>ONZH01007754.1:0-11485 GCA_900303285.1 Rhinella marina
GAGACCGTGACCGAAGTACGCCCCGCAATCCTCGGTGTGGGCAGTACATGAGCGGCCCCAGGGTCATTCTCGGTCCCAGCCTCCACAAAGTTAACCCAATGTGCCGTCAGTGATATATAGTGTCCCTGCCCTGCAGCACTTGTCCACGTGTCCGTGGTTAGGTGGACCTTCTCAGAAACAGCGTTGGTCAGGGCACGGATGATGTTCTGTGACACGTGCTGGTGTAGGGCTGGGACGGCACATCCGGAAAAATAGTGGCGGCTGGGGACGGAATACCGAGGGGCAGCCACCGCCATGAGATTTCGAAAGGCCTCGGTCTCTACCAGCCTATATGGCAGCATCTCCAGGCTAAGCAATTTGGTGATGTGGACGTTGAGGGCTTGGGCATGTGGGTGGAACTGTATTTCCTCTTGCGCTCCAGCGTCTGCTGTAAAGACAGCTGAACGCTGCGCTGGGACACGTTGGTGGACACTGTGGAGGATCGTGGAGGCGAAGGTGTGGTTTTCCGGTGGGAGGTGCTCGTGCCGGGGTCCTGGGCAGGGGGTTGACTAGCAGAGGCAGTGAGTGATGCGGGGGGTTGACTAGCAGAGACAGCGAGTGACACAGGGGAAGGATCAGTGGTGTGACCCGCAGGAGGTGGTGAACGGCCTTGGTTCCATTGAGTGGGGTGTTTAGCACTCATATGCCTGCGCATGCTGGTGGTAGTTAGGCTAGTAGTGGTGGCACCCCTGCTGATCCTGGTGTGGCACAGGTTGCACACCACAGTCCATCGGTCATCCTCACTTTCTTTAAAGAACCTCCAGACTTGCGAACATCTAGGCCTCGCCACGGAAGCTTCACTACGTGAAACAGTTGCTGATGATGCACCAGCTCTGGCCCTGCTTCTCCCTCTGGCCACACCACTGCCTCTTACAACCTGTTCTGGTGCAGCACTCGCCTCCGCCTCAGAAGCACTGTCTTCACTCGGCATATCAACCCAGCTTGGGTCAGTCACCTCGTCATCCTCCGATTCCTCAGTCTGCTCCCCCCTCGGAATTCCTCCCCTGATAACAACTTCACCACTGTCTGACAACCGTGTCTCCTCATCGTCCGACACCTCTTTACAAACTTCTTCCACTAAGTCAACATTGTCATCATCATCATCATCACCCACAGTCTGCGACAGTTGGAAAACTTGGGCATCGGAAACGAGGTCAGCAGCAACCTGAGAAGTGGTTTGTGACTCTGGGAAGGGTCCAGAAAACAGTTCCTCAGAGTATGCCGGATTGCATTCCAAATTTTCCTGGTAGGGGGAAGACTGGGGGGAAGGAGGTTGAGGTGGAGGAGCCAGAGGAGTGCTCCCTTGGGTAACGTGGGTGGACTGCGTGGAAGACTGACTGGTGGACAAATTACTTGAAGCATTGTCCGCAATCCACGAAATCAGCTGTTCGCACTGTTGTGGTTTCAACAGTCCTCTACCACGTGTCCCTGTAAGTTGAGACATGAAGCTAGGGAGTGTAGCTCTGCGGAATTCCCCTGCTCCCTCTTCAGCAGGTACTGTCTCACCCTGCCCAGGACCACGGCCTCTGCCCCCTGCAGTAATTGAATGCCCACGCCCATGCCCACGCCCTCGTCCTCGACCCTTAGCCCTGGGGTTCAACATTTTTTGTATATAAGTGTATGATGTAAAAAAAAACAATTAAACGGGCCTGGTGTACTGAAACCCATAAACTTGTTCAGTCTGGTAGAATTAAGTGACGTACAGTGTCACCTGGACAGTATATACGGATGGGAGCTAGTGTGCTGAACTGTGACACACAGAAAGGTTACACGCAGCTGAGTAAAATGGATTTGTATCACTGAGCTAAAACAACTGAAAAACTAATTTTTTTTTATATTTGTTCTTTTATATTTTTTTAAAAATTTTGTTTTTTTGGGAACGTGACGTGCAGGAACTATGGTAGGACTGACTGACACCCTGTTAACGGTGGCTATTTAGTGTGCGACCCAGACAAATGTCGCACAGAGAATTTTCTGGATCAAGCGGTAGATGATATTGGTAGCAAATGACTTGGTTGTATTGTGTGACGTACAGAAAGCGTCACCTGGACAGTATATACGGATGGGAGCGAATGTGCTGAACTGTGACACACAGAATGGTTCCACACAGCTGAGTAAAATGGATTTGTATCACTGAACTAAAACAACTGAAAAAATAATTTTTTTTTAATATTTTGTTTTTTTGGGAACGTGACGTGCAGAAACTATGGTAGAACTGACTGACACCCTGTTAACGGTGGCTATTTAGTCTGCGACCCGGACAAATGTCGCACAGAGAGTTTTCTGGATTAAGCTGTAGATGATATTGGTAGCAAATGACTTGGTTGTATTCTGTGACGTACAGAAAGTGTCACCTGGACAGTATATATGGATTGGAGTGAGTGTGCTGAACTGTGACACACAGAATGGTTCCACACTGCTGTGTGCAATGGATTTGTATCACTGAGATAGAACAATAAAAAAAAAACAGGGTTATATATGGCGATAGCTGCACTACTAGTGCCAGCCAGCCAGCCAAGCCAGGAGACAAAAAAAAATTCTTCTAGCCCTTAGAAGGGCTGTTGGGTTCTTTGTGGGTGATTCCTGCCTAACAGACAACTAAATGCAGGCCCTAACACTGTCCCTGAAAGGCAGCAGCTCTATCCCTAACGACATCCAGACGGCATCTGAACCGAGCGCCGCGGCCAGTCACTAGTATATTCCAGGGTCACCTGATCAGGCCAGCCAACCCCTGCTATCGACATGTAAGGGCCCCACGTGATGCTGGGTGTACTGTAGAGTCTCCTGGCTTGTGATTGGCTGTGTTTATAAGCGCCAAAAAAGCACGATGCGGAAGTTGCCATTTCCTCGAGTATGGCGAGATACTCGTCCGAGCAGCGAGCACTTACGAGTACCCTAATACTCGAACGAGCACCAAGCTCGGACGAGTATGCTCGCTCATCTCTACTTATTATGCATTATTCTGTAGTTTTTATAGGTTTTTTTTTGTAAGAAAGGAAGCTGATGGAAAGTCAATAATGCATGATGCGGTCATGTGGAGATTAATACTACTGTAGCATCTCTGAGACTTTCCTGTCCTACAGGGAAGAAATTATTCATTGTAGGAAATTAAAATGAAAAATCACTATATTATAATAACAACAGAGACTGGGATTAATCCTAAGGGTTTGGTTTCCTTTTTATAAAAATTGTCACGATGCTTAATAGCACTGAAGATGACGGGCACGGAGATGGTATGTCCTATGTCACACATATCTTATCATAAAATTATACAATAACTTCTACACTACAACGGGATCCAGTGTCCTGGAGATTCTATGTAATGAATAAAGTCTTCTAGAAACTAGAGACAGATTTGATATTTTCTGCTTTAGGAATACAGAAGATCGGATTGCCTATTTTTCCTTTAATTGGCCTCATCTGGCTTATCTCCTCAAGAACAAATGGTTTGGAGAGCTGAAGTCCAACTGCCTGATAATTATATACCCGTACACACCAAATGCTTGGCTGATTCAGCTAAAATTGATGGGTTTCAGTTAGTATGTAACATCAGCTTTATACTCCAGTCTCAACCAGTTCTGCTTTCAAACTCTGCAAAATTATAGGCTGCTTGTTCAGAAACTAACAAGGTTTTGTTAGGGTGATTCCATAATCATTTGTGTCCATTTTTGCAGTTTTCATACAATATTTAATTTTTTTTTTCCATATTAAAATTTAGCTACATGTTACTTTGAAATACTGCCAAGTTATGTTTCTTTTCCTTGGGTATTCTGAATCGCATTTGGGTGCTTTCAGATTTCAAAATCTGTCTTGCTCTAAGTACAGCATTTTCCTGACACCAGAAAATGCACATTTACAATGCTTTCACACAGTTTGTTTGACTTTTTTGATGGTAAAACATCAGGTGTTTTCTTATAGCTTTTCATATATTTTCTTCAGTATTTTTGTGGTCTTTTTAGAGCATTTTTATATTGTTACATTTTATGACATTTTTTCCTTACCATTCTTCATTCAAGTTTTCCTTTATTTAGGGCTGGGAAGCTGTGCTACACTATGATTAGTAAAGGTAACTTGCTTATAACCATGATGGAATCCTCACTCATGAAGTCTAACCAAAGATCTGTTGTTTCTGTTTCCAGTTATCAGGTGGTTCTGCTCTTAGGTAAAGAACATTTGACTCTTTATAAGTGGGTAATTGAATCTGATTTGAAATGTTGAGATCCTGTTCTCAGCAACTATCTTTCTTTTGATTTCTCTTATGCTTCCTAGTCTATAGTATTTAAACAATAAGTGCTACTCTTTCAGACAACAGATATCACTTGAAAAAAGTTTTGATGCTTTCAAAAAGAGAAACAATATAAAAAATTGTAATGTGATACCTAATAGCTAACTAACTGATGGCTGGCCAGGGGCAGATTAGCCATAGACCTTACAGGGAAAATTCCCTGTGGGCCACTGCCCTGGGGGCTGCCTGGGACCTCTTTTTGGCCAGTCAGTGGAAGTTTTTGGGGATTTATTTTGTGCTGTTGGCAGTATTTTGTGATGAACTGTAGTATTTGGATCTGTTGGGCGATATAATGTGCCACAATATGGTATTGCTGGTCCTGCTTTCCATCAGTTTGAACCTGACTTCAAAATGGGGCCACTTTTAGGACTTTTTCCAGGGCCACTTTAAGTTCCCAGTCGTATGGCTGAATAAGGCTGGCTAATGCATGATTTTGAGACTCTAAGGTCCCTTCTTCAGGCCAGAAATTTAAAATTTTGTAAAGAAATCTGGATATACATGGATATACATAGGAAAGAACAGAGAGGTGGAATATTAATTTCCAAATCACCAACAAACAGAGGAATACAGAAAGATTCCTAATTAGTTTACAGGCATGCTTTGTGAAGATTTGTTTGTTTCTGAATTTAGAGAGGAGACCCCTCTTTCTCCTCAGATGTTGTAGCAGGCCATAAAACTTTGAGACAAATTCAATCCATTGTTAAGTGTGCGAAAGTCAGTCAGAAATTTATATTCACAAACTCGTCTAAACCTTTGAGATTTAAAACGACCTTTTAATATTAATACTTGGATGTCTGTAATGCTTTAGCCAGGATCACCAAAATGTTGGGTAACAAGGAAAGTTGTCTTTTTCTCCTTTATAGAATGATGGTGAGCCCTTATCCTCGCCCTGTTTCTTAAACATAAAGACCCTGGATGCCATGGCTCTGCAATGAAATCTAATCCACATTACGCTGACCACAATGTCCAAAGTGGGTGTAATATTTTTGACTTTTCTCCACCTGAATGACTAAGAACTGCACAATTTCTTTGTTATACTCTTTTCAGTTCAAAATGCATCTTTGATTCTGTACAACTTGTAATTTCTGTATGTGATGTGAAGTTATACTTCCCATTACAGAGCTTTCCTCATGCCCTTACGCTGGTGACAGAATCTTGTAGAGTTTTGCACATGGTGATTCCTTTTTCATGTTGTCTGTTTCTTCTCTTGCATACATTTCAATAAAAATCTTTTGGAACTAAAATCTGTCCTTGAGGTCTGTTATCTTTTAAAGGTTCTAGTTTAAAAAATAAGAAAACCACTCCTGATCATATTATTCTATTTTATCAATAAAACATGTCCATTAAAAATTCCTAGTCTTTTCTACTTGTTTTTTGTTTTTTTGTTTTTTTTTTTAACTGAGGGGAACAAGCTCCTAATTCTGCGCCATTTATTATATCGTATTCTATCTCCCTAACCTTCCTTCTTTACAATTATTCTCCAACACTTTAGTTTTGTAGAGTTCTTTCATTATGAACTGGTATCCGGTCAAGCTCTCCTAGTACAACCAATGCTAATCAAGACTATATACAAGAAGTTATTACTGTAGGTCTCATTGAACAATTGGTGGTTGCATTTTAATGTACAGCTATAGTGGTGAAAATAAGTATTTGGTACACTGGCAATTTTGCAAGTTTTATCAACTGCAAAGAATGGAGTCTGTAATTTTTATTGTAGGTACACTTCAACTGTGAAAGAAAGAATCTCAAAAAAAATTCCAGAAAATCATTTTGTATATTTTTTTAAATAATTCATTTGAATTGTATTGCATGGAATAAGTATTTGATCACCTACTAACCAGCAAACATTCTGTTTTTCACAAACCTGTTAGTTTTTCTTAAGGAAACCCTCCAAGACCAAAAAGCTATTTACGGAAACTCGGGACAAAATTGTTGACTTGACTGGAATGGGCTGCAGAACACTATTAGAAAATGAAAGAAACTCACGATAACTGTCAATCTTCCTCAGTATGGGGCTCCATGCAATATCTCACCTTATGGGGTAAGGATAATTCTGAGAAAATTATGGAATCAGTCCAGGACTACATGAGAGGACCTGGTCAATGACCTGAAGAAAGATGGGACCGCCATCTAAAAGATTACTGCTAGTAACATACTACTCTGTCAAGGAATAAAATCCTGCATAGCAAGCCAGGTCGCCCTGCTCATGGCTGCATATGTCTAGGCCTGTTTGAAGTTCACCAATGACTATTTGGATGATCCAAACGGGAGAAGTTCATGAGGTCAGATGAGACCAAAATAAAACTCCAGACCAAATCAACTCCACACGCTGAATTTGGAGGAAGAAGGATGAGTAAAACCCCAAGAACACTGTCCAAACCGTGAATCAGGGGGGTGGAAACATCATACTTTGGGGGTGTTTTTCTGCAAAGGGGACAGGAAAGCTGCACTGTCCACAACCTCCTTCCACCAGTACAGGCATTAAAGATGGATCATGGCTGAGTCTTCCAGCATGGCAATGACCCGAAACACAAAGACAGAGCAACTATGGAGTGGCTCTGTAAGAAGCAATTCAAGGTCCTGTAGTGGCCTAGCCAGTCTCCAGACCTGAACCCAATCAAAAATCTTGGAGCTGAGGGAGCTAAAACTAAACTCAACGGAGCCCAGTGACAGCCACAAAACCTGAAAAATCTGGGGAAGATCTGAATGTAGGGGTGGGCCAAAATCCCTGCTGCAGTGTGTGCAAACCTAGTCAGTGACTACAGGAAACATCTAACCTCTGTAATTGCAAACATTAAAATGCAAATTAATTATGTAAAAATTTTACATTTTGTTTTAGATTCTGTCTCTCACCATTCAAATGTATGGAAAAAAATTACAGACCTCTCCATTCTTTGTAGGTGGGAAAACATGCAAAATTGTCAGTGTATTACTGTATATTGAAAAAGTATATACAATTGTGCCTTCTTATCATCAAGCCTTTATGAGTTTCTTTACAAAAGGGTCATCACAGTAGAATTCATTTGATCTGTTTCTTAATGCAGACAGCTTGACAATGCCATTAAATGTAGAACGTATCCAAGAAATAGATTGCAGTATATATTGCATAATTGTTTAATCTTCTGTCAAATTTGGCACCTCTGAAACATTTTTTATAATGAGTCACACCTTTAACTTGTCCTATTAATCTTTGAGTTTGATGTCAACTTCTCCATTTTTTTATTAAATGTATTTTTATTACTTTTGGAGTACTAATATACATCTATGTTTTACAGGAATACAACACTGAAGATATATATTTTAACTTTCATTTTGGAAACCAAACCTTGTTTAATGAACTTTTTTTCATTGGTTTTCCTCACACCCTGAAGACAAAAATTTTATTGTTCATTGTTTTGTTACCTATCTATATATTGACCATTTTAGGGAACAGCTTTCTACTTTGCACCGTCATCCTCAGCCCTCAGTTGCACACGCCCATGTATTATTTCCTCTGTAATTTGTCTTTTATTGACATGTTTTACTCATCAAATTATGTTCTAAAAATGCTGTTTGACGTATTTTATGTACGAAGAATAATTTCGGTGACCGGCTGCCTGACACAAATGTACGTTGGTTTGATTTTAGGGGGTACTGAGTATGTGTTATTGGCTGTCATGGCCTATGACCGGTATGTCGCCATATGCTTCCCCTTACATTATACCGTCATCATGAACTGGAGAAGATGTAAATACCTCACAGTCATTATGTGGTCAGGAAATTTCATGTTATCTGTTATCCCGACCACCCTGAAACCTTTTGTATTCTGTAAAGGAAACCAGGTAAATCATTTTGCTTGTGAGAGTGTAGCCCTTCTAGAGTTGATGTGCGGAGACATTGCCTTTTATAAATTAATTATATTTTTTGGAAGTCTTTTTTCTATTTTCTTACCATTTGTTTTCATCATTGTGTCTTATATCTGTATCATTGTATCAGTATTAAACCTTAACTCAGCAAATGGTAGATCAAAGGCATTTTCAACATGCGCTTCCCACCTGACTGTGATATTTATTATCTATGGGACGTGTATGACCACATACATGGGGCAAGAAAAAGGCAATTCATCCAGAGGAAAATATGTTTCAATAATATATGTCATCATCGCTCCTTTATTAAATCCTTTCATTTATAGCTTAAGAAATAATGAAGTGAAAAGAGCATTTTGGAGAATGTTGACCAGATATTCAGTATCACATTCATTATAGTTGCTTTGCTAGGAACCCGTTTTTTTTTTGTTTTTTTTTAACAGATCTATGACAGTGCCACACCAGGATAGTCTGTCATGGAAGTAAGAGGCGCAAACCAGTCAGATGAAACAAAAATGTATCTTTTGGTAACAATGACGAGCATTACATATGTGGAACACACAGTAATGCTGCTGTATCATATAACCGGAGCAGAGGGTACCAGGAACTTGTCCACTGAAGGAGATTCAAGCTGCTGCTGTGTGTGAACACATGTGTACAGTCTAGTTTTGTAGCTCAGTCAGGACCAGAGCCCTGGAACCAGAGCAGCCATAGTAAAAATCCAAAGCCATGGATGGAGAAGTAGCTGCTTCATGGGTGCAGAGAAGAGCATTAGCAGCTGAGTGTCGGAAGAAGCTCATTGCCAGAGGATCAGTGGATTGTAAAAACACTGCTACTGAAGAACATAGGAAAGTCTCATTCCCCTGAAAGATATCACGAGCAAAGAGTACATAGTGCATGCCGATACTGAGGACAATATTGTACAGAATTTGTCCTCAGTTCAATCAAGAGTAGAGATGAGCAAATAAATTCTAAATAACTAAAATTCGTAACATATTTCCTTTAGATTCTACTTACAAACAAAGCAGATGTTTTGGCCATTTGATTCAGACGAATAATGCAAAATAGCACCAGACATTTTATGTACCAAATTCAGTACAGGAAATAGGACAGGGAAGAGGATGCAGAATCACATGACCCTGGGTGGGGATCCAGGATGGCGGGATTGCCCATAATGCTTTGCAGTCAGCCTCATGGCCAATGAGGAGGGACAATGTTGGCTTGTATATTAGACATATGTATGTTAGGGGCCAAGCAGAGACATCATTTTTAGCTCAGTGACTGATGTGATAGGATATACCTGCTACAGACACAGCCATTAGACACACAAGACAGCCAGTTTGGGTCTTACAGGGACAGTGTTAGTGATTGGCAAGATATATTTAGTTAGGCAGGTTAAATTACTTGATAGAAAACTAGTTTTTAGCAATATGGAAATATTAGGTTAAGTTAGTGTTATGTGTCTGTTACAGGGCTGGACCTGTTTTTCACATATGTACAAACTCTATTTCACCGTAAATCACCAATTAAAGAGACAGTGACCAGCTAGCAACACAAATAATATAAAATGCCCTAAATCAACTGTTTGATGATAGTTGTATTGGACACAGTTCACTCACACATTTTTATCCAAAAATCTTTTGCAAATTTACTACAGTTAATAAGTATACAAATATATGTTTTACTATGTAACAGCTTTGAACTTTTTCAATAATTGTTTTTAGACATAATATAATACATGAAAATCTCTTTGTAATAAAGCTAATACCAGACCTGCAACTCATATGGGTCCAGTGCTCCCACATGCATTGCTCCTATTGCTCTGCTAGATCTTCAGGCTAGCCCGGGGGTGGAGTGTCCTTTCTGCTACTTCACTCCCTGTAACTGTCTCAGCTACAAACAGTACAAATTAGAGATGAGCAAAGTTTTGAAGAATTTGATTCAATATCTTCACTGAAGATCAACAAGGAATTTGATTTGTTACTAATTAATTTGTCAAAAATTGCTACAAATCATGTACACCCAGGCCAATCTACCTAAAATCAGTGTTTTCAAATCAGACATAAAAATCGATTTAAGATGGAATTGAAGCAAATGGATATCAATACAATGACATCTGTCCCCATTGAAGTCTAGGTTAAAGGGGTTGTCCGAGTTATGACAAAAAATTTATAGCACTGTAAATCTGATGGGCAGCAATATATAACTAAGTTAAGCAAGTTTTAGGCAAAAAAAATCCATATTTCCTAATTTCCCTGGTTCTCTTCTGGTCTTTGTTTAGATGCAATAACAACAATCTCAGCCCCTCCCCCTTCTCCCCCCCTCTCTGCAAAGGGAATGAATACAAGTGCTGAGTGACATGTCTGTCTGCTGGAATACGCAGCAGCATGTTGTATGTGTAGGACTACAAGTCCCAGCTGTACAATGACACTGCTAATACATACAGAAATTTCTCCCTACCTGTTCTTGTACAATACAATTCCTCTACAGCTCTTGTGCCCAGCATTTGTCTCCTCTCACTGCTGCAGCTACTGTTTGTTGTAAAGCCTTGAGCCCTCAGTGTGTTATGGCTGAAGGGGTTAATGTTTTATCTGAAGGAAACCAGGGAGAGAGCAGATAGCAGGAGCCCGGCAAAGAAAGGTAGCGTGGCCAGTGAGACTGTTATCTGAACTCTGAGGCTTGTACACGAAACATCACAGACCAGAGAGATAAGGTGACATCACAGGTCATGTGACCCTCAGTCAACTCTGAGAAACCAGCAGCTTTAGAAACACAAAGTATATGGGAAAGTTGTTATACCTGACAAGTTAGAAGCATATAAAGAACAAAAAAATAACTCGGACAACCCCTTTAAATAAAACAAAAATGTTTGTTTCCATTTACAGAACAGGCAGGCAAATCCATTGGACAGAAGGCTGAAAAGCTGATGTGAACCCTTCCTAGGGCACATTCTTTCCACTTGGTTGCCCCATTTCAGTGTAAACTTTTGGAAGTTACAGCTGCATAAGGCCTCTTTCACACGGGCTCCGATATTTTGCGTATAGGATGCGGACCTATTCATTTCTATGGGTCCGCAAAAAATACTGACAGCACACTGTGTGCTCTCCGCATCCGTATGTCCATTCCGTAGAACGCAAAAAAAAAATAAAAATAGAACATGTCCTATTCTTGTCCATTTTGCGGACAAGGATAGTATTTGTTACAATGGATCCGTAAAAAAGAAACGGATGCCATATGGACGACATTGTTTTGTTTGTTTTTTGCGGAAAACACAATGGTCATGTGAAAGAAGCGTAACACAGTTTTTAACCAACTT
>ONZH01007755.1:0-106896 GCA_900303285.1 Rhinella marina
ATGGGTCGTTGATCCAGGGAATAATTTTGATTGCTGATTGGGGTCGGGAAGGAATTTTTTTCCCCTAAAGTGAGAAAATTGGCTTCTACCTCACAGGGTTTTTTTGCCTTACTCTGGATCAACTTGCAGGATAACAGGCCGAACTGGATGGACAAATGTCTTTTTTCGGCCTTATAAACTATGTTACTATGTTACTGTGTTAGAATCTGAACGTGCACCTAGCCAAGTTTCTGGTACTATAGACCATGCCTTTCCATATAGTGAACATTTCAGAGAACTGATGTCTTGCGCCCAAAGTCCCAAGCCATCATTACTTCTCTAAAAAAGCTGTACCAGCCCTGCACATGTATGTTGACCTGAAGGTAGGTCAGTCCTTGAGTCTGTCGGCGTCTGTATAGTTCATGCCAGTACTGATGGGTGGAGCTATAACTATGGTCCAAGGACAATATAATGTCCTTTACAACCCACTGGGTAATGTGGTTCCAGCCCCAGTCACACAGATAACAGGAAGAACATTTTGTCTGCACTGCATCAAGCAGGGCTGAAGTCTTCCATCCAACTTAAAAAAAATGTTGAGAAAACTGTGCATGTACTTTAGCCACTCTTACCATGCAAAACACCTGCAAAGCAGACAGGTGTTCCTCATATGTGATGCTTCCACACGTTGGAATGTCACCCTCCACAAGTTGGACCAACTGTATGAGCAGAGAATTGATCGATTTCTTGATAATGCAGATGGACAGGACTACTCCCCAGTGTAACTCCAACATTAGACAGTGGCAGCTCATGCATAACACCAGCCGTTTGCTCAGGCCCTTTGAGGAGGAAACTTTATTTGTCAGTTTTACAGGATGAATGATTTCTTTCCACTCCTTCAAGTCCTGGAGGGGATGCTTATAAATCTGACTGGCAACCAGTGCTCTATGGAGGCTGAAGTGGCACAGGAGGAGGATGAGGAAGAGGAGGAGGACATAAATGACCAGGAATTCAATACAGAACTAGGTGGTTTATCTGCCCAAGCGACAGGACATGAGTAAGAGGAGCAGGAGGAGCTAGAGGGTGATGGCAATTATGACACAGATGACCCTGACCCAGCGGATGGCAAAAGTTGGTGCGGTCGTGTGCATGAAAACTAAGGATGAGGGCATGAGACTAGCAGTTTCTGGATGTTCAATTTTCCAGCGGTGTGACCCCCACCAATCAGTTAGTTACACCCTATCCAGTGGAAGGGGAGAACTTTTATTTCTCCGAATATCCTTTAAGAAGTGAAGTATGTATGTGGGTTTAAAAACAAGGATAGGACTGAGGGGAAAAAGGTAGGCAACTTTTAGATGGTTGGTATAAAGACCAGGGGCACATTCTGAGTATCAATGGGTAGAGATCATAGGTCTCAATGGAATTGACTTTTTGTAAACTTTTGGATTAGTGAAAGATATGGTGCTGTGGCCTCCTTGCGGCTTACTAAGCACAGTGGCTGTGCCTGGTATTGCAGTTTAGCCTCATTCACTTGAAAGGAACTGAGCTGCATGTAGGCCACGTTACCAATGGACATGATGTCAGTGGCCTAGGAAGAGACCTATGTGCCCACTGAGTGCCATAGCCTCTTCATACAGCTGATCGATGAGGGTGCCGGGAGTTGGACCCCTGCCAATCTCATATTGATGACCTAGCCTAAAAACAGCCATCAATATAAAAATACCAGAAAAAACCGTTTAATGTCCAGGACAATGGAGTCACATAAATATTTTGTTTTGGTAAAGAAACAGTGCAGTTATCTAGAAATTGATCCCACTCTTCAGGTAGTGCCATTAGGAAAGGAGGATTTAAAAGTCAATCTTAACCCTCTGTAATCAAGAACCTTTGAGGCTTAATCAGAAATGTGTAGCAAATGCACTGGGTTAATAGGGTGAAAAGGTAATCAAGGGCTTATGCAGAGTAATATTAAACTTTTACGAGTTCTGTCATGTAAATTCTGCAATTCTGTTAAGTTCTTGTGTTTTTTTCCACATGGATGTCATCAGATTTCATGCATTTTTCACACAAGTGAAGAAAAACTGAAGATAACAGCATATTCTATAGTAGCCATTACTGAAAAACAGACCACCCTTCAGTGTGAATCAGTTTTTTATCACCAACCCATTAATTGAATGGTCAAGTCCTGCATTTGGTTGCAATCAGACCCTTTCATTTCTATGGGGTCTTTCTTGCGTGAAAACACGAAAGATAGATCATACTTTTTTTTCACACAGAACTATTGACTTTAAGGGGTTAGTGTTCACTAACTGGAGAGTGTTGAGGTGCTATGGACTGGGATGCTGTGGCTAATATGGAAAGCAGAGAGGAACAGAGAGAGTATAGTACAAGCAGAGTACCAAACAGGGGAGATTGGTAAAAGAACAATTGGAGGGGGTTCACAAAACGACTGCAGATGGGGGCTTGGTTATGTCTTAGGTGTGGAAAAGATGGATATATTGATGGTGATTAGTAGAAAAGACTAGAAATAAGGGAGAGAGTCCATGAGTGTACTGATATGTGCAGTACCCCAGACCTGGGGAGTATCTGAAATGGTATCTGCATGCACAGGTATGGTTGGAAGGGACAGGGTTAATCACTCTGTCCCTCCCCTTGGTATGGAATGGGCTGGTTCTGCTTCCTTCCAGGTTAGGGGTGTTCTAGCTGGGATAGTGAGGATCCAATTCTTCTGTGAGACCACCACTCCAGAGAGACTCCAAGAAAATCAAAATAACTGAAAAGCTACAGTCAACAGAGTGACCAGCAAGTCACAGCTTTACAGACTCTGCTGCAGTTTTGACACCCTCTACATGGCACATAGCATCCAGGCCAGACCAACTCCAAGTCTGCATTGCACAGTAGACACCCGTAGCCACAAGTGCCAGATTACAACTGTTATCCAGAGGTGCAAGAGGTGGCTTTCAGTAAGGTAGCATATCTGAGGTGCCCTGAACTGCTACTTATTCAGCTACTATACCTCATCATCTGGGGACTAAAATTGCCCTTTTACAAACTAATTCTGGATGTACCACACAAGTTATCTTTTGCACTGAGTAAACATAGACTCCTATTGTTTTACTTCTGGCCTTATTCTTCAAACCACGTTTCCACTGAACCAATCCCCAGGAAGCAAAGGCTGTGACACAACATCTGAACATCTGACATTACTACATACTCCAATCCTCTGCACCGGCACCTCAGGGACTTGCTGCAAATGAATTGGATGTGGACTGTTTAACAGATGTTAAATGGATTTAGTTGCAAAATCCAAATGAAATAAGCCACAATAGAGGTAATTTATTAAGACTAGCATTTTAGATGCCTGTCTTAATAGCCCCTTTAGCTGGCGGTGGATGTGCTGAAGTTGTATAGAGATGTCAGCCTCTACATAACTTTGGCATATCCACCGCTGGTCTAACGTAAGCCAGCTTCCTTGCTAGCTTAAAGTTAGACCATTTGCTATGCCTAAAACAGACGTAGAAAATGATTAATATGACGGGCCTACCGGCACATCCCCTTCCCCACCTACGCCAAAATAACCTTTGCGTGCAATCTGCACCATAAATATGCATAAGATAGATGAAAATGACCCCCAATATTTTGTTTGGCTTTTTGTACTATATTAAAAAAGGGATAAGAGGTAACACAACATTTGTAAATGTGAAAAAGTCTCAGCATATGCAAATTTATCAAATTGAGTTTGCTATTTGCTTAACTGGAATATATAAACTTCTTGCACTGTGCTAAAACAATTCAACACATTGTTAACAAGCACAAGTCAAAGCAGCTACCAAGAGAACTGGTAAACAAATGTAGGGTTCAAAAATAAATGATTTCTATTACAACTGTTATAAAATAGTAAGACTTTATGATTTCTGATTTGGTACGGTATGTTAATGTTGGTGTACACCTAACATATCTATGTTGAATAGTTTTCTACACGAATATGTGGATGATTTTTTTAAAGGGGTTCTCCGGGATTTTAATATTGATGATCTATCCTCAGGATAAGTCATCAATATCAGATCGGAGGGGTCTGACACCCTGCACTCCTACCGATCAGCTGTTTGAGAAGACGTTGTGCACAGTGCACACATGCCATCTCCCTTCTCTCTTCCTGCTCTCCACTGTATGTCTACAAAAAGTATGACTATGCATTGAATAGAGCTTTGCAAATGAAGTATTATTGTAATCAACGTGCAATAAAAATATTTTTCAGATTTTTTACGTACAATATTCTTCTGGTCCACCTTCTTCTGCATTTGTTGATGGACTGACATGCTCAGTAGCTTCAGTGCCAGTATAGAGATGCCATAGTGAAGCAGAAGACACATTTCATTCACTCATCCCTACTTGTCATTTCATACAAAAATAAAGCTATATATCCCTGAACAGTGGAGAAGGAGATTATGGGACATTACATACCATATGATTATGTATCTCTAGGAATATATTTGAGGGACTATTTTTATGTAGAGGTTGCAATGGGTTGCAAGAAGAGCTAATTGTAAGGTTTCTTGGAAAATGCTGGTGCTCGACTCTCTCAAGTGACAAGCTGTTGCCCATGCCCAGGAAAGGGAAGAATGTCCTCCAGATAATCTAAGAAACAAATTGTAAATTCATGGGCTTTAACACCTACTGTGTGCGGTAAAGTTAAGTTAAACCATTGGATTGGTTCCTCCCTTTAAAACAAAGGGGTTTGATATGAAATCATACAGAATGATAGACCTACAGAATAGATCACAAGCCCATGGACATCCAGTGCGCCATCTTACAGCACTTCATTGAGCAATGCTTTTAAGAGAGGATATATTGTGTGCTGTGGCATTAAATGAAGCATACCACCGAGTTTTACATTCTGTATCTGAAACAAAGCCGAGTTTGACAGAGGTACAGAATGGGCCCAAATAATTTATATAACACTATGCTGACACAGGTGCTGTCACACATACTGTAACACATACATACTATATGGATGAAGCAAATGGGACACATTTCTTATTGAATTCAATGTTTCATTCAGTCTCATTTCCACAGGTGTATAAAATCCAGCCCCTAGCCATGCAGTCTGCCTTTACAGACCTGAAATAATGGCTCGTTCTAAAGAGCTCACTTACTTTCAGCCTAGTCCTGTAATAGGATGTTACCACTGGCCATGGTTGCCAACCTACAGTTTTTATTTTTTCTGGACAATTTATCCAAAAATCACAGGCAGCCAATAGTTTTTACAGACAAATTGGAAAACGATAATGAACTATAAAGATTATAAGTAACACAAGTCTATAGGTTAGATACTAATACTGAGCACATTATGAGTATTTACTGTGAGCTTTAAAATGTTGAGAATTATAATCAAAGTGAAGTACCACCAGCCTCCAAAAAAATCACAGACACAATTTTTTTTCACGGACACTGGAAGAAAGTACCCTGTTTTTACGGACAGTACTGGAATTTCTGGATGGTTGGCAACCCTGCCACTGACACAAGTCAGTTTTTAAAATTCCTTTACTCCTAGATATTCCATCATCAATTTCACCATTATTGTAAAGTGGTTTCATTTAGGAACCACAACAACTCAGCCACGAAGTAGAGGAGTCCAACTCCTCTAGCATTAACTTCAGCACAAAAACTGTGCACCACTTCTTCATGGCATGGGTTTCCATGGCCAAGAAGATGCATGCAAGCCTCAAGCACTATGTCAAGCTGGACTCCACAGCAGTGGAAATATGTTCTGTGGAGTGATAAATCACGCTTCTCTATCTGGAGGTCTGAGGTCTGGGTTTGACGAATAACAGAAATATTTTCTGCCTGACTGCATCGTGTTATCTGTAAAGTTGTAAAGCTTGGGTGAGGAGGGATAATGCTATGGGTTTTTTTCAGGAGTTGACCTAGGCCCCTTAGTTCTAGTGAAAGGAAATCAATGCTTTAGTATGCAAAGACATTTTAGACAATTGTATGATTCCAACTTTGTGGGAACAGATTGGGGTACGGCCATTTCTGTTCCAACTTCACTGTTTCCCAATGCACAAAGCAAGGTCCATAAAGGCATGGTTCAGTGGGTTTGGTGAAGAAGAACTTGACCGATCTGCACAGAGCCTTTAGAGTGAACTAGAATAGAAATTGTGAGCCAGACCTTCTCATCCAACATCAGTGTCTGACCTCAAAAAGGCTCTTCTGAATGACAGAGCAAAAAATCCCACAAACTCCAAAAACATTTAGATAGACTTCCCAAAAGAGTAGAAGCTGTTTTAGCTGCAAATGTGGACCAACTCCATATTAATGCCTACAGATTTCTAACGGGAAGCCATAAAAGCTCCTGTAGGTGTCCCAATATTTTTGTCCATATAGTGTATCCATAATGTATGGCGTGTGGACCCCAGTAGTTTTACAGTATAGTAATTACAGTGACCCACTCAGGAGCCAGTGTAGAGGGTAATAGTGGTATTGACCCTGATAAAGTGTTGTGTCACGGTGTACTACCTCAGGCAGTTACTCCCTGGGGACCGGTGCACTGGAATTATAGTACTGGAAAATGGGCCAGAGTTCAAAGTAAAAAAGTTTTTTTTACTACATGCAAAGCAGAACTTATATTTTGCAGTACTTTTGCAGACACTATCATCACACATTGCCCCCAGTGCGGATCACAATCTAGACTCCCTATCAGTATGCCTTTGGGCCTCACCCCTGACCTCTTCAGCTTACCCTTGGTGCACTGAAGCCTTCATTTGCATAAAGAATAAAAATATATTTCTCCAGAACGCTACACATTTTCACAAGATCAATATCATTTTAAACAGCAGGATCAACCATACTCAACAGTGTGTCTGATTTAGTATGCTGCTGACAGGTGCTCTTTAAAGACTTTGGCCAGGAACCTATACACAAACTGAAAAATTATATCCAGCCTTTTTTTTTCCAATAAAAATGCGTACAATTCTCACTTATAAGTTTCTAGCATGTTATTTTTTTAATGAATTGTCCCTTTAACCTCTTCAGGACTGCTACCATATATGTATAGTGGAAGTCCAAGGTTTAAAGTTGGCACCCACTACTGAGAGCAGCAGACACCAGGCGCAAATGTCTCTGATCAGCGATAACGCCAGTTGCAGATATTTAACCCCTCAGACGCCGTGGTTGAACGTTTGAACGGCATCAGAGAGGCAAAAAAAACCCCACAAAAAACAGAAGCTCCCCCTAGCAGTGATCGATCATGGGAGCCAATATTATATTATAATATGTAGCAGCCTTGGTCCTCTTTAATGATCCGAGGCTCCTGCAGCTATGTTCTTATGGACACTCTGCCTGTGGCAATATTGAAATTGCCATAGAATCCAATGCTAATACATTGAAGTCTATGAGAGAAGCAATCTAATGATTGTTTGTTAAAGTTCCCTAGGGGAACTTTTAAAAAGTTAAAAAAACTGTTATATATATATATATATATATATATATATATATATATATATATATAAATTCAAATCACCCCCTTCCTCAAATAAAAATAAATATCATAGGCATCGCTGCATTCGAAAACGTCCCTACTATTAAAATATAAAAACAGGGGTAACGAAAAAAAAAATAAAGCAAAATGGCTGATTCACTATTGTTTCATTGCTTCACCCTAATAAATGCTTAAAAAGTCACAGACAACCCAGAATTGCACAGCTCCGTAGACTTAACTTTAAAAAAATAGTGGAGGTCATAATATGGTAATTTCAGCATTAAAACACAAGAAAAACTATACAAATATTGTATTACTCTAATCGTACTATAGGACACAGGTCAGTTTTAAACATTAGGGAATGCAGTAAAAACAAAGCTCATAAATCTGTGGCAGGATTGCTTTTTTTCCCAATACCACCCCATTTGGAATTTCTTTATTGCTTCCCACTATATCTTATGCAATATTAAATGGTATTTTTAGAAAATATAACTTATGTTGCAAAAACAAGCCCTTGTATGACTATGTGAACTTGAAAATAAAAAAAATATATGACTTCAGGAAAGCTGGGGGTAAAAAATAGAAACACAAAAACAAAAAATGGCCCGGTCCTGAAGGGTCTGCAGCTATCTCTTGTTCAGCAACCTACTGTAATTGACGTCTTTTGTGTTTTAACATCCTACTTCATTCAGGAGACAAATTTAAGGTAATTTGAGATAATTTTTTAGATCTTGGCATGAACTTTGACCAGTGGTGAAGCCCAGGCATTATCATGTTTAGCCTGAGGGCACAGTAGCAAAACTCTAGTAAAGGTATTTCCTTCTTCCGTCTTCAAGAATGCAGTGGGCTAAGGTGTTCATATGATCAAGCCTTTCAAAAACATTCCTAAAAGGAGTCGAGGCATTGAGGAACAGTTTACATCATGTAACATGAAATGAGAAATTATTCAACAGAGCAACATTTTCTAGGGTGCACTGGTTCATGACGATGAATTATGTAATAATTAGAACCTTAATTGCTTTAGTGACACAGGGCTAAGATGATTTACCCTGGAATGTTAGGAAACAGATTCTAGACGATTATAAGTATGCCAGCCTGCATTATACATGACGTTGGGTTTAGCGTGAGGGATTGTTGGGTTATTAGTGCTTAGAAAATTAAGGTTACTCTCATTTATAACAAAGAACAAAAAGGGATGAGTCTTCATTTTTTCATGAGTAGAATCACTGCACAGAGACAGCTTTAAATTTATGTTTGTAATGATTGCTACGTGCCCCATTAAGACCACCTCTAAGTGAACTTAATTTGCAGCAGAAAAATGTACATGTCGTCTTATTTTTCAGGATAGTTTATGGTGCATCCTGCACAGCTGTGCCTAACTGATTAAAGCCTTGCAAAATTTAAATAGGAAAGCCATTATGTCGACAGAATTATCTCCATTTGTCATTTACACATTTCCCGTGTAACTCTCAGAGCTTTGTGTTGCAGCCTCTGCAATGATTCATTAATTATGCACAATTATGTACTTTCACATTTATTGCTTGTTTTCCTTTATGTTATTGTTCCCTTTGACCTTTACTATATTTTTCCTTTTCTTTACACGATTGTTACTTTTACTTTGATTGGATAATAGAATATTTAATCACATTTTGTTTTGTCTTATGTTTTAAAGTAAGTTTCCTTTTTAATTATCGTTATGGCCACTTTAAACTGAGTTTTTTTAGCTCTGATTTTGGAGCATTTCTACCTCAAAACCCACTAAAAAGAAGTCCTCAAAAAAGCCTCCCACTCATTTTAATGGATAATAGCACCTACTTTATTTTCCACGTGGCAAAAAGAAGCATGGGGAAAAAAAAGCAGCATGCCCTCTTGGGGCTGAATCTCCCATTGAAATGAATGGAAAGCATAAAAAATAGCTCCAATCTGCACCAAAAACCTTGAACATTTTTATATTGCAGTGAACACCCATTGTTTTTAAAAAAAAGCTGCATAAAAATGCATCAAAAACACATTTAAAAAAAGTGTGAAAAAACACACTAAAACATGTGGATTCTGCACTGTTTTTAAGTGTGTTTTTCAAAATTAGTCATGTGAACAGGCCCTTAGGCTGCATTCTCATGACAGTGAAAAAAGTTTCATCACACAGCCATTTTCAGAATGATGGAAGTCTATGGACATATTTACATGACTCTTTTTTTAAAGGCCAGTGAATAACAGTCGTCAAGAAATAGGACATTTTCTGGTTTGGCCATTTTCATGGACGATAGGTTCCCATACAATAGAAGGGGAATGTTTTTAACAGCTGTTTCTTAGAAAGCACCCGTTTAAAAAACATGCCTGTTTTGCTGTTTTTGACAGACTTTTTTTAAATGGTCATGTGAATACCCTTAGGTCAGTTTTACATCTTTCTAATTTAGAGATTGTCCATGTGATGGTAGTGTCACCTCACCTCTTCAATTTTTATTGTGCTTTATGGATAAATTAAGAATATGCAACAGTCTGAACTGATACAATGATATTCCTCAAAACCTAAAGACAGAACCCCATGGATAGTAGAGATGAAAATTCAGAAATGTACCTAAAGCTTTTCAAAAAAGTTCTTATTCTACGTAACCTGAATTGTGTTTGATTTGGAGAAGAGATAAAGACTTTTCCAGGCAATCAGAGCACTTTCAATTAAGGTCAAATTTATTTGGAGCTGAATCTATTAAGACAGTAGATTCGACTGAAATGAACCCGATTTGAGTTTTAAGAAATTTGTTTTCTAATAAGATAGATTGGAGGTAACATATTATTCACCTCCTGCAAATATACGGCTTTTGTGTTTAGGATTGATGTCTTGCTGCATAACCCACATTCTCTTGAGATTCAGCTCACAAACAGATATTCTGACACTTTCCTTTAGAATTTGCTAATATAATTCAGACTTCATTCTTCTATCAATGATGGCAAGCCATCCTGACTCAGATCCAGCAAACCAGGCCCAAATTATGATACTACCAGCATTGTGTCTCACAGATGGGATAAGGTTTTTTATACTGGAATGCAGTATTTTCCTTTTTCCAAACATAGAGTTTCTGATTTAAACCCATTTCTATTTGATCTCATCTGCTCCCAAAACATTGTTCCAAAAGCCTTCTAGCTTGTCCAAACAGACAGCAATGTTCCTTTAGGAGGGCAACGGCTTTCTCTATACAGTTCTGTCATGCACGCATTTGTTGTTTAGTGTTCTTCTGATATAACATTACCTAATCAGCTAACGTGAGAAAGGCCTTTAGTTGCTTAGAGGTTACCTTGGGTTCCTTTGTCACCTCATGGACTATAACAAGCTTTGCTTTTGGGGATGATCTTTGTTGGTCAAACACTCCTGGAAAGGGTAATAATGGTTGCGAATTTCCTCCAATTGTACACTGTCTGACTGTAGATTGGTGGAGTCCAAACTCTTTACAGATGGCTTTGTAACCTTTTTCAGCCTCATGAGCGTCAACAACTCTTCTTCTGAGATCCTCAGAAATCTCCTTTGTACATACACTTCCACAATCATTTTCTTTACATAAAACAGGTCACAGCTCATTTTCATCCCATTGATTTATCTGCTAACCCTAAAGGTTCACATACTTTTGCAGCTGAAACACATGTGATCTTGGATTATTTTCCTCAATAAATGACCAAGTTTAATATTTTTGACTAATTTTCCAATGTGGCTATCTTTATCTACTTTTTGTACGAAAATGTGATGTACTCTGAGGTCAAACTTTCAAGCACCACTGTTTATAGAAATCACTGATTATTGTAGTTATGTCTAAGGCAGATATGTAAGTATTTACAGGTGTGGTCAAATTAGACATTGAGGGAGGTCATTTATCAAACTGGTGTGAAGTATAACTGGCTTAGTTGTCCATAACAACCAATCAGATTTCTCATTTCATTTTCCAAAGGAGCTGTCCAAAATGAAACATGGAATCTGATTGGTTGTTATGGGCAAGTAAGCCAGTTATACTTTACATTAGTTTGATAAATCACCCCAAGTCTTGCCACAAGAGGGTATAAAGGTATTTCCCACTGCTCTACAAAAAGGCTGTCAGAGGCTACTTTTCATAGTGTACCGCTTGGTGAGAGACTTTTGACTGACAGACATACCTCTACAATGCACTGAAATGTTAGACTATGATAGGGGGCACATAATTAGACTACAAGAAGCAGGATGATATTTTCAATGAATAGCCTGTAATGTAAACCATTATGACCTAGCTGTCAGGAGGTGTTGGACTCAGTGGTGAACAGACAGACCATCAGTAGAGAAGCTCTCTTAATACATCAACAGGCTTAAGAGGCTACCAAAGTTTTGGATGCTGGTGGCATCTCCATTACACACCCCTATCTCTGACCGGACCATTTCCAGGCCCTTAACAGAAGGAAATTTAGTGTCATGGCATCTATAATGTCTCCTGCCATTGACATCCAGCCACCATGGCCTTTGTTTGCAGTGGTGTCATGAATAAGAAACCTGGACTGCTACAGACTGTTGTCTTTAATGATGAATCTAGTGTCTGTTTGGAATCTGCCAACGGCTGTATTTGAGTATGAATGCTTCATGGTGTGTGTTCAATCCCAATTGCTGGTGTGGTGATCTAGGGAACCATTTGCATACGACAGTCAGTCACCCCTAGTAGTGATACAATGGACACTAACAGCTCAGCAATATGTGAAGGTAAAACCTGAGGCCACATTTGTTGCCTCTCATGGTAGAGCTTCCAACATTTTTCAGTAGGATTAATGCTTGCCCATACACACAGCAAGGATTTCCCAGGAATGTCTCAGCAAGATTGCAATACTTTCTTAACCTGTCCAGTCGGCAGATTTATCACCAGTCAAGCATTTATGGGTCCAGCTGGGATACCATCTTCAGCAACTTACAAGTGTGCATGATCTACAGGCCCAGCTACAACATCTGTGGGCAAATATGCCAAAGAATATCATATGGGACCTGTTTTCCTTCATGCCCAACTGCATATCATCTTGTAACTAGGCTAGAGGCTGCTCAATTCTATATTTGAGCCTCCTTTCAATTGTACAGTTTTCCCCAAACATATCCTTTCAGTCTAATATTATAATCACTGACATATATTATTACGTTCACACATATAAAGTTTTATTTGATTCCAAGAACACCTTGTTGGTGTGTTATTTTTCTTTTTGTCAATGAGTGTATACATAGAGAGGGAGAGAGAGAGAGACTAGATTGACAGACTAACATATTGTCTCAGTTTCTGTGTTGAGATGAATTATACAACTGAATTACAGTCATGGCTAGAGATGAGCGAATCATTCACAATTCGCTTCGCCGAATGTTCATCAAATTTTTTAAAAGATTCGTACAAATACAAAGCTATTCAGTCGAAGTTGCGTACAAATCATTCGTTATTCTGTCGTGTTCTGCGAACATTCCCTTGAATACTTACGCCTGAGTGTACAAAGTGCGTACAAAGCTTTAGCATATTATTGTCTAGGCTCGCACAAAGAATGAATATACACTAAAAGTATGCTATTTTACTGAATATGTACGCATTTGCGTACAAATTCTCAGATGCGTAGCATTAGCGTACAAATTATATAATGCGTACGTAGCGTTAGAGTGCAAAGATTTTAGATGAATCTTCCGAAGCTAATCTGAAAATATTCGGATTTGCTTTGGTGTAAAAAATTTCCAAGATTCGTATCGAATCTACAAAGCGTCGAATAGATTCGCTCATCTCTAGTCATGGCCAAAAGTTTTGAGATTGATACAAAGTTTGGTTTTCACAAAATTTGCGTCTTCACTTTTTGTGGTCTTAATTGCCTTAACTCTAAAGTGTTATAAAATGTGATCAGATTAATAGCAATTGATGGCAAAGTCATTTCTTGACATGAAAATTAACTTTATCTCACAAACTCCATTTCCACTGAATTTCAGAACTGCCACAAAATGAACTGCCTACATAATTTAAGTGATCTGCTCTTTAGCTCAAGAGAAAGTGTTAACAAGAACAAGGCTGATTTAGAAAAGCAGACTGGTTGCTTTAAAGGGGTAGTGGTGCTTGAAATCATTGTCTTATTTGCATCAAAAGGGGCTTCACAGGCAAGGACCTTGCTGTATGTTAGATTGCACCTAAACCAACCATTTATAAGATCATGAAGAACTTCATGTACAACTGCTGTCCAGCTAGTGCTACAGTAGGACTGTCTCCTAAAAAGTATTCAGTTATGGTATAGGGTTACCACGAGTACAGAGCTTTCTCAGGAATGCTAGTAGACAGGTGTGATTGCATCTGCATGCACAGTGAGGCAAAGGATTTTGGAGGATGCTCTGATGCCAAGAAGGGCAGCAATGAAGCCACCTCTCTCCAATAAAAACAAAGACAGACTGACATTCTGCAATAAGTACAGGGATTGGACTGCAAGGAACTTTCTCTTCTGAAATGATTGTCCTGAGAAGAACAGGTGGAAGCTTTAGCAATGTATCATGCCTATAGTAAAGCATTCTGAGACAATTCATGTGTGATTTGCTTTGTCATCCAAGGAAGTAGACTCACTGACAAGTTTGCTGTAAAACACTGCCATAAATCCATAAAAATCACCAAGCACCAATTAGGCAACAATTGGTTGTCATCAGTTAGGATTAGTTAGTCATTAGTTAGGAGTTTTTGCATAAATTTGATGTATACAGTGTTTTCCGAAAATCTTCAGACCCTTTCACTTTTTTTCCAATGTTTTCTTCCGGCTTTGTGATGTGCAAACCTTGTAACATCATACTCAAGAAAACTGGAGTCTGTAATCACTGATAAAGGGGCTTCAACTAAGTCTTGACTAAAGAGTCTGAATAGTTATATTAATAAAATATTTTAGTTTTTACTTTTCAATAAATTAGGAAAGATTTCTAATATTCTGTTATCACTTTCTCATCATGGGATACTGGGTGCAGAATATTGGGAAAAATTATTTTATCACAAAGTACAACATACCAAAGTATGAAAAAACTGATTCTGAATGCACGGTATGTCAATAAAAGTTAAGAACAAAAACATAAAAAGCGTATCCATTGAAATCAATATACAATAGAAACATCCAACAAAAAGATCTAAAAATACTGAAGCAGCAGAATTTGTAAAAATGAAAATTTGTGTCAGTCTCAAAACTTTTGTCCACAACTGTAAACATAGTTCTAATAGAAACTCTTGAATAAAGGTCAGATCAGCATCAATGGATGTGACTAAAAGAAATACAATTGTTTCCTCAATTTCCAGTTAAAATGCCACCTTTGATGCACTGGATGCAGAAACACACATTGCAATTTGATGAGATGTCAGTTTTGCTTTGAACACATCATATAGGAGGAATGAAAATAGTAACAGAAAGCAAATATTTGACTTGGGTCATTTAATGTTAATGCGACCTGGAAAGTGGGATGGACATTTCACCTGCGTATTACAATGGAAGCTCTGTTACCTTCCGTTTTATTTCATTGCTGGAATTTTATATTGGAAAAGGCCACATGTCTTACGCATCACAAACACTTGCACCTGCCTATATGTATGATGTGCATGACCATGTTGTTCAATTTAGCAAATAAATGAAAAAACACATATGGACCTACCGTTTAACTGTACTTTCAAGAATAAGTTATCATGTGATTGTACATTTAGTATAACACTATATACAGCCATCATATGACTTGTATCGGGCTTTTTTTTAAGTTTCCCCACTGCAGGCTGCCACAAACCAGCGGGTGTGAAACCACTGTGCCACATGACCAACATCCTCTAAGGGAGTTGTTTAAGTAAACCCCTCATTCTTTACGGTACCCCTGATGGCGGGGATAGACATTCCCGAGGGGATCACCAGGTCACTACCTCTTGAGGCAGATTGGCATACAAAACAGCTGGTCCAGGTGGACCAGGAGGTAGCAGAGCAAGGTACCAGAGGTACGGATGTAGTCAACAGAGTCATTACTTACCAGGAGCAAAAGTGCAGGATCGAGGAGTCAAGACATAGCAGGCCAGAATCAGACAGGTAGCAGAATCCAGAAGACAAGCATGGGTAAGGAACACAGGAACTCAAGCCCAGACAAATTCACCTTGCATGACACAAGGACCTTTGATGCTCAGGCACCTTGGAAGAGTGCTGGACCACTTATATAGGTGCAGGATGGCTGGGATTGGTCACACAGGCCACATGTGCAAAACCTTTCAAGAACAGAAAGTGATGCTTGCATGGTCCTTAACGAAGTGCTACTACAGGGAACAGGTTGGAAGGCATACAGTGTGTAGGGTTGGAAGGCATACAGTGTGTAGGGCAGGAAGGAAACCATGGAGTCGATTCCAGGATGGACAATGAATGGGACGGAGCCCAAGACTGCTGCTGTGTATGGGAAGACACCGGCAACTGATCACTGCAGCTACCTGGCCCATAATGCGGTGAGTAGGGGAACATCAGTGGTCAGCAACCACTGTTATGCAGGCTATACATCTATCAGGATCTATCAGGTCTTCCTGAGCTAGTGGGTAGAGACTGGATGCTGTCATTTCTCCTATAGAGTGTACATGGACCAGGGCCGGACTGGGAACTTAAACTGGCCCTGGAAAAAATATCAAAAGTGGCCCCGTATTGTAGTCGGGTCCAAATTGATGGAAGGCAGGGCCAGCAATACCATATTGTGGCACATTATACCACCTCAACAGAGCCAAATACCACATTCCATCAGAAAATACTGCTGCTAGCACAAAATACATCCCAAAAAACTTCAATTGGCAGGCTGTGAGGAGGGCTCAGGTGGCCCCCTGGTCATCGGCCCACCGGGAAATTCCCCTGTAAGGTCTATGGCCAATCCGCCCCTGACATGGACAAAACATGTTCCCTATTATAGAGAATTCTGATTAGTACTTTTTTAAATAAAGCACTTAGGGAGAGATAGAACGCTTACTTATCAGTTGCACCCGCCTCTGTGCCTGTGCATATGTTTCACTCAATGCAGCTCACTCCCCCGTGCTCCATCTCCAGGGACCTATGGGCACCTGTAATATGATTCTTCAGTGTCTGTTTTGGTCTCAAAAGAGAATTTAGAGTGAATGTTTGCTTAGGAAAGCTGGGGTAGGAAAAAAAGAGCTGATAGCTGGAGACAAATACACTGTTTTCTGATAAGCTATATTGCATAGTTTCTAATATTCATCAATATAAAACCAATTATGGCAAAAGGATGCCATTGAAAAAGAAAAGCATGATACAAGCGCATATGCATACATTCAATGAAGTAAATAAATGTTACAAACAATGTCCGACACCACTATACATACTGTTGATGTATAAGAGTTATAAATGCAACATAAACATATATTTTTATGTTACTGTGTAAATCAAGGTTGATATCTGTGTTGAATGGTTGCCTTCGGTACCAAGAAAGCTTGCCCAAGCTTAGACCAAAGTGCCTTTGCATGATAAAAATACAGCCTATGTCATTGCACGCTAATTATAACGAATCATATCTATCATAGATGACTAGACTTAAGGGGCTTTTTCTACCATTAGAAGCCATATCTCTTCTGACTGCCAGAATACTCAGTAGCCCAGAGGATGAAGGCACCACAGTGTTAAATTCATAGATTATTCCTGTACAAGAAGCAATCTGATAAACCCCCAAAAAAATGGCAGAAAATAACAAAAAAGTGTTTGGTCATTAAATGGGTGTGCCAAGTTTTTAAGTTATCCCCGATCCATAGGATTGGGAATAACTAGTTGATTGCAGGGGGTAAGACCACTGAGACCATGAAAACTGGGGTCCCGTTCCCTTGTTCTGATTGAGTAGCAGGTTATGCATCCACAATGCCACTACATTCATTCTTCATGGGAGCTCCAGCAGTAGCAAAGTACAGCGCTCAGGTATCTCCACCATTCCCTTAGAGAATGAATGGAGCTGCAGAGGACATATCTGACCTGAGTCTTCATCAGTACCGGGGAATGGGACCCCTGTTCTTGTGATTGATGGGGGTCCCATCAATCAGTGCCCCCCCCCCAGCGATTAGCTAGTTATCTCCTAACTTAAAAAGCATTACAAAGCATTAAGTAAGCAATATGAACATAAGAATTCCCAGTGATAACCAGTATGACAAAATTCAATAATTCAAGTGTACAAAATTTGAGAAAAAACATCTGATCACACCAACTTTGTGAAAATATGCTAAAGGTAACACATGGGCCTGTGATTTTCGTTGAAATGTTGTAAAAATATGTCACGTAGCATCTTGAAAAGCAAATAATGTGCACATCTGTAGCTAATGTCAAGCAATTCTTAATATGAAAATTCAGCGTGGCTATGCATTAATGAAGAACACAGAAAGCATATGTAGGTTTTCATTGCACCAAACCAGAAGCTGTCCAAACAAAGAGGTTCTTAAATATTAGCTGAAATTTCAATGGAAAAGTATTGACAAATACTGGATACTCATACTGTATCCCCCAATGTGTAGGCCCTAATTTACCAAGATGAGCGTGTGCACTACTCATCATACTGTAAATTAAATGCCATCTCTGGCTGTCCATGCGCTAGACTGAAATCGGGCATAGATTTCAGTCATTATTTACATCAGTATCTGGCATAAATAATGAAAACAGGGGCTAAGGTTAACGGCCCACATCTCAACCTCACCCCTTCCCCTTTCAGAAACCAGGTGAGGGAGGTGTAAATATGCCTACTATGACTAAACAAAAGTCACAATGGCACTTATAATGTGGGTTTATGACTTTTTTATGCCAGAAAACTGACATAGGGGGAATGATGATGTCACAAACCAGCAGGTATGAACCCACTGTGCCTCGTGTCCTACCTCCTCTAAGGGTGTTGTCTAAGTGAGCCCCTCGTTCTTCACAGTACCCCTACTGGTGGAAATAGACTTTCCCGAGGGGAACACCAGGTTTCTACCTCTTGAGGAGGAGTTGCACATGAGGCAGCTGGTCCAGGCGGACCAAGAGGTACCTGAGCAAAGAACCAGAGGTACAGACGTAGTCAGCAGGCCAAGTCGTAACCAGGAGCAACAGTTCAGGACCGATGAATGAGGCAGAGGTGAAGTAAAACAAGCAATATGGCAGGGGAGGTGGCACACATACAGATCAGTCAATTGGGGTCAGCAACAGGAGAGTCAAGGCAAGCAGGAAGGCATCAAACAGGTAGCTGAGTCCAGAAACAAAAGCACAAGTCAGGTACACAGGAACACAAGCAGAGATATCAGCAACATTTGCAGGTCACAAGGACTTTGATGCTCAGGCAGCTGAGAATGGGCTGACCCACTTATATATGTGCAGGAAGGCTAGGATTGGTTAGCGAGGTCATATGAGCTAAACCCATAAAACACAGGAAGTGATGCACGCCGGAAGTGCTACAGGTAACAAGCAGCAGGCTTGCTGTGGCCAGAACTGGAAGGAAACTGTGGAGCGGATTACAGAACAAACAGTGCCAGCAAAGACAGAGCCCAGGACTGCAATGGTGAATGAAAATACTAGCAGCACATCACCGCTGAACACGGAGCCCAGGACCGTGGCGGTAAGCAGGGGAACGTTGGTGGACAGCAGCCACTGTTACAGATGAATACTAGCGTTGAGCGAGCATGCGCAATCCTCGAGTCTCTTCCCCGCACTGTAATGTTGATTTGTACGCTAATGCGTACGCATTTTGTACGCTAATGCGTACGAATTTGTATGCTAATGCGTACGCATTGTGCGCTAATGCATACAAATTCAGTTAATTAGCATACTTTTATGAGTGAAAGGAGTAAAAGAGGAGAAGTCGCGATTCTGACCTTTTTCTATTAACCAGACACCCTCCCCTCTTCCGAGAGGTGGGTGCCTGGTTTAGTCCCATTGACTAACATTGTGCTCGGGTGCTCGGCCGAGCACTCGAGCAACCCCTAGTGCTTGGCCAGAGCACTCGAGCATACGAGCACAGAGGTGCTCGCTCAACACTAATGAATACCTCCATTTTTGCCCTATTTAGGACCTTCCTATTTCTTGTCTTGAAACAAGCCTGTCACATTGAAAATGCAGCCTAATTTTCAGGCCTTATGTTATAAAGCAGGAGGAGCTGAGCCTACTGAAATAGAAAAATATTCAGTAAAAATTGCAGTCCATTGATTGTATATAATGCACATTCTGCCCGAGAGAGAGAGAGAGAGAGAGAGAGAAAGAGAGATAGAGGGAGCAGAGGAGGGGCTACACCGTCCCTCAGAGAATTATATACAGTGGTCCCTCAGGATACAACAGCATCAGGATACAATATTTTCAACATACAATGGTCTTTTCTGACCCATCTTAAATTGAAATTAGACTCAACATGCAATGCCTCAAACTCAGATTCAACCAATCAAGGCAACTTCTCTGGTTAAGTAGCTTGATTGTGTGATTTCATCTACACAAACTAGTGACACCAGAGAAACAAATAGCATAACCACATTTAGAAGCATTTCAGTGCATTATATTAGCATCACTTAAAGCAGATAAATACTGGCCATGGTATCTATAGCATTTTACAGAATGGGGGACTCTCTGTTTCCATGTCCGCTGGGTTTTGATAAATTTACATATGTGATGCTAAGGCAATTGTAACAACCCTTAGAATAAACTTAACTTATTTATACCACAAGGTTCATGGTGTAAAAAGTGGATTTTCTGTTTTTGTTTTCTTTTCCCCTTTTCCAAAAAATGTATAAAAATTAGTCAATAAATTATGAGTACCCCCAAGAATAAAAAAAATGCAACTCACCTAAAAAAAAAAAAAGACAAATTGACTACAGTGAATTGAAAAAAAAAGTTATGGCTGTTGGAATGTGGTGACATGACAATTGCATTACAATGTTTTATACTACAAGGTATTGAAACTAAAATATACATATTTAGAACTGCCTTGAGGAATTAGGTTAACAGTATTTTAGCTACAAAATAAGTAGTGATAAAGTCCAAAAAAAGAGAGAATAGGTGTTTTTATTGATCTGACTCACCCCAGAATGAATAAAAGTTAAGAAATGATATAGACCCTAAAATGGTCCCATTGAAAAATACATATAAAAAAATTATGGAATAAATCAGTTTAGAGACAGTAACTAAAAGGAACTGATACTCTTAACAGAATCCTGCTTGGCCTTGTAGTAGACCTTGATGATCACATGAGAAGCAGCCCAGGAATAAGCTTTCAGTTGCATAGCAACAGAGCACTGTCCTTTTCTATTGGTGGGAAAACAAAGCTAAAAACCACAATTCAGTATTACCGAAGAGGGATTTGTGCCATCCACCTATCCCTTGGTTTAAGTTGATGGACCTATGTCTTTTTTCAACCGTATTAACTATGTAACTATTAGTGAATCGACATAAAACTTTGTTTGAATATTGTAATTGTTTGAATTAGAATGTATTGGCTCAGATGAGTCAAAGTTATTACTTTGCGAAGACTTCGGGTAATAACTTTAAAAACTCATTTCTACTGTTAAAAACCTTTTCCCGAACTCGGTTTCGATTCCAACCTTGGAACTGAACCTGAGTTCGGGAAAAGAGTTTTAACAGTAGAAATTTTTTTTTTTTTAAATCTTTAGTAAATTGCGTCAAACCAGACAATTCTTATTACTGGATTCTACTTATCCCTTGTCCAACAAAAAAACAAGCCTTCGCATCAGCTCAAAAATAAAAGCTACAGCTCTTGGAATGTGACAATGGAAAAACAAAAAGAAAATTTGGTCCATCCCAAAATACACTGGTCCTTAAAGGTTATGGATAACTTTGGGAAGATTTTTTTATATATAATTGCATTCTGCTTATTTTTGGCTAAAAATCATGTTTTCATTTGATGTTACTACATTTTTTTAAGTTTTTCTTCCGTAGCTTTCAGTTTCATTGCATCAGAAGTTTCACTGCCTCTATCTCATCAGGGCCCTTATCCCCTCTGACAGATGGAAAAGTAACAGCCTGCAGATGCCGTGAAAATAAAAGCAGCAGAGGAAAAAATGCTAAAAATCATTAATAAAGGTCAATTAAATTTTTTTATTTTTAACCCAAAATAAGTAGAATCCAGTAATAAGAATTGTCTGGTCTGACGCAATTTATTAAAGATTTTTAAAACAATTTCTACTAAAACTCTTTTCCCGAACTCAGGTTCAGTTCCAAGGTTGGAATCGAAACTGAGTTCGGGAAAAGGTTTTTAACAGTAGAAATTAGTTTTTAAAGTTATTACCCGAAGTGTTCGCAAAGTAATAACTTTGGCTCATCTGAGCCAATACATTCTAATTAGGGATGAGCGAACCGAACCGTAACGAACCAGATTCGTTACGAACTTTCCCAAAAGTTCGGTTCGTCATCGAACCGAATTTTCAGAAAGTTCGTGACGAATCTGGTTAAAATAACGGCGACGCAAAATATACGCATATTTATTGAGAATGTACGCTAATGCGTACATATTCAGTTAAGTAGCGTACCTTTGACAACGCTAGACTGTATGTTCGTTACTTGAGTAGGAATGTTCGCAGATGCAGTATATGCGTACGCTAATGCATACATATTCAGTTAAGTGGCGTACCTTTGACAACGCTAGACTGTATGTTCGTTACTTGAGTAGGAATGTTCGCAGACGCAGTGTATGCGTACGCTAACGCGTACATATTCAATTAAGTAGCGTAACTTTGACAACGCTAGACTGTATGTTCGTTACTTGAGTAGGAAGGTTCGCAGACGCAGTGTATGCGTACGCTAATGCGTACATATTCAGTTAAGTAGCGTACCTTTAACAACGCTACACTGTATGTTCGTTATTTGTGCGGGAATATTCGCATTAGCGTACGCATTAGTGTAAATTCTCAAATATGCGTATATTTTGCGTCGCCGTTGTTGAAGTCACTTGGATTTTTTCCACTTTTTTCATTGTAATAGCAACTGCAAGTAAACAAAACTATACCCTATCAGACTCCCATTATTGTAGCAGCAATTATTCAGCCATTATAGCAAGGTTCGTTTTAGGTTCGGTTCGTACGAATCCGAACTTCACTAAAGTTCGCCGAAGCAAACCGAACCGAACGTTTCAAAAGTTCGCTCATCCCTAATTCTAATGTATTCGGCTCGCTCCTTACAATATTCAAACAAAGTTTTATGTCGATTCACTAATAGTTGCATAGTTAATACGGTTGGAAAAAGACATGGGTCCATCAACTTCAACCAAGGGATAGGTGGATGGCACAAATCCCTCTTCGGAAATACTGAATTGTGTTTTTTAGCTTTTTTTTCCACCAATAGAAAAGGGCAGTGCTCTGTTGCTATGCAACTGAAAGCTTATTCCTGGGCTGCTTCTCATGTGATCATCAAGGTCTACTACAAGGCCAAGCAGGATTCTGCATCAGTTCCTTTTAGTTACTGTCTCTAAACTGATTTATTCCATAATTTTTTATATGTTCTGACTGTGCTTTGTTTTTGGACTCTGCTTATTACAAGTTTATCTAAATAGTACTAAATGTCATATTCAACCTTGTTGTTGACAGTGCATTTGCAATGTGTATCAACCCAGAAATAGACCCTAGAGACAAGTAGTTGTCACCTAAATTAGATATAATTGTGATTGTCTTCTGCTGGGGCTTTGATATCCATTATTGTGTTAAAGGCTGTGCCAAATAGCAAATCATTGGTGGGCCACTCCAATCCTGATCACAAAGAAAGCAATAAATGACAAAAAGAAAGCATTTAAATCACTAAAACAGGAAGGGAGCGAGGAAGCATTGAAAAACTATAAGGAAAAAATAGAATATGTAAAAGACAAATAAAAACAGCCAAACTAGAGACCGAGAGATTAATCGCCAAAGAGAGTAAAAATAACCCTAAAATATTCCTCAATTATATAAATGGTAAAAAGTATGAACCTTAAGGTGTCAGCCCCTTACAGAGTAATGAGGGGAGAGTTGCAGAGAGTGATGAGGAGAAAGCAAAGCTACTAAATATCTTTTTTTCCACTGTATTTACTGAGGAAAATAAAATGTCAGATGAAATGCAAAATATAAAAGTAAATTCCCCTTTAAAAGTGCCCTGTCTGACCCAGGAAGAAGTACAGCAATGTTTTACAAAGATTAAAACTGACAAATCACCAGGACCAGATGGTATACACCTCCGTATCCTAAGAGAATTAAGTAATGTCATAGCCAGACCCTTATTTCTGATACTAAAGGACTCTATACTGACAGGGAGTGTTCCACAGGATTGGCGCCTAGCAAATGCGTTGCCAATATTCAAAAAGGGTCCAAAAACAGAGCCCGGGAACTATAGGCCGATAAACTTAACATCTGTCATGGGTAAACTGTTTGAAGGTTTTCTAAGAGATGCTATCTTGGAGTACCTCAATGAAAATAAGCAATTAACTCCATATCAGCATGGCTTCATGAGGGATCGGTCATGTCAAACCTAGTGGGGTACCACAGACGTCAGTATTGGGCCCTATTCTCTTCAATATATAAATTTTTCAATTTTTGCAGATGACACTAAACTGTGTAAAATAATTAACACAGAAGAGGACAGTGCACTGCCACAGATGAATCTGGATAGATTGGAGGCTTGGGCTGAGAAGTGTCAGATGAAGTTTAACACTGACAAATGTAAGTTATGCATATGGGAAAGAATAATGCAAGTCACCAGTACATACTGAATGGTAAAACATTGGGTAACTCTGACATGGAAAAGGACATAGAAATTTTAGTAAACAGCAAACTAAGCTGTAGAAACCAGTGTCAGACAGCTGCTGCCAAGGCCAGTAAGATAATGAGTTGCATCAAAAGGGGCATAGATGCCCATGATGAGAACATAGTCCTGACACTTTACAAATCACTAGTCAGACCACACATGGAGTACTGTGTACAGTTCTGGGCTCCTGTGAACAAGGCAGACATAGCAGAGCTGGAGAGGTTTCAGAGGAGGGCAACTAAAGTAATAACTGGAATGGGTGGACTACAGTACCCTGAAAGATTATCAAAATTAGGGTTATTCACTTTAGAAAAAAGACGACTGAGGGGAGATCTAATAACTATGTATAAATACATCAGAGGTCAGTACAGAGATCTCTTCCATCATCTATTTATCCCCAGGACTGTGACTGTGATGAGGGGACATCCTCTGCACCTGTAGGAAAGAAGGTTTGTCCACAAACATAGAACAGGATTCTTTACGGTAAGAGCAGTGAGACTATGGAACTCTCTGCCTGAGGAGGTGGTGATGGTAAGTTCACTAAAAGAGTTCAAGAGGGGCCTGGATGTATTTCTGGAGGGTAATAATAATACAGGTTATAGTTACTAGAGATGGTCGTTGATCCAGGGAGTTATTCTGATTGCCTGATTGGAGTCGGGAAGGAATTTTTCCCCCTAAAGTGGGGAAAATTGACTTCTACCTCACAGGGTTTTTTTTGCCTTGTAGGAATACAGGCCGAACTGGATGGACAGATGTTTTTTTTCGGCCTTATAAACTATGTTACTATGTTACTATGTTCATTTCCAAGAAAACATTCAACAACAATTAACAATCTTAAGTGTTAATCATTGCCTTAGATTATCTTCCACACAACAGGTATAATGCAATAGAGCAAAAAAAGTAAGAAATAACATGTTTTAGCTCCCTAATGACCTTTCAGGATTTCACAATGAAAAAGTTACAAGTATAACAAAGATTATATTAAATAATTCCACTTGCTCTATTTTTTATTTTTTTTTGCTGTGGATTTTTCAATTATTTTTTTTTAAATTTTATTAGTATTTATTTTATTATCCTAATAGATGATTACTGCTTTAAATGTTTTTTTTTTAAACTTCTCTTTTAGGTCAAAGAACACATCCTGTGGTCTTAATTGATAGAAGCAATGCAGAGCTGCAGCAACTCACCTGCTTCAGGATGGCACAGGACACTCATGCAGGACTTATTCTATAGCTCTGTAAAATGGCAGTTATAAAACAAGGTCTCTTAAGGGCTGCTAAAAAACTGTTTAAGGGTAGATAACTGATTTTTTTTTACAAATTAACTGTCATGAAACAGTGACATAACTGAAGGCCATTGACCACAAAATGTTTAACTTCTGGAGAACAGGGAAAAAAACAATGTGTATGCTGGACAATGTGGCCAGAGGTGAGGGGGTTTGTCTCTAAGGTCTCATGCACACAAATGTATTTTTCATCCATGTGCTATCCACATTTTCATTGATAGCATGCTAACCCATTCATTTCTTGGGGGCCATGCGCACATCCATATCTTTTGCAGACCCACATGGCCGTTACACAAATTGCAGATAGCTTACACATTGAAGGAATCCGTATTCTGAGGATCCGTGGTTTGCAAACTGAAATACAGACATTGCCATGTGCAAAGTGAGACATGTGATACCTAAGCCTTGTTTATACAAACTAAAAAGAATGGGCAAATGGACATCTGCTTATTCCAGCCACATATCCCCTCTTCCTATACAGTGACTTGAATTAAGGGACAATGTACATTTTACTATATCTTGATACTTATCCCTTTTTTAATTGTCCAGTCACCTACAATGAATATCAGAAGGTAAGCTTTGAAATGCAAGCCAAAGGCTTAAAATATAAAACAGGTTTCAAACAATAAAATAATGTTTGTAATTTTAAGGTCTGGTCAAGGCAGAGGTGTGACTATACTTGTCCACAATAGAAGACTTGTTATTGTTAGGTCCCCTGTTATTTTCTCCCTTTTATTTTATAACTGTTTTCCTTGTTTGTATGTGGTATTATTTTGCCTCTGTTCATATTTTTGCAGCACTGTACCTTTTTGTTTTAAAGCTTTAACCTTTATGTTTAGCCATTGTCTGCTGTAATAATCCATAGCCTTTCTAAGAGTGTTTCATGACTGAAAAACAGTGTCTGTGTGTACAGTACTTGTTTATTAACTGATTAACATATTGTAGGTTGTTCCAAAAGGTAGCGACAGCATGTATTTGGGGTGCTTGGACTCTGCTTGGAGGCTTAATTTACCTCCTGAGTAGAAAGTAAGTGCAAGACTCAGTAAGTGAAGATAGAAAGACTGCTTGAAGTTTCATCCACTTCATGCACTAGGAGAATGTGTATGTAACATTAACTTATAGTAACTTTTGAATGATATTTTATTAAAGGAAATACTTGTTTCTGCATTCATTGCTCCCCACTACCCCATCCAATGCTGCACTGATTACTGTCTCCAAATATGCACACAGAAGTCCATACATAGGAGAGATAAGTCTAGAACAGAAGGTGGATGCAGAGAAATCAGACTCTGCTGCAGCATCAAGTGAGTGATTTATTTCAGCTCAGAGCTGGATCATTTTTCACCTGATAATCCAGCTCTGGTAAGAGAGAAATCAGCTGCCATTTCATCTTGTCTCTGTCCGCCTCTGCTGCTGTTTTTTCTCCTCTCACCCCATAGACTACAACGGGCTATGTAGACACTTCCGTGTACAGATTTGCTCAGAGACATGGATTAGTGCAGGGGTGGGTGGGGGAGAGAAATTAGCATAGAAGCAGACACTTTTCTTTAATAAAGTATATTGCAAAATTCAACATTATCACCTATACCATTAAATACATTTGAGCGAATCATTTAAAATTCGAATTTGATTTGACGAAACAAGTCAACAGCTTGAATTTGGTCCAAATGGATTATACCCAAAGAGAAAGTGCTCCAATTGGCCTGGAAATTTGTCAGGCACTTTGATGTCTCCTACGACTCACATTTCTTCTCTTGTCTCTCACTTTTTTTTTATTTTTCATAATTTCCCTCTTTACAAAATTTACCCAAATCAAATTACCAAAAATTTGGAATACAGTTCGAAATCAATTTATTTAGAATAGAGTAACTCATCTCTACTATTAAATTATGAAATATAATATAACTGATTAGGCATTCTTTAAAACTTTAATAGTAGAATGCTACTAAAACTTAACATAACACACTGTTAGTTTCAAATGTGAAAATGAACTAAGCAATAGCTTAAAATAAAAAAAAACAGTTTGAAAAAAAAAACACATTTGGAGAATTGAGTAGGCAATTCATGTTTTCAATGTGATGCTATGAAGTATCTTCTGTGACATGAGATTTCTTTATTGGAATGAATTTGTGCAGCACACAGCATGCCATTGTGTTATAGCAAATGCTATCTGTTCAGTTGTAGAAAGATGTCTTTGACATTTTGGCAATGTATTCTTGACCGTTTTTGCGTCCGTAACAATCGGATCTATAAAAATATCACATGTTCTACCCCATCAAGTAAACGGTGTAAAAAAATATAAAAAAATGACACCAAACTGCTTTTTTTTGTGACTTAACCTCCCAAAAATTAGATAAAAACTGATCAGAAAGCCAAATAAACCCCAAAATGATGCCAATAAAAAGCACAGCTTGTCCCACAAAAAATAAGCCCTCAGTAGCTCAGTCCACAAAAAAAATGTAAAAATTATCGCTCCTAAAAACCATGACAGAAAATTCCTTGTTAGAAAATGCAGATGCCGCTCCTCCTCTTCTGAGCCCTGGCGTATCCCCAAATAACAGTTTACGACCACAATAGGGGTGTTACTGTATTCAGGAGAAAAGGGGGAGCAAATTGTGGGGGATATTATCTTGTTATCTTTTGTGAAAAAGAAAGTTTGGGCCTAACGCACCATTTTCTTTAATTAATTAGTGTAGTTTCTAAAATGGGGTCATTTATGGGTGGTTTCTATTATGTAAGCCCACAAACTGACTTCAGATGGTTCTTAAAAAAGTTGATTTTGCAAATTTTCAAAAATTGCCTCTAAAATTCTAAACCCTAAAATGACACTACCAAAATGATGCCAACATAAAGTAGACATATGGGGAATGTCAATTAATGAGTATTTTATGGGGTATCACTATCTGTCTTAAAAGCAGAGAGATTCAAATTTATAAAACAGTGAATTTTTTCAAATTTTCGTTAACTTTTTGATTTTTTTATAAATAAAAGTAAAACATATTGACTCTAATTTACCATTAACATAAAGTACAATGTGTCACGAGAAAATGGCTTGGATAAGTAAAAGTGTTCCAAAGTTATTACCACATGAAGTGACTCATATCAGATTTGCAAAATTAGGCCTGGTCAGGAAGGGGGTAAGTGGCCTGGATGGGAAGTGGTTAAAAAACAGTCCTCAGAGAATTACTTGCTTTCAAAAAAATAAAAAATATTATATTCACATTAGCGGCACACAAGCTCATTTCAGTTTTCATCTTGTTAGTATCTGGTAAACTTTTCCATGAAAGGGAAACACACTGACTAGCTTCCAGCCTTCTAATTGGGTGTGTGACTCCACACGGAAATTTTCTATTACGTCCATGCCATAGGATGTGAACCTATTGACAACATGAAGGTAGAAGAAGTGAACCTTGTTGATCACTCCATTAATGTCACCAGCTGATCCCATATTAAGCAACAGCCTGGGGCATATTCTCAGTCCTACTCTTTGCCCTAACATAAAACATATACTACACATCAATCAAACATGACGAATAGAGAATGCCAATCTGACCCTTCATTTGTAGGTCCACTTATCTAACAGCAAGTCTGACATATTCTGCTTTTTACTCTTCTCCACTGTGACATTTGTTGGAGTGTACAACAGTCAAAGCTTCACTGGGCACACAAACTTCAAGCCTTGATAAAAATTTGGCATTTTCGTCCATTGATCAATGGCTGAGCGGCTAACAAGCATTGAAATGTTTTGTGATATTTAGCTGAACTTGCCATAACATATTTGTTTTATGACCATACATTGTAGTGTACATTTCCTAAAGTAATGCTGGAAAATCTAAATTGCAAGTATAACCCTTTCAGCCCTGGACAATTTTTTTTTCACTCTCTAGAGCCATAATTTTTTTTTATTTTTCCATTACATTTTATTTTTTCCATTCACATAGCCATATGAGGGGTTGTTTTTGTAAAAAAAAGTTTGCCACAGTTTTTTGAGTATCATTTTTATGGCGTTCCATATGCAGTAAAACTGACATGTCAGCTTCAGTGGATCAGTACAATTACTACATTTATATAGTTGTATTTCTGTTTTAAAAAGTAAAAACTTTGCTACAGTGTATACTGACTCCCCATAACTTTTTTTATAGTTTGGTCTACGGAGCTGAGTAAGGAATCATTTTTTGAGGGGCAGTCTGTACTTTTTATTGATGCCATTTTAGAGTGTGTATGAGCTTTTGTTCATTTTTTTATTAAAAAAAATGGTGAATCAGCCATTTAGATTTTTTTTTGTTATGGCATTCAAAGGGGTATGGTGCTGTGTAGCTACAGACTGGTTACAGCATCCATGATGACCCCTGTCCACTGCTAAAAGCATCAAAATGGGCACACATGCATTGATCAATGGAAGAAGATGGCCTGGTCACTGGAAATTTGTAATTAGTTTTACATTATGCAGATACCTGGGTACATAAGCTTTCGGTACTTGGGGAAGAAACACTATGGGAAGAAGTCAAGCCAGCGGAGGCAACGTGATACCACGGGCTATTTTCTGCTGAGAAACTTCCATTGGCAACTGGTCCCTGTGATGAATATCACCTACCAAAATATTGCAAATATTAAGTACACCCCTTCATGTCAATAATATTCCCTAAAGACTGTGCTGTAACTGTCACAGCTTCTTACAGAAGAACGGGCTGGTGGTAGTTGAAGAATGGAAATGAGCATGTGCAACCACTTCAATAGGTGGACGTGTACATTACCATGCAGATTAAACACCAGGAGGAGCCATTATAATGAAGTAACTAGGATATCTCAAGTAACTTGTTTTTCATGCTGAATTTTGTAAAATATTATTTAATTGTGGCACAACCCCTTTAAGTTAAATTACAATATTATATATTTATGGATGACATTTCTATTTCTCCCTTTATTTTATATACATTTTGTGACCATTTACCCCCCTAGAAAAAGGCATTTATTAGTGCCTGATAATAATGGTTAGTGAGCACTGAGATTGTTGAGGTGGACATAAACCTGTCCTTTCTGGAATTCAGTCAGTCATTCCGAATTGTTTTGAACACGGGTGCGCACAATAATTAAGGACAAAACACAGACTTATGATTCCAGTATTAAGTCCTTTGGCCGTGCTTCTGTGGCAAAATCATTACAGCTTCTGGGCTTTTCCTTTATTAACACATGTACTTATTCGATACAAAAAGGAAAGGGGGCGTAAGCATGCAAATAGCAAACAATATCATTCTTGATTGGATAGAAGTTGCATTCCATTCTACGTCACTAGCTTGAAAAAGTCATTTTGATAAGAGTACGGGGGCCATCTTGGACTAGTTAAATATATACATATATTATACGCAAGCTTTATAAAAGTTACAAAGTATAAAAATATAATATAAAAAGTATATATAAATATACACACATTCCTTTGTGACACACCGCACCGCAGTATCTTGGACACAATACCAGGATATAGACATTCTATACAGCTGCATAAGCATTTACAAAGCTGAGATATATATATTTGTATAGCATTAAATACATGTATATCCAAATGACATAACACTGTGAGGGGAAAATTCAGTATTTCGACCGGTCTACCTTCACAGTCCCCCCTAAAGACTGAATTTTTCCCTAATTTTTGATTTTCTAATTGTCAAGAGTGTCTAGACGGACATGGGGGAAAAGGTAGTCTTCACCAAGGCTGAAACCCAACAGGCACCCCCCTGTGTACTTGGGCTTATCCTAATCATTTGACAGAAACCTATTTGTGGACCATTGGATTTCTAAAAAAAAAACAAAAACTGTGTGTTGGACTAACAAGAAGTGTCTCTCCGTGGTCGTCTTCTCTTCGATCTTTTGGATAATAACAAAAGTCTCTGGTGCAAAGTCAATTGTCCATCACTTGATGCTTGTTATTATAAAGTGCAGTCTATGACCCCTCCTTATGTATGTGAAGGGGTTGCAGGCGTAGGTGTCAGTGTAGATGTTAGAGCCTCTTATCAGTGGGTGATAAACAGTCTGTTACCTTGACTGTGGGAGGAGCTTTGACACAAGGACCTCCCACCCTCACTGGTCTGCATCAGCTCTGCTGGTTAGGCTCACAGATTACCGTTAAGGTCCACCCCTGGACAGCCATAGTACGAACAGCAAGGCCTTGTTCAGCATGGCAGACCCGTGGTCGAAGTTGTTTCTTGTTGGATGACGGGATACTGACAACTGTGTCTTACCACACCTTGTAGACTTGACGTAGCAGCTCCTGGACTTTCCCCGAGGTTGTTAGTCCCAGCTCTTTGTAGCTGCACACAGGAAAGATGCACCGGAACAGTTCCACACAATCAAAAAGTCAACTCAAAAAACTCAGTTCATGTTAGAATAAGCCGTTGCTGAGGTGGTTTCCTCTCCATCATTGATGAAATAAACAAATATCCTTAGAACGTTTGTCGGTCCAACACTGTATGTAAATAACACTTACCAATGGGACCAAAGAGGTCTTCTGTCAAATCAAAAAGGACTTTTGTGAGACTCTAAATCTGGTCTAATTAAAGGATACTTCAAACAAACTTTCATAATATTTTGACAAATGATCCTGCATATTTCAATACATTAATCAATACCAATACCCGGGTATCTTGTGTAATGTAAACCTTTTGAACCAAATAAAACACAATACCATTAATATTTTGTTAATAACCAACCTTCTTGAGATACCTAACGATGTTTTGATGTTTACTAAATGTGTGATATTGTGTATTCTGCACATTTTGTAGCAGTACCCAACTTTTCTGGATATGGACATGATTGGACCTTTTTTCCTTTGAATGAACAGAGTACTCGTAACTAGGAGATGTGCACAAGGGCTGTCTTTGTATCTGTGACGTCAGCATTGTCCTCCTCCCTCCCCCCTAAGTCCACCCCTCTCAGTCGCACACTTCCCTCTTTGAGTCAGTCTTGTCTTGGTTGTCCATGAGGTCAGATCTCTGATGTTAGTACATTAGACATACAACAAGTCGACAAAAAGCAAACATAGAGACAAACAGATCTGACAATACAGACACAAAACATGAAGGGCCCATAAACGTTTTATTGCCTTGTTTTCAAAAATAAAATGTAGAGTTTGGTCAAAATATTTGGTACCAAGGAAAAATAAAAATCCCCAATGCGCATATAAAGAAAAACAAATGTAGTACATCATACACATTCCTTCATTTTCTCTGCTGCATCCACGTACAGTCCACACACAAGTACAACTTCAAGCTACATTCATTCACATTCCACTGAATGAGTCAACTCTCAGAGACACAACTTTCCTGGATACGGATACACACAGAAAACCATCCTGTACGGAGGGGGTAGAAAGAAACATTAAGTGAATCAATTGCTGGCACATAATACCATTGTTTTCGGTTGTTCACTCCTACAACACATTGTTAAACTATTGTCTCGACTCTTGAACATTTACAAGCTGCTAGAAAGAGAAAAAGGAAAGTTATTAATTTATAAAATTTCTGATTTCTAATCAAACAATATTAACTAATTACAGTTATATTTATATCCCTCATTTACTAAGTCGAGTACTCGTTGTGCTTCTACTTGCATCTATGTGCATTGTTTCTCACTTGTAGCCGTGTCATAGAGAATACCAGTAACTAAGATGGCCGCTGGGCGGGGGCTGATGTTCCCTCAGTTAAGATGGCCACCTGGAAAGGAAGTTGCAGGAGTTAAGATGGCCACCGGAGTGGGAATGGGATTAGTTATGATGGCTGCTGGAACGGAAATGGGACGTAGGGCGTGCTATCTTGTGTAATAACTAGATACAAGGAGGTGAGCCATGGGCGTGATTTTGGCACTGACGTACTTCACAGGTCCACCCCTCTGAAGAGAGAGACTGCGGGGGTTAGTGGTATGCAGGGGGATGTGTCTGCATCGGAAGCGCGGCAGGGTCCACCTGCGCCATCTTAGGGGCTGTGCTGGCGGCATGTAAAAGTAATCATTTGTCTTTTCATTATACCTTTCTGCCCAGACTAATTTCTTATATTTAATAAATTACCGCTGATGCTCGCATTGTTTTCTTTTCATAAAATCTAGAATATAATGTAAATTCAAGGCTGAATGTCCAGTGTTCACTCCTTTTTTGGCCTAATGCCAGAACACTTCCCTGTGAGCGATGATTTCTTCCATTCTCAACTTAACCCTTAATTTGGCCTCATCATCACATCAATAGAGCAGATATCGCTCACAGTAAACTTGGCTGTGTGACCTTCATCTACTAGTCGGTTCTCTGGCAACATACAAGGTCAGATTTCTGGTCCACACAGACATAACAGGTGGATTATCATAGTCATAATGTCACGGGGGAGACAAGGGAAGGTGTGCCCTGTACTTGAACCCCCCTTCTTTCCCTACCTACTTGCCTCAAACGGCCCTAGGCGGCCGCGGACAACCACGAAGACGTTCCCTATACTGGGTAAGTGCAGAGGGAGGGAAAGGGAACACAGGGAGAGACAAAACACAGACGGAACAAACACAATGATAGAGTAGTCAGCAAGCCGGGTCAAACACAGGAGATAGCGTAAATACCAGGGGTCAAGAGAAGAGAGGTCCAAGTCCAAGTCCAAAGTCAGAGTCCAAATAGCAAATCCAAAACACAAGGTCGCACAAGCACTGATCAAAAGTATAAACTAATCACAGGCATCTGAGTGAGGCAGTTGCCATCTTTAAATAGCCCACCCAGGATCATGTGATGTGGCCAGCATCACATGACCTGAGGCGGAGCAAGCTGTCCAAACAATATGCAAAGTAGCCATGTGGTGTGATCAGCACCACATGGCTAAACCCAAACAGAGAATTAACTCATGAAGTGCTGGCTGACAAGACCAGCACTTCAATTCCCTATTGCTCGTCTCTAGGGGGGCGGAGAGGTCCGGCGATGTCGTGCAGAGGGAGCGCGACGCTGACCTCGCGTGACAGTACCCCCCCCTTCACGAGGGGCCACCGGACCCTTACCAGCGGGAGCAGGCTTATCGGGATGCTGCAGATGGAACTTTTGGATGAGCGAGTCTGCATGCATCCTGGTCAACGGTACCCAAGACCTGTCCTCAGGACCGAACCCCTTCCAATGTACGAGGTACTGGAAGGAATTCCGGACCCTTCTCACATCCACAATTCTGGCAATCTCATGCTCCATTTGTCCTGCTACCTCAACCGGAGGAGGAGACTGTTCCTCAGGACCAACGGGAGCAACATAACGTTTGAGCAAAGACACATGAAAAACATTATGAACACGAAGGGAGTCGGGTAAACATAACCTAAAAGAAACCGGATTGATCACCTTGGTGATCCTGTAAGGACCAATGAAGCGAGGTGCAAACTTGTAGGATGGTACCCTCATGTTGAGATTTTTAGTCGATAACCATACCTTATCCCCAACCTTAAAATTCACACCCTTAGAACGTTTTCTATCAGCCTTAGCTTTTTGAACTCCTTGGGCCTTTTCCAGGTTCGACTGAACCTGTGCCCAAACTGTGCACAGTTCTTGAGAAAAATCATTGACCTCTGGGACAACCGACGCAGATGGGGAACAGGAGCCAAAGCGTGGATGAAAACCCATATTGCAGAAAAACGGCGACATCCCAGAGGATGAATTAACACGATTATTAATTGCAAATTCAGCCAGAGACAGGAATCTGGCCCACACATGTTGGTTATCAGAAACATAACATCTGAGATATTGCTCAACGGATTGGTTAAGACGTTCAGTCTGACCATTGGTCTCCGGATGAAAGGCTGATGAAAAGGACAAAGAGATACCAATCTTATTACAGAACGCCCTCCAGAACCTAGACACAAACTGTACTCCCCTATCAGAAACGATATTCTCAGGAACACCATGCAGTTTGACAATATTATCCATGAACACGGAAGCCAAGACCTTTGCAGAGGGTAATTTACACAAAGGAATAAAATGACACATTTTGCTGAATCTGTCAACCACCACAAATATCACGGTTTTACCCTCAGAGCACGGCAAGTCCGTGATAAAGTCCATGGACAGATGTGACCAAGGTCTACTAGGTATGGGTAAAGGATGTAACTCACCCATAGGTCGTGTCTTGGTATTCTTGGACCTGGCACAAGTGTTACACGCAGTTACAAAAGCCTGAACATCTCTGGAGATTGACGGCCACCAATACTGCCTAGAGACCAACTCCTTGGTGGCATGGATGCCAGGATGTCCACACAAAACAGAATTATGGCACTCACCCAGCAGTTGCAATCGCAAATGAGCCGGCACAAACAATTTGTCATTGGGGGTACCAATGGGAGCAAGATGTTGTCCTGCCGAGATTTCAGAAGCGAGGTCAGATGAGGTAGCGGCCACGATGATATCAGCTGGCAGGATGGGCTCAGGAGGGACGTCAGGAGGCTGATATGCCTGGAAACTTCGGGATAAGGCATCGGCCTTAACGTTCTTGCTCCCGGGTCTGAAGGTAACACAAAAATCAAAACGAGTAAAGAATAAAGCCCACCTCGCCTGTCTAGGATTCAATCGCTTAGCCGATTCTAAAAACATTAAATTCTTATGATCCGTGAGGACCGTAATGCGGTGAACTGCCCCTTCTAAAAAATGACGCCATTCCTCAAATGCCCACTTGATTGCAAGTAACTCCCTATTACCAATGTCATAATTCCTCTCGGCAGGAGAGAACTTGCGGGAGAAGAAGGCGCATGGCATAAGATTAGTTAAGGTGGAAGACCCCTGGGACAGTACAGCCCCCACACCATCCTCAGACGCATCCACCTCAACTACAAAAGGCTTACTTTGATCAGGCTGGACCAACACAGGAGCATTAATAAAACACTGCTTTAACCTTTCAAAGGCCTCAATAGCTGCAGGGGGCCAATTGACCAGATCAGCCCCCTTGCGAGTCAAATCCGTAATGGGTTTGGCTACCACAGAAAAATTTTTGACAAATTTACGATAAAAATTAGCAAACCCCAGAAATCGCTGGAGCGCCTTCAAAGAGGAAGGTCGCACCCAATCCACAATGGCCTGTACTTTAACTGGGTCCATTTTGAAAGAAAAAGGGGTGAGAATGTATCCCAAAAAGGCCACTTCCTGAACACCAAAGGTACACTTCTCCCCTTTAACGAACAACTTGTTTTCACGCAACACCTCCAGCACTTGCCTGGTGTGAGATACGTGACTTTCCCAGTCTGCCAGAAAAAATCAGGATGTCATCAATATAGACAATTACAAATTTCCCAATAAATGGTCTAAAAATGTCATTGACAAAGTTTTGGAAAATTGCCGGAGCGTTACTTAACCCAAAAGGCATTACCAAGTACTCATAATGACCTTCCGGGGTATTAAAAGCAGTTTTCCATTCGTCCCCCTCACGAATCCTGATTAGGTTGTATGCCCCCTTCAAATCCAGCTTGGTGAACCAACAGGCCCCCTGGACCTGATTCAGCAAGTCAGGAATAAGGGGCAACGGGTATCTGTTTTTAACAGTGATTTTATTGAGCTCCCTGTAATCGATACAGGGCCTCAATCCTCCATCCTTTTTACCAACAAAGAAAAAACCTGCCCCCATGGGAGAAACTGAAGGCCGGATGTGACCCTTGGCCAGACTCTCCTTGAGATAATCCCTCATGGACTGACGTTCAGGAGTAGAGAGATTATAAATGCGACCTTTGGGATATTTGGATCCCTCAATAAGGTCGATGGCGCAATCATATTGCCGGTGAGGAGGGAGGAACTCAGTCTCGGACATGGAAAAAACGTCCGAAAAATCGCCGATATACTTGGGCAAGGAAAGAGACTCAGTGGTACCTCCAAACAGCAATACTGATTTACAACATTTGTCACAATTCATTCCCCATTTTTCCAATTCACCTACCGACCAGTTGATCACAGGGTTGTGGTCCTGTAACCATGGCAGACCTAAAACAAGGTCGGCAGGTAAATCCTTTAATACAAGGAAGGAACAAGTCTCGGTATGGGTAATTCCTACAGTTAATACAACCTCAGGAGTACAAAACTCCACTCTCCCATTATTCAATGGAGTGGAATCCAGTGCGATAATTTCAATCACCTTCCTTAAAGGAACTAGCGGAATCCCCACAGATTGTATAAAATCAAAATCAATAAAATTAATGGCAGAACCAGAATCAACAAAAGCCTTACCGGACCCCCTGAGTTGGTTGTACGCAATGGAGATAGGTAATAATACTTTCCTCCTTACCACCGCTGGGGTTACCTTACTTCCGGCAGAAAGCTCTCTAGAGGGCAGAAGTTTCGGGCATTGCTGGAGCCAGTGGTTCGTCTCACCGCAGTAGAAACAGGTTCCATTCAAGCGTCTCTGATCTCTCAAAGTTCCTCCCCACTGTATGGGCTCCTCCGGGACCCTGGTAGAAGGTGGACTCAGAAGAGGGGATTCAGGCAGGACGACACCCTGAGGAATATCTGAACGTTCCCTCCGTCTCTCCCTCACTCGACGATCCAGTTTAATGGCTAGTGTCATGGCCGCCTCTAGGGTGTCAGGAGTAGGGTAACTGACAAGTAAGTCCTTAAGATGGTCAGACAGCCCCACCCTAAACTGGCTTCTCAAAGCAGGGTCATTCCATCCAGAGGAAACACACCACTTTCTAAACTCAGCACAGTAATCCTCTACTGGACGGTTACCCTGCCGAATGTCTCTGAGCTGAGTCTCAGCTACAGAAGTCAAGTCAGGCTCCTCATATAATAGGCCTAAGGCCTGAAAAAATGCTTCCACAGACTGCAAGCTTGGGGAGTCAGGCGGTAAAGAAAAGGCCCATTCCTGCGGATCACCTTGCAGCAAGGAAATAATTATTCCTACCCGCTGCTGCTCGGCACCCGAGGAGTGAGGACGTAAGCGAAAATACAATTTTACGCTCTCCTTAAAGGAACGGAAAGTTTTCCGGTCCCCCAAAAACCGATCCGGCAATTTAACATGAGGTTCCACAATGGGGTTAGATGTGGAGGGAGCCGCTACTAGTGCAGGTTGTAGCTGCTCCTGATGTAGGAGCCTCTCGGCCAGGTCCTGGATCATCTGCGCCATACCCTGAACCTGGTCCGTGAGCACCCGCAATTGCTCCATATGATACGGCCTGTGATTCTGTCACGGGGGAGACAAGGGAAGGTGTGCCCTGTACTTGAACCCCCCTTCTTTCCCTACCTACTTGCCTCAAACGGCCCTAGGCGGCCGCGGACAACCACGAAGACGTTCCCTATACTGGGTAAGTGCAGAGGGAGGGAAAGGGAACACAGGGAGAGACAAAACACAGACGGAACAAACACAATGATAGAGTAGTCAGCAAGCCGGGTCAAACACAGGAGATAGCGTAAATACCAGGGGTCAAGAGAAGAGAGGTCCAAGTCCAAGTCCAAAGTCAGAGTCCAAATAGCAAATCCAAAACACAAGGTCGCACAAGCACTGATCAAAAGTATAAACTAATCACAGGCATCTGAGTGAGGCAGTTGCCATCTTTAAATAGCCCACCCAGGATCATGTGATGTGGCCAGCATCACATGACCTGAGGCGGAGCAAGCTGTCCAAACAATATGCAAAGTAGCCATGTGGTGTGATCAGCACCACATGGCTAAACCCAAACAGAGAATTAACTCATGAAGTGCTGGCTGACAAGACCAGCACTTCAATTCCCTATTGCTCGTCTCTAGGGGGGCGGAGAGGTCCGGCGATGTCGTGCAGAGGGAGCGCGACGCCGACCTCGCGTGACACATAAATTCCAAAGGGGGGGCTGAAACTGCAAACTGCAGGAGACACAAAGCTGAACTAACACTGAAGAAAATCCTTTTTTTTTTCTTTTCTTTTCCCATTGTCTCACTTTAGGAGCCAAATCCGCCATTTTGCAGCTTTCTATAAGTCACTTACATATTACCCTTCTAACCAACTTCTCTTTCCCTTTAATACACTTTCCACAGTCCATCTTTTTTTTTTTTCCCTGATTTGAAGCAGTTCTATAGAAGGCTCTCGCTACATCGATCAAACTTTTACTGGGCTGTAATCTGCCTCCTGGAGGCATCCCAATTATCTTAAACAAGCTTTTCACATCCTTCACATATCTTTTTGCCTTCTTTGTTCCACCAGACTGACAGCATTCTGAGCACCAGTCGGGAGACTGTGCTTGGTTTTTGAACACTTGAAGCATATTTTACAGTGCCCTATTGGCGCGGCCGTCTTCGCCAACCTGAGTTAACCGTCCTCCGACTAACCAATCATTCACGGAGGGAGGGGAAAGAGACCACACTACGATTTCCCTGGGGAGAGAGAGACACCCACTACTATCTCCCCAATTTAGACGCCGACTCAAGCGGCGAAACTTCAAACTTCAAACAATGCTTCGCCCGTGAGGGAGTTGCAACAATGGGCACGACGGTTATCACTCAGCGCACAACCTAACAACTAACTAACTGGTCTGAGACTCGGGTAACTTGTCGGTATACCCGAGGCTCGCGCTCTGGATAACTTGCTGGTATATCCAGGCGTCACCAAATCCCAGGCGCACACTCCGGGTAACTTGCTGGTATACCCAAGCGCCGCCCAAATCCCTAGTCTAGGCGCGCGTTCTGAGTAACTTGCTGGTATACCCAGGCGCCGCCTAGATGACTACTCTAAGTGTTTAGGCGCACGCTCTGGGTAACTTGTCCGTAACATGTCGGAATACCCAGGCGCCACCTAAATCACTACTTCAACGTGTTCTCACAGCCGCTGCCAGTCTGGGTCCCTAACATGATCTGACTGAATCCACACGTGACCTTTCCTGAGGGGCTGTAGGTTTCCGGAATCCCCGGCGGAGACCACCAGGCGTCTGGTCATATGACGTTTCACTCAGGCCCCACAAAACCTAAACCCCAGACTACCACTCCCCCCTCGAGCCACAGGTAAGTTATCACATACAGTGTATATATAACTTACCGTGGTCGGTTAGGGTGATCAGTCCCCTTCGGGAGGGAGTGGTGCCCGTGGCATCGGTCGAGGGTCGGGACACCGAGCGAGTCCTGGTGCTCCTTTCGGGGGCCCAGCGGGTTGGGCGCCAGCTGTTGAGGTGGACATAAACCTGTCCTTTCTGGAATTCAGTCAGTCATTCCGAATTGTTTTGAACACGGGTGCGCACAATAATTAAGGACAAAACACAGACTTATGATTCCAGTATTAAGTCCTTTGGCCGTGCTTCTGTGGCAAAATCATTACAGCCTCTGGGCTTTTCCTTTATTAACGCACGTACTTATTCGATACAAAAAGGAAAGGGGGCGTAAGCATGCAAATAGCAAACAATATCATTCTTGATTGGATAGAAGTTGCATTCCATTCTACGTCACTAGCTTGAAAAAGTCATATTGATAAGAGTACGGGGGCCATCTTGGACTAGTTAAATATATACATATATTATACGCAAGCTTTATAAAAGTTACAAAGTATAAAAATATAATATAAAAAGTATATATAAATATACACACATTCCTTTGTGACACACCGCACCGCAGTATCTTGGACACAATACCAGGATATAGACATTCTATACAGCTGCATAAGCATTTACAAAGCTGAGATATATATATATATTTGTATAGCATTAAATACATGTATATCCAAATGACATAACACTGTGAGGGGAAAATTCAGTATTTCGACCGGTCTACCTTCACAAGATGATGCACATGTGTTTGGATACCTGTGCTCTGATATTGATGATTAGTATTGATGTTTACTAGGGTTGTATAGTGATAGATCATGTGACAGACCGTAGTCGCCATTAACAGCATTGTCATCAGTGAGTGTAGTAGGTGGACAGAGCTCATGGTAGGGATTAGATGGGCGGGGGTTGTTGCCCCAATGAAGCTCCTTCTTCCATACACTAGGCCAGTGATGGTGAACCTTTTACAAACTGAGTGCCCAAACTGCAACCCAAAACCCACTTATTTATTGCAAAGTGCCAACACAGCAATTTACCCTGAATACCACATTCCAATATAGTATATCTTTCATGTACTTTATCATTTAGCTATAATATCCTGCCTACATTCAGTGCTCTGCTTGAGTCGTTCATAGTGCGCCCTGCGCTGGAAAAGTCTAAGGCATAGGTGGCCGACCTGTGGCTCTTGAGCCACATGCGGCTCTTTGCCTCTTCAAGTGTGGCTCTTTTGGTGGAGCCGGGAAGCAGTCAGGCTGGCTCACTCTCCACCCCATGCTCAGATCTCTTTTCCTGATTGAGCATGTTGCTACTCTGCAGCTCCAGCTCACTCTTCACTACATCCCGATGTGCACAGTCTCAGAGCTTAGTATGTGGAGACGCGCACTATCACCTGGCATTGTGCGCATCAGGTCACATTGGAAAGAGTGTAGCAAGTGCCTAATCAGGGGATTATAGAACTGAGAATTAGCGTCTGATCTGAGCATGGGGGTGTCTGATCTGAGCATGGGGGATCTGATCTGAGCATAGGGTGGGGTTCTAATCTTAGCTTGGGGGGTCTGATCTGACGATGGTGATTCTAATCTGAGTATGGGGGGGCAGATCTGAACAGGAGGTTCAGATCTGAGTATGAGGGGGTCTGATCTGAGCAAGGGGGTCTGGTCTGAGCATGGGGGATCTGATCTGAGCATGGGAGGAGATCTGAGCACTGGGAGTCTGATTTGTGTTGAGGATCATATTTTAGGTCAGATATATTTTTCTTCAGACCTCAGATCAGATGAAAAAAAAAATTCTCTCTTATTTTTCCTCCACTAAAACCTAGGTGCATCTTATAGGGTGACAAATATGGTGACTCGTGTGCAAATGTATAGCTTGTGGCTCCTGGTAGTCATACTTTTTTTCCCCTGGCTCTTTGTGTCTGTAAGGTTGGCCACCCCTGGTCTAAGGCATATTGGTACACCATAGACTTTTTCCAGGGTGCGGGTGCCCACAGAGAGGGCTCTGAGTGCCGCCTCGGGCACCCGTGCCATAGGTTCGCCACCACTGCACTAGGCTATATTATGAGCTGTTGTTCAGGCTTGTACAGTAGATCACTTCCAGACATTGTGGTAGGGAAATCACTGAAGCTATTTATAATGTTTTTAATATAAATACATTCTTATTTTCACAGATTATGGTCTAGACATGAGGCATGTTCTTTTAATACTTATGGGTATTAGACGGCTGCACTTACCACCAATGTAGTCTATGCACATCGGTATACAGCACTGTGGTTGCTTATGAGGTCTCATGACTACATAATTACTTGATTTTCAATCTCATGTGACTTTATCTACATATATTGTGGCACTTTATTTTTGCTTGAAAAGGACCCAGGTGGGGGTTGAAGCATGGCTGATGCTCAAGGAAATAAAGATGAATGACTGCATAATTCTTAGAGTTTTATGCCTTCTCGAGAATTGATCTTGTCTGGTGGACCTGAACTAAATGTTGCCTGCACCCACTTGTAATATTGGACAGCCTGAGGACCCTGGGGGTTTCTGGTGCTGATTTGGTGTGTGAAAGGATGTTCACAGTTACAAACAATAATTTCTAGATTTTGCACGTTACACAATAGTCCAGTCCTTTATACAAAAATGAGATTCGACAATTAGTTTGGTTCCAGAAAAATGGGTGCTTCTTCCCAAGCAGTAGTAGCCTCTACTACTATATACACTATTCCTTTATGCCAATTGTGTAAATTAGATTTTAAACTCAGTCTTAATATGAGCTCTGTACGTCCAAATGCTTTGCTAAAGACTGACTTGAGCAGATATTGCAGAGCAAAAGGACCTAATCAAGATGCCTGCGAGGTAAAAGAAGCTCAGGCGAAACATTAATTAGTGGATGAAACCGGCTATAAGTGACTTTGAGCAAGCCTGTGAGAAAAACTAAAAGGTCAACTGCTTCAGTTTGGAGCATTCTCTGCATTAACCAAATAACAAATGTCACGCAGTGTATGTTGGCTGTGCTAGCTGAAAGCTACAGGAGACAAAATGAATATTCCTTCGTTTTTACCTTGCCTTCCTTATATTTGCTTCCTTCACTTCGACCCAAATCCGCCCTACATTAGCAGCTTAAAATAATTATTTGCAGGTGCATCGTCCTTAGCTCCTGGGACATCAAGCTTCTGTTCTTCCCATTTTTCTTCTCTCCATCAATTTTAATATTACTTTCCACAAGGTCAAATACACAAATCAGAGACACATAAAAAAAGAAAATGAGTGGCCCCTTGGTGGGGTTAATGTTTTTGAGATGCAGCAAACCCTTTTTTATGTGTTGTGACCCTGGTGACATCATCTTTCTTTGCCTCATACATCAAAATTAAATGATAAACTCTTTAGGGAATACCCGTGATTGTAAAATGCCGTACAGAAAGCTACATGACTACATAGCTGAGACAGAATACATTGGTTATTTGTGCATCTTCAGACATGTAATTGAAAAGGTTGAATCAAGAAGTGCATAGTCAATAAAAGAGTGCTGAGAACAACCCCTTGATTTTGACATAAGTATGACTGGTGTGCATAGGGATACTAGAGATACATTCGTCAGCTTATTTTCTACTCCGTTACAGGATGCTTGCAATTGGAATATACAAGTTGGATCCAGTGGCGTACATAAGGAAGTAAGGGCCCCATAGCAAGGATCAAACCAGACTTTTTTGTTTGAGATTTCCCCTAATTACTTAGCGTGATCCCTATATACTATATTTTTGCAGTGTTTTTGCTTTAGATCAAACCAAGCCCCCCACACAGGACAGAAGGGTTTGTGCCTACACCCTTTTCAATAACCCTTGGGCCATTTTTCCACTGCCTCATTTGTTAAAAGTTGTTCCTTTAGAGGGTAGAGTCCTGACCAAGTTTTCACCTCCAGTAGAAGAGGAGATAATCTCAACTAAGACTAGGCCCCCTCTTTTCCTGGGCCCCATAGCAGTCGCATGGTCTGCTGCTATGGCAGTTACTCCCTTGGTTGGATCTATCTAATCCATTTGCAGAACAGAGCAATCTCTTCTATGTGTACAATATAGGTGTGTAAGATACAGCTACCACCATTGAACTACTGTCATTTTATCATTTCACGTTGATGAGTTCTTGTAGGGTTACGTAGACAAAACTATAAAATTGTTGACTTGAAAGTGTAAGAATATCTTATATTTTTCTCTGTCTTACTGGGTCTGTCATCAAATATATTGCAATAAAACCACGTAATCTGAGACATATGAGCTTGATAGTTGAACATCATGGTTTTGGTCCAATCTTTCTAGATCCCACATTCTTCAGAATATTGATGCTTTACAATATGCAAATGGAGGTGCTCCATTCCTATACAGTGTGTGTGCTAAATGAGATTCCTTAAGACTTCAGGGTCAGCGGTGGGTATATCTTCACTGCCTGGCCTTGACAGTCAGTAGTAGCAGTGAACAGAGCCTCTGGGAGCAATGAGGTGCAATAGAACTACACTCATTGCTCTTGAGGGCGTATTTTAATATTGTAAAATATCAATTTCCTCAAAAATGTGGGCACCTAGGAAGATGGGACCAAAACCATGATGTTCAACCATCAAGCGTACATGTCTCAGGTGAGATGGTTTTATTAGGACTTATCTGATGCCAGAATCCCTTTAAAATGTGCATCCCATTTTTTACATAAACAAGTACATGTGAATATACAAAACAAATACTGTATATCTTAGCAACAGTTACTGCCATCTTCTTCACCTTTAAGAAGGCTAGTTTCCCTTGTTCCTGTCCGCAAACATTGTATAAAAGTACAGCCATGTGGGATGGATCTGCTACAGACTTTCTGAAGCAATTCCACAGCAGAAGAATTCACTCCAAGTGGTGCAGATTTTGTTGTGAATGGAATCATAGTGTAAAAGCATTGGTTTGCCTTATGCTTTGCAAAGGGTGAAATCTGCAGCAGAAATCCACAGCAACCAACATGCTGCAGATTTAAAATTATGTGCATAAATCATGGGTAACATTTTTTAAAATTTCATTAGCTTTTCTACCACTATGAATACTCCAGATTTTCCACATGATTTTCTGCAGCAAAAAAACCACAGCAGATACACTGTTTAAAAACCTTGTTAAAAAATTAATCTTGATTAACATATTAAATATTAGACAAAGAAAGACAATTTGCAATAGTAAGTGCACTGTGACAGGTTAAGGGGAGGTGGAGGGGTCATATAACAGTCCATCTGCTTTTTCCTTTCTATGAGAAGGGAAAGGAGGAAAGAGAAGCAGGTGCAGACATCAAAGTACATAGCACATCTCTAACATCACACCAGAAAGTACCTGCCCATTGTTACAGGCAATGCATATGAACCTTCTGTACCAAACATCAAGTTTGATTGGGCTAGTCTTGATGGGGATATTTTGGAGGTCCCCTGGTTTTCACTCTTTACACTCTATACAGGAATCTGACCTTTGCCACAGGGGAGACACCAGGCCGATATTTCTTGGAATAGTATTTGGCTGCTGACCCACTGTGGTCAGAGACACCAATGCCAAGCACCAGAGATCAGGAAACAGGCAGAGGTCAGGTCAGGCAGAGTACATGCAAATTTCAGTCCATAGGTCAAGGCAGGTGGCTCAGAGTCAGTACAGTGAGCAAGCACGGGTCAGGTCAGGCGGAAGAGGGTCAGGATCCAGGAAACAGGCAGAGGTCAGTGCACAGACAAAGAATTATAGCTCACTTGCAGGGTCTAGCAAGGAAGTGAAACCAAAAGTAATCTAAAGGATTGCTCAGGCAAGGGGTGGAGCAAACAGCCCAGCATATATATATATATATATATATATATATATATATATATATATAGGCTAATGAGCTCATTACTCAAACAGCTGAACATATAGGTGGGTTAAACCTTGCAGTGCTGAAGAGAGAGGTTCAGTAAATAGACACTAATACACACACAGAAAGATACCTAGCAGCCAGGCTGCAGCCTGCAACATGGGACACATTGATTTACATCAGTAGCAGCCAAGACTTTTTATTTTTTAATAATTGGTACTCTCTAAAACCATACACAAGAAGTTATATACAGACTACACTGTGATCCTGAATGCCAAAATGAGCCAGATCCTAAAGAGGTTACTTTGGTTCCATGTTACATCACTTCCATTCTATTAAAACCTAGGTTTGCTCTTGCTCAGTTATGTCACACACTAGTTAAAGTCTGTCAGCTGCTTGCCGTGGTCCCCTTAGTAACAGACTACATAGTGTCAGCCAATATTCACTGATAAGTAAAAAAAAAAAATAGTCTGTTGCCATGGCAACCATAAGAAACAGCTGACATAATGCAGCATGCAGCAAAACTCAGCATGTCTGCACCTATGGATAAATGTGATCAGTTTATACGCTTCTATAAGGGGAAATTTATTCATTTCTATTCATAGTTGAAATCAATCCTATTTGAGGACTTTGTCATTTGATTCTGTATTCCAAGAATTTACATTAATGCCTTAAAGGGGTTGCGTCATCTCAAACAATGAGTGCTAGGATATGCCCCTATCGTCTGATAGGTGCTGATCACACCTCGCACCTATCTTGCAAATGTAGCCAGCAAAATCCTGGAGGCCGCACAAGTGCAGCTGCCCTCCATTAATTTCTATTCCTATTCATCCTTTCTGTAGAAATGAATAGGAGCAGTGGCCGCACAAGCGCAGTGCGCTCCCATTCATTTCTATTGGGTTTTCGAAAATAACCAAGTGTACGCTCGACTATTTTCGGTGGGCCAATAGAAAGCCTTGGTGGTGGCCAGCCTTACATTAGGCTTTGTTTTAGACATAGGTGTGAGTCCCAGAGGTCGGACCCTCACCTATCAGACAATAGTGACATTGTCTGAGATGGGAATACTGCTTTAAGTATAGGAAATCAATGTGTGCCCCCAAAGAAAAAGAATGAAGAACCCCCAGCTAATACCATTGTTATATACCCGGGATAGCCCTGATTTTGAAGATTTAATTACTTTTATAAGACTCAGGTTCTAACCCCTCCTTTAATCCTTTAATCATTCTCCACTTATGAGTTCCAATGAGTCTTCCTAATGATGTGCACAAGCTCAGTAGTCCTGTTATACAAATAGGTATTACAGAAGCCCACCTATCTGCTCTAATAGACGTTATCCCAGCCAACCTAACAGCTTCAGATTATGAATATTCACTAGGTGGGACAGAGTGCAGATAAGCAAATTGGAATAAAATGTGTGTGAGCTTGACTAAAAGAAATACATATTTTGAATCAGTGTTCTTCATATGATGCATTGCTTCTGGCAACATAATGGGGTTGTCAGCTGGTGCCTTATGGTCTGTGGTAGCAGAATCCTTAATGGAATTCTTAGATCACCCGAACACAAGTTTGCTCAACACTAGTGGTGAAAGATTGCCTTTAAAGTATTAGATTTAAAACATCATAGAAGGTAGAAGAATGTATATAGTGAAACAATCCCACCCCTTTGGCAGTCCTGGTGAGTGGACTGACCCATGGAGAGCATCATATCTGGAAGAAGTTACATATTGATATTATAATTGTAATAGACAGAGGTGAGGAAGAATACAGAGGTCATCACCTGGGACCACCACCAGCAAACTCTGCAATAGTGTACCTATCTTCCTTCAACACTCTGGTTAGTAGATCTAAGGCTACCCTTATGTGTTCATCAGAGCCAGCTGCAAGGCAATTTGAATTTGGTTGCTAGGGACCCATGTTATGTCAGCAGAGTCTGGTGGCAGAAAACAGGTGCAAGCTCACAGTTACCAGACATATCAGATGTAAAGCTGTAGAATGAGACAAGTACAAGCCAAAGTCTAATCAAGGAAAGAGAATTAGAGCCAAATCAGTAAACAAGTGGTTAATCAGGAAAGAACCCAAAGTCAGTTCATCAGGAGAGACAATTAAAGCCAAATCAGTAGACAAGGAGTTAATCCAGAGACAAGCCAAAGCCAGTTCATCAAGAGTTCTAAGCAGGCATTGAAAGTGGCACAATGCACAAATGAAGTAACAGGAGGCAAGCCACATGCAAATCACAGACACTGACTAGCAGTCAGTCTTAAATTCCCTGCCTAGCTCTGGGATTGAACACTAAACCAGGAACCTGATTAGCTCAGCATCCCTCTAGTTCTACCAGCCGGGGCTTTACTGGTCAGCATAGCAACTCTCCTAGAACAGCCGTCTGCTGGATTATGGATGGGTAAGTTCCTGCAATAATAAACCTAATGGTAAACTTCCCCATACTGATGTAGCAAATGTGCCTGTTACCTTATATTAAGAATGTGTCATATGAAGCTCTTTTACTAATAAGAAGCACAATATACAAATATACAAATGAATGTTAATCTTCATTGGCTTAATGTCAGTGATCTACAGATTTGGCTTGGATCTACTAATATGGCTGTTGTCCTGGCGGCCCCCTGGTCTTCAACCCCATACAAGGATATGGAATAGGCTGAAGGAGAACATCCAGATCTCTATCTCCTGGAGCAGTCTCCTTTTAGTGATAGCTGGTGATTGCTGTCTCACAGGTAAGAGGCACTGGGGTGGAGCACCAAGGGATCAGGTAAAAACCATAGACAGGAACAGTCCAAGGTCAAGGCAGGCAGAGTTCATACAATCAGTAAACAGGCAGTGGTCAGGTATAGGAGATCAGAATGTAATGAAGCTCAACTTTGTAAGGAACTAGCAAGCTTGAATCCTTATTGCTCAGTTAACCTCCCACAGGCGAAGGTGCTTAAGTAGCCTGGAAAAGCTCAGCCACTGGCTGGCAGATTAAGATGCACGTGCTGGCCGTTTAAAAGTAAAGGAAGCTTGCTCATCCTACAGACAGAGAGAGTCACAGCAGGCAAAGAGCAGTCCTGCATGGACAAAGGGATCAGCACTCTTCTGGCAGCCATGCCTGCCTGAAAGGAGCAGGAAGATGATGGCAGGAATAGACCCCCAAGTGATCTGAACAGATGGATAGGTGAGTTTTTTGGATGTCCATGCCCACCGGGAGTAGGGAGGCACAGATTTCCAGAGTTACACTATGTATGGATTCAGATATTGCCACCCAGAAAGCAAGAAGAGTAGTAACAAAATATAAAATATGGGTAAGATTACTATAATGGTAGCTTTTATGACATTTGCACCACACTCTCAAAGCAACAGTTGTGTCTTACCTTTGTGAGTACTCAAGGGCACGCTCAAATGACAGATTTAATCTGAAACTCAATGGCGTAAGTTCTTTCTTCTCTCACCAGTTTAAATCAAGTTATGCGCTTGCATGCATGCCATGAAAGACAAGTTCAATACATTTCACTGACTGTACTGTTGACATTTCCTTGACATGTGGATTAGCCCCAGGATTGCTTTGTAATATTTTGCAAGCTTCTGCGCGCTAGTAAGAGTTAATATATTAGAAGCTATCTGGCAGCGTAGTTGAAAAATATCCGGCATTATCTTCTCTGTTAGGAAAAGTTCATTGTAATGATATATCGTTGGCATTATAGATTGCACACAACACTGGAGCATTTGTTTTGACGCCGTTGACACATACATTAGATTTTTATTGTAACCTCTTACAGTACATTTCCAATCAAAGCTGTTTGTTGTTCATTGGAAAGAAAAGAAAGCATTCAAGTTTTTTTCCTACGTAAATATCAAAGAAAGGTTCTCAAATAAATAGCTTTCTAGAAATAAACTAATAAATTGCTATGCATTTAATGCTTTCCAGTACAAGGCATAGCATAGCCATACAAGTCAAGTTACAACGTTTCTGGATGAACAGGTTTTCGGGATGGTACAGTATAAGCACTCAAGCAAATACACTGTAAAAATGAAAATCATAATGCATTGATATAATGACAATTTTTTATCTGGACAGAAAACATTTTGCTTTATTGTTATTATTTTTCCATAATTATAAAGATTAAAGCTGTCCTATTTCTTATGCTTGTAACATCCAATGACCTCATTAATCTCTGAGATGTTCACATCTATTTTATCTGTCCACTTTATTATTAGCAATACATACTGCTCTAGCAATTGACAAATCTGTCTCTAGCCTAAGTTTGGTTACTAGTGGCAAGCTCTCATCTAGCATTCTGTTCCTTGAAGAGATGGTCTGGCTGACAACCCAAATTGTCTCACTCCTAACCTGTATCCCAGTAAAAAAACACACTTATAAATCTGCGGTCCTGCCATTCCCACAGTGCTGCCCTATTCCTGGTTGTTTTCAGTCCCAGCAGGACCAGGAAGTGGCTTGAGAGGGCCTCAGTGGTCACATCTGCTTGACCAGCACATCAGAGCAGTTAAAGGGGTTTTCCAAGATTTTTTATCTGAGTGGTGGAGGGACCCCCGCCAATCAACTGTAGCAGCTGTGCTTGGTATTGAGCTCAGTCCTGTATACTTCAATGAGGCTGAGCTGCGCCCAGGCCATGTGACCGATAAACATGTCATCACTGGCCTAGGCAGAGCTGTGAGAAGACCATGGAGAGTACTGGTGCCTTCTCAAACAGCTGATCGGCAGGGGTCCGGGTGTCGGACACCCACTGATCAGATACTGATGACCTATTCAGAGGATGGATACATCTTCAGTTAAAATAGCTTGGAAAACCCCTTTAATCAGGAATACTTAATGGAAGATCCAAAGAACAGTCTTAATAAGAGACCCTAAAACTTTATCTAAGGAACAATTGGTCAAAGCTTTTAATGTGAAGCACTAATTATTTCATCTTTGTTTCAGTGTGTGTCGATATGTACTTCTTACCATCTTGCTTATGGCTCTTCTCTATTTCATGCACAGGGTCTACTACCTTTACCCTCACATTTGCACATTGTCCATCACTTAATTCATTTCATAATTCTATGGATGCCATATTTTGCAGTCTTCTAACTTTTTTCAGCAGGAAAAGATTTCCTTCACCTTCCTACTGGGGTCAACTGTTTTTGGAAATAAAAAATTTAAAGAGGTTGTCCCATTAAGACAACTTATCCCTTATCCATAGGTTATGCCATTAGCTTTACAGGGGTAACGCCATTAACTTTATGGGGCTGAATTTGACCATTTCTTAAATGGGGATAAGTGCCTGATCTGTGGGGGTCCAGCCACTGATTATGAGCATGTAAGCCAGTGCCCCCCATTTGAATGAAGCTTTATGGGGCTAACAGAAAACCCTGAACTATATTCAGCAATCCCATGCCTGTGTACTGCTCCATTCAAGCAGGGATCATGCGTTCCTGTTCTCATGGTCATTTGAAGTCCCAGTGGTCAGACTCCCACTGATCAGACAGATAGTGGATAGTGGATAAGTTGTCTTCAAGGAACAACCCTTTAATAAATCATTAGGGCTATAAAATAAAGGCACATAGTTGTCATACAAGTTTTATTCTTTTCAGTTGAATGCATACACCTGAAGGAATGTGGTATAAACCTAGTGTTAGTTTTTAACTATAAATAGCATAATAATAATGCCAAAATTAATATAAGTGCAATGTTCTCTGTGTTTATATCTCATTTATAAATTTCACTATGATTTACTTTAAAGAAAAAAAAGTCAACTATATTTTCTACCAATTAAAACTAGATTCTGATATATTCTATTTTTTAATCTGTCTTTATTTTCAGATGACAGATTTTGCTTAGATTATCTCCTATACATGATTATGAGACAGCAATCTTGAATTCAGATAAGTGCATTACAGCAGCCATGTTCATTGAGTTCTATGGGAATGTTTTCTTGACATGCTCTGTGACCTACACACAGGTCATTGTTCTGGATTGGGGAGTAGATAAGCAGTTGCATCACCAATTGTGAATGGTGGCTTCTGTGCTATCTATATACAGGAGTTCCCTTTCATTGTAATCCTGCCTGTGATGACAATGAGAAGACTACTGAAAAGTGCTCTCCACAGAACAGCAAGTATTAGTATATAATTAGGCTTTGTGGCCTAAAACATTATTCTTTACAATTTAGATATTGACAGGACAAATAAAAAAAATCAATAACTACAAATCCTGAAAAAACATGTTTATCATACTGTAAAAATTTGAATAACCAATAGACACCTTCCCTTTAAGATTAAATTGGTTTTTCAGGTGGTTACTATTGATGACCTCTCCTAGGATAGGTCATCAATGTAAGATCGGTAGAAGTCCTCCCGCCAAATGGCTGTTTGAGTCAGTGGTGGCACTCTGGTGAACGCTGCAGCCTCCTTACAATCACTGGATACAGGGGTGGATTGGCCATAGACCTTACAGGGAAATTTTCTGGTGGGCCTATGGCCAGGGGGCCACATGAGCCCTTCTCACAGCCGGCCAGTGGAAGTTTTGGAGGATGTATTTTGTGCTGCTGGCAGTATTTTGTGATGGACTGTGGTATTTGGCTCTGTTGGGGTGGTACAATGTTCCACAATATGGTATTGCTGGTCCTGCCTTCCATCAATTTGGACCCGACTACAAAACGGGGCCACTTTTATTATTTTTTCCAGGGCCACTTTAAGTTCCCAGTATGCTCCTCTCCGGATAGATGATGGGATTGGTATTGCAGCTCAGCCCCGCTGTTTCTGGTTTTACAGCTTAGTCCAACTCAAGAGAACAGCATGATGGCTCAGTGGTTGACACTATACCTTTCACACCTGGGGTCCTGGGTTTGAATCCATTCTCCTTCCACGCACCAAAAACTTACTGATTGTAGATTTTAGATTGTGAATGCCAATAGAGATAGGGGAGGATGTCAGTGATGACAATTTCTGTACATAGCTGTTGAATAAAATTAATATTAACCTATGAAGACAGTCGTTCTGTTCCCGAAGGATTAGGTCTTTTTATTTTTTAATCATTACATTCCCAGTAACCAAGCTGTTAAATGAATAATGATTTCCCTAATATTCTTACTGCCACAAAATCTCACAGAACATGACTCGGGTTTGTGATAAGCTCCAAAATAATACATTGAAAAGAATCTGTTCAAATAATGAATTTTGCACCTGATGTCATAACAAATACAACACCGGGGCAAGGACACTGACGGGAATTATAGAAGAGCATGAATAATTTCCCATTCAAGGTTAAGGGGAGATGTTTAAACATTTTATAAATAATTTAAAATCAGAATAGCATTTCTTTTCTCTGAGCAGCTGAGAATTGTAAGTTGAAAATCAATCTCTCTCAAGGGCAGGTTTCCTAAACACCAGTTAAATATGGGATTTTATTGACAGCGGTTTTCTTTTGATAGATTGGGTGGTCTCATGCTAGTTTGTTACAATGCACGGGCTCTTCGACTAGGCTTACCTAGGTAACACAACTCCTACATAGAAAGGTGCTCAACACCAATTAGATACAATTTAGTAAGAACTTTTTCAAATTATCCAATTAATATGATTAAAAGCACGCAAAACATGCTAGGGGAAACAACTGTGTATCAAGGTGTGACCTATCACTAGGATCAATATACAACAATAAAATGCAAGTGCTAATAAAATACATAAATAATTCATTAGGTTTTCCGGGAATTGATATTGATGACCTATCCTGAGGATAGGTCATCAATATCAAATCAGCTGGGGTGTGAGTCCTGGCAACATCTCTGATCAGCTGTTTCAAGAACATTGTATAGTGGCTGAGCTTGGTATTGCAGCTCAGCCCCATTGACTTGAATGGCAAGTAGGCCATGTGACTGATGTACTGTGACGTCTCTGGCCTAAGAAAAGGCCTGTGCCCTCAAGGAGCGCTGCAGCCTCTTCTATGAACTGATTGGCAGGAGTCCCAGGAGTTGGACCCCACCAATCTGATATTGAAGACCTATCCTGAGGATAGGTCATCAATATCAATTCCTGGATAACCCCTTTAGTGTGTAGTGGAGCAAAGAGTAATACTAAACTGGTTCAATACATAGTGGGAAGATTATACCTAGTAAGGAGTGTAAAAAGTATATGTGGTAAGGAGGGTAAGGATCCTATAGATTTGGGCTCTGGTGTCTTTGTTAAATTATAAAGTTTCAGCCAAGATTGCTGCCAGGAGGGTATTGAAGGTAATTATGTTTCTAGTACATGAAGATCAAGCTGAAGATCAAGCTGTTTTTGCCAGGCAAATCGGTGGCGAATAATTTCAGGAAGCTGTTCTGGATTATTCAGAATTTGTGTAATGGAGAAGGAGTATTCTTAATACTCTGAACTCGGTCAAAGCATTTGACTGAGTCAAGTGGGACTTTACTTGGGCCATCTTAGGAAAGATAGGTTTTGCTAAGGTTTTTAGTAGTTCAGTAAAACTGCTATATAAAGGGAGCATGGGCATGTGTTAGTGCGAAGAGTAGGGCACCTGTTTTGTTTGATTTTTACCATGGATCGATACAGGGTTGTCCCCCTTCAGCTTTATTATTTGCCTTGATTTTAGGACCGTTGGCAAAGTTAATTAGGGGCAATCTAGAGATCAGATGTTTTAGGCATGGTTTATTGGAGGATCATTTATTAATGTATGCTGATGACATGTTATTACTTTTGAGAGATGTGTCGATCTCAATTCCAATAGTAATCAAATTAATTGAAAAGCATGGTAGATACTCTCAGAATAAATTGAGATTAATCCCAATCTTGATCCCTGTCTTTTTTTAGATCAGGTACAGCCTAGGATGGTATTAGATCCTAGGCTGACCCCCTAGATCCTATCTGACCCCCTAGGACTAATGTCAGGAATGAGTGTACCCTTTCCTCCACAAGGAAGGAGGGACAGGAGTCTACCTCAGGCCTAATCACCAACAACAAGGAAATGCCACACACAAATAAATCAATACAAAGTACAAAAGGGAATGAGGACAGTTATCGTCAATGAAGAACTGGCAGCACCAGGAACTCCACAGAGAACCAAACACCAGGTTACCACAATTACCACTGAAGCTATAAACCACACAGAATTGTGGGAGAAACAACAATAAGAAGGGAAGGGTAAATGATCACACCAGCAACACCTGAGCGAAAAGGGTGTGGTAAATACCAGCAACAACATAGATGTCCATTGATCAAAAAGGAAAACATGTCAGATCAAACCACGTATTGCCAGTCTCACTGATCTCCTGCCACCTGTTGTGGGAATGTCCGTGACACAGGTTTATAAGGCACAATGTAGAAATAAAAAGAGTTCTAAATGGGATATATGATACAAAAAAATTGGGTTATTATTAGAGATAAATTAAAGATTAAGGATTATGAGGAGTTCATACTGATTTAGGGTAGTAAAGAATGTACTGCAGAGCCTATAGAAAATAATTTATTTTTTATTTATCATTCTTTGGTGTGTTCGAAATGAATATCTTTTGAGAAAATTACATTTGAATTTCATCCTAGGATTTCAGATTTTTATTATTCACAGTGGAGCCATGAAGTAGCACCATACCTTAAAATGCAATGGTTTAAATAGGAAGGCCATCCTTTATTGTATGATTCAATAGCAGATAATTTGGGTCTATTTACTAAAATATATGGGACTTTGGGGCTTGTTTGAGTGAAATATGATGATGATGATGTGGGCTTTAGTAAATGGAGGGAAGTTTTTGGTTTTTGACTAAAGATTCATGGAACGAGGCCTTGAAACATTGATTAGATACAGAATGACTCCTTTAGGATTTCACAACTGTTTATTTGTCATATGGTACACTTTACACTAAGATTTCTCAAAAATATTGATGTTAATAAGAATGAAAACTCACTGCCTCTAGAAACATTTAAATAAAACAAAAAAAAACTTTATTAGATATTAGATGTACATATATTAGATATATCACTCAGGTCTGCAAAACAATTTTTTTCAAGAGCTGTTTTGGTTATTCCCAATAGTCTTTATGTTTTTTGGTGCGCTGAATCTGAAAATGACCTCCATTTTGTCATAGGAAATCACATTTCCTGATAATTTAGGTAACTATGTTAAATAAGACAATACCTCAAAATAAATGGAAATAGACTTATAAAATGAATGTTATATTACAATTTTTTCATGAAAATCCTTTTTTGAACTGAAATGAGCTCACCTACACACACTAAACATGATTCTTCTTCCCTGTGAGGCTCCTCTTGGTGCATTTACGCTTGTGAGTAGCATCTGGAATGTCTGTCTGAAGCATCCAACAGTAATCTGCCATCATTGTAATGCTCCATTTTCCCAGGTATCTTCTTTCCATCTCTTTAATGTCTTGGTGGAATCGTTCACCTTGTACTTCACTCACAGCTCCCAAATTTTCAGGATTCGTCCAACGATCTTTTTCTAGTGAGGATCTTTGTTATTGCCTAAAAATTTCTGTACAAATTCTTAAATGCAACCACCCTTCTTTTTGAGGATCCGTCATGGTATTGACAAACTCTTGATCAACTATATGCCTTCTAATGTCTGGTCTGACAAACACACATTCCTTTAATTTTGCCTCTGGCAGGCCTGGAAACTCGGTGACCAAGTATTTGAAGCATTCACTCTTGGAAGTGATTTTACGAATTGCTTCATCAATCCCATTTTTATGTGGAGAGGTGGTAGAAGAACTTTATGGGGAGATACCAAAGTTTCTCGGAGGACATTTTTTTCACCGACTGTTAGCACCCTTGGCTGCCAACTCTTCTTGGTCCAGTGATTTTGTCGGTCTCGACTGTCCCATAGACACAGAAAACAAGGGTATTTGGTATACCCAGCTTGTTGCCCGAGAAGCATGCACAAGACCTTCAAATCCACACACACTTGCCAACCATTGTCTTCATATTTAAGTTTATAAAGAACCAATTCCAAGTTCTCATAGGTTTCCTTCAAGTGTGTGGAATGACCTACAGGTAAGGAAGCGTAAAAAACCACCATTGTGGCGTAAAACTGCTTTGAGACTTCTTTTTGAAGAATCTGTAAAAAGACGCCATTGCTCTGAATCATATTGGATTTTAAATTGGATTTTAAAGTCGGTGAGTCTGATGTGGCTGGCATGCTAATGCTTTGCATATTATTTTGGTCTATTCAGCTCATGATAAAACACTTACCTATGTAGAAATGCGTTGAGTGAGCATTATGTGCACTGCTCTTGAGCATGTTACGTTGCTCTGCTGCATTCACTCTGTGCAATAATTAATGTGATCTTTTTATTGATTAAGTTGCAATGGATTAAGCAACACCAATTATGTGCAGTTTAAAATATATATATATATATATATATATATATATATATATACAGTACAGATCAAAAGTTTGGACACACCTTCTCATTCAAAGAGTTTTCTGTATTTTCATGACTATGAAAATTGTAGATTCACACTAAAGGCATCAAAACTATGAATTAACACATGTGGAATACTACAAAGTGTGAAACAAGTGTAAATATGTCTTATATTCTAGGTTCTTCAAAGTAGCCACATTTTGCTTTGATTACTGCTTTGCACACTCTTGGCATTCTCTTGATGAGCTTCAAGAGGTAGTCACTTGAAATGGCTTTCACTTCACAGGTGTGCCCTGTCAGGTTTAATAAGTGGGATTTCTTGCCTTATAAATGGGGTTGGGACCACGAGTTGTGTTGGGCAGAAGTGAGGTGGATACACAGCTGATAGTCCTACTGAATAGACTGTTAGAATTTGTATTATGGCAAGAAAAAAGCAGCTAAGTAAAGAAAAACGAGTGGCCATCATTACTTTAAGAAATGAAGGTCGGTCAGTCCGAAAAATTGGGAAAACTTTGAAAGTGTCCCCAAGTGCAGTCGCAAAAACCATCAAGCGCTACAAAGAAACTGGCTCACATGAGGACCGCCCCAGAAAAGGAAGACCAAGAGTCACCTCTGCTGCGGAGGATAAGTTCATCCGAGTCACCAGCCTCAGAAATCGCAGGTTAACAGCAGCTCAGATTAGAGGCCAGGTCAATGCCACACAGAGTTCTAGCAGCAGACACATCTCTACAACAACTGTTAAGAGGAGACTGTGTGCAGCAGGCCTTCATGGTAAAATAGCTGCTAGGAAACCACTGCTAAGGACAGGCAAGGCAACAAGCAGAAGAGACTTGTTTGGGCTAAAGAACACAAGGAATGGACATTAGACCAGTGGAAATCTGTGCTTTGGTCTGATGAGTCCAAATTTGAGATCTTTGGTTCCAACCACAATGTCTTTGTGCGACGCAGAAAAGGTGAACGGATGGACTCTACATGCCTGGTTCCCACCGTGAAGCCAGGAGGAGGAGGTGTGATGGTGTGGGGGTGCTTTGCTGGTGACACTGTTGGGGATTTATTCAAAATTGAAGGCATACTGAACCAGCATGGCTACCACAGCATCTTGCAGCGGCATGCTATTCCATCCAGTTTGCGTTTAGTTGGACCATCATTTATTTATTAACAGGACAATGACCCCAAACACATCTCCAGGCTGTGTAAGGGCTTTTTGACCAAGAAGGAGAGTGATGGGGTGCTACGCCAGATGACCTGGCCTCCACAGTCACCAGACCTGAATCCAATCGAGATGGTTCAACATACAATGGTCTGATTACTAGTACAATACACTGCAATAGTTATATACTGCAATGTATTTTACCTGTCAGCTATACACTGATACTTCACCTGATAAGCTCTCATACAATGCAAACCTGGAGGCTGCCATAGAAAACTAAGGAGCCCTGCATTTGCTCCACGAGGGTCAAATGTACCTTTGTAAACCACTTAGATGCCATAGTCACTACTGACAGTGGCATCAAAGGGGATAAAAACCCTGCTGTTGTAGCAGGGTGTCATTTGCATGTTACAGCTGATACCCAGTGCTGATGTGACGGCTCAGTTTCTGAGCTGGTGCCATTGCTATGCCGTAAATGTAGGGCATGGTGCAGGAATGAGCTACGTGCCATGCAGTACATTTACGGGGATGATTATTCATTTCTTGGCTTGATATTCTTTTAAAGAGCATACATCCCTGATTAATCAATAAGAAAAGATGCAATACGAAAACCGATTTTACTAAATTGTATCATTAATTATTTTAAAATATTTTTATATGGATATTTAATTTACATAATTTTCAGTCAAGTCCATGACATTTTTGGTAAGTCTGCTCTATTGTGATGGAAATGCACATGCAGAAACCATGAAGGACAAAGCAATCTGTCCAACTATTCACTAAATGGAGTAAACAAATGTATCCATGGTTACTGAAATTGTATGCACTGTTTTACCTTGAATACTACTAAAGGTAAGTACACTTGGAGAGATGTAGCCCGAAGAGCAGCAGCAGAAACAATCCTACATTCAAACATAACCTTTAAAGACCACAATAATCTGACAAGTAGAGAACATTATCATGTGTTTTATATTGGTAGATTCAAGGGCAATTAACCAGAGATGCAATGGGTAGCGGGTATAGAGGAGAAAGTGGTGTATTTGTTACATGTTTAGAGAAAATTCATATCTTATGTTTTATTTAGGGATGAGCGAACCGAACTGTAACTAACCAGATTCGTTACGAACTTTGCCAAAAGTTTGTAACGAATCTGGTTAAAATTACAACGGCGACGCAAAACTGTACTTTTTTCACAGAATAGACCAGGATACAAGGGATTATTACTCCTATAATCCCTTGTATCCTGGTTTTCTGTGAAAATCAAGATGTGTGACGTCACCCCACAGCCAAAAAAAAGTAAAAAAAAAAGTTTTTAAAAACTGAGGCTCCATAGTCCAATCCGTTGATTCACCTTGGCCAAGCGTTCTTCCCAAGACTTGAGGGCTGTGCCTTCCTTCCCGAACCAGACTCCGAGGATATTGATGAAGTCTGGTTTCACGGTAAAGGGGATGGGGGCAGAAGAAGCAAGTTGCCAGTCCCCGAGGAGCATGGCTTCCGACTTCCCGCAGTTGACTTTGGCCCCTGAAGCTTGTCCGAACTCCTCGCAGGTCTGGACGAGTACAGTCACCAAACGCCGGTCAGCGCAGAAGATGGTCACGTTGTCCATGTACAGCGAGCACTTGACCTCGAAGTGTCCTGGTGCGGTGATCCCTCTGATCTCTCCATTCTGCCGGATAGACTCCGCGAAGAGTTCTATAACACAAACAAAAAGGAGAGGTGATAGAGGGCAGCCTTGTCTGACCCCGGAGCAAACCGGAAAGGGGTCAGTCTTCCAGCCGTTCACCAACACCGTGCTGCAAATATCAAGGTACATCAGGTTAACAAACGAACAGAACCTCTCACCTTTGGGGCACCTTCTGCCAGGGATCTCTTGGCAAACCTCGATCTGCCCTTGGAGTCTCTACCACTTTTTAGTGATGAGGAGGAGGAGGAGGAAGTCCACTAAAAGTCAGCGGGTGAAACGTACTGAGACTCCAGAGGAGGTGTTGGCTGTAAGCTCCTGTCCCGTGACCGAGAGTATACGCTACACATTGCTTCTCTGCTGGGTGCCGTCAACCCCGTTTAGCCGCAACAAAAAAAGTTTAAAAAAAAAGTTAAAAAAAAAGTTTAAAAAAAGGCATTAAAAAAGTTTTAAAAAAAAAAAAAAAAGTTAAAAAAAGTTAAAAAGTCCATATTAGGCTGTTTCAGTCATCCCTCTGGTTTCATGTCTCTCCTGGCTAGAAGCTTTAGCTGACAAAGTGAGGTCACCATCCTGTAAGGTTTTCTCCGCTGTCACATCCAATTGGGTATCCTTGTGGACTCCCAGCCTTTCAGGGATTTCATGGCGTGTGCACACCCAAATGGCGAGTTCCCAGCCGCCACTACATCTCTGGCAAAGCTGTCCCATCACTGCACAGTAATGTTCAGAAAAAGGTTGATGACTCATTGGGACTCTCGGTGTCCAAGACCGTGCACCTGAGTGCTGATGTCTGGTCCTCTAATTATGGGCAAGGGCAGTACATGTCTGTTACTGCCCATTGGGTAAACATCCTCCCAGAAGACCATCATGAAGTTGGCCCATTATTGCCACTGTCACCTCCAAGGTGCTTTAGGGGGCCAGCAGCGGGAAGCACAAGTTCTGCCTCCACCACCTTGCAACCATCCGCCGCTTTGACTGCAGTCCAACCTGCCCCAGTGTCTTACCACCGATGCCAGGCCCGGCGTTCTCAGGCTGTCCTTCTGGGTCCAAAACAATACTGTCCAAAACATACTGGGTGCAATCAAGAGCTGCTGAAGCTGCCTCCTCAACTTGTCTCTTCTCAACAATACTGGCCTGGGTGCAATCAAGTGCTGCCTCCTCTTCCTCCTCAACTTGTCTCTTCTCAACCATACTGGCCTGGGTGCAATCAAGTGCTGACTCCTCCTCCTCCGTCAATTGTCTCTTCTCAACCATACTGGGTCCAATACAGTACTATTACTGCTGCTGGTTCCACTGTCAAGTGTCTGTTTTCCACCCTACTGGGTCCAAGGCAATGCTGCTGGCAATGCTGCTCCAGCGGACATCTTCAATGCTGTCAAATGTTGTTGACCTGGCTGAGGTTTCACTATTTTTGCACTTTGATTTTTTCCACTTTTTTCATTGTAATAGCAACTGAAACTAAACGAACTATACCCTATCAGACTCCCACTATTGTAGCTGCAATTAATCAGCCGTTATAGCAAGGTTCGTTTTAGGTTCAGTTCGTACGAATCCGAATTTCACGAAAGTTCGTTTTATTGTAGAGTAGTAAACATAAAACAATCTGTTGTCAATGCCGTTCCAGGTGCTCAGTTGGACAGGATTGTTAGGGAGCATGTATGTATTATCATACTCACCGCCCATTGCATTTATAGATGAGCAAATCATTAAAAAAAATATTTTCTCCATTGACTTGCCAATAGATGAATCCATTTAGATTGCCTAAACATGGCAAATTGATTATTCCATGAGAGAGAGAGAGAGAGAGAGAGAGAGAGAGAACATTAAAAGTGTTCCTACCAGTGCAATCTATTTTCTCCATAAATCTCTAATGAATGTGACTATAATAAACAATGTACTATATCTTATTAGGGGAAATTAACCCATTCCTGAAATTTTCCTTTTTTTGCATTTCATTTTTTAATCCTTGACAGAACTTTTGTATTTTTTAGTTCAAATAGGCCTGTTTTTTGTAGGACAAGTTGTACTTTTTATTGTCACCATTGAATATTCCACAGGATGTATTGGGAAGCTGAAAAAAGTTCAAATGGGCAGGAACTGGAAAAAAAATAATTCCAGTTTTATTGGTTTATTGTTTTTGTTCAGTGCATATGTGGTAAAACTGACTTGTTCTCTTCTTTCTCCAGGTCAGTATGATTATTAAAATCTGTATATATTTTTTTGCATACTGAAAAAAATGAAAATCTGCAAAAAAAAAAATTTCTTTTTATTGCCATATTCTGATCCCCATAACTATTTCATAATTACGTCTAAGGAGCTGTGTGAAGGCTCATTTTTTTGCAAGACAATCTGTGCTTTTCATTGGGGTGTATATGACTTTTTAATCTCTTTTTATTCAATTATTGGGGGGGAGGTGAAGTGATGAAAAAATAGCAAATTGACCATATAGATTTTGTTTCCATTTTTTTTTCAGACACAGCAATTCCTATGAAGGTTTTTTTAAATTATTGTTTATTTTTATTTTGGGAAAAGGGTGTGATTTGAACATTTATATCTTTTTTATTTTCTTTTTATAAGAAAATATGCAATCATTGGATTGCAATTTGTATAAAGTAATGAAATTGCATCCATTCCAATATACAAAGATTGGTCTAGTCCAATGCAGTGCTGCCACCTGCAGGCCTGTATTGGGGTATACCAGTAATCCGAATTGGAGCCTCAGGCAGGTACTGGCCTATTACAACAGCATACCAGCAGCCTCAATCTCAGTAAGGGGAGGCTAATTCAAGCCAGATGGTCTGCAGATTCAGTATTTTTCCCTTAAGATGCCTTGGTCGCATTTGACTATGGCATCTGAGGGGCTAAATATCTGCAATCGGCACCCATTCGCTATCACATCCACTCCACTCCAGAGAGGGAGCCATTTTTAAAGACCCAACATGTGATGTCTCAGGAAAGGATTAAAGTGGAAAGAGCAATTACTGTACAGGCTGTTGGAAGTTTAAAGGGGTTGTCTGGGCTTCGAGCCCACAACCCCGGGGGTCCTCCCCTGTCCAACTCAACATAAAAACATGACTTTCCTATCTTTGGTCCTGCCACTGCCCTGTTCCCATCTGCATCCATATTCACAGGTCCAGTGACCACTGTGGCCAATCATATGCCTCGGGGTGACAGTGGCTTAAATGCTACGCCACAGCAGTGATGTGTTGGTTAATCCTTTAGCGTAAAACAGTCAGTTCTAGAAGGGGATTGGGATCATCTTCCATTCTCTCTGCCTTAGCCTGTGAATAACTCTCATGCTGTTCGACAGAAGGTGGAGCATCAGTTCAGAGGCTGCTGAATAGTTAGAGCACAAGCCCCACACTTTATCCACTTGGTACAGTTATAGGCAGAAAATGAAAATTTACAGGAATGATATAAAAAAAAAAAATAGAAGTATGCCTGGCATATTGCATCCTAATATGGTATACCCTGGTGATTGGATAGGAATTATACCTTTAACACTAGTTGCATGCTAAAAAATATTATTTGCTATTATGTTTTAATAACCTTCCTTAATTTCTTTGTCTTGCATATTTTCCTATATCTTTATCAGAAATTATGAAACAAAGCTCTCTGTTGTGTTAATTATGCAGCAATTAATTACATTTAGAATTGTTTCAGTTCTGAGCTTTGTGTATTCGTCCTTGATCTTTTAGAAAAGGAAAGGGTTGAATTTTGACATCTTCATGTTCAAGCTCATTCTGTTTTTTTACTATCCTCTGAGTCATTAGTAATTGTCTTATATTTGCTAATGCTAATATCCTCTATTGATGACATCTGACTGCGGGAAGGTTTACATAATTAAAGAAACTAAAGAAATCTAGCTTTTATTATTGTAATTTCTTTGCAAATAACTTGAAAAATTCTCTTAAAGGGACTCTGATATCCAGAATTTTTTTATCCCACATTAACAATCTATTTGTGAATAATTTCTATGTTTGGATGGTTTTATTGACATTTTTTAAAGTCTCTCCATCTATACCAGTCTCTGTCCAGAGTCTTTAACTTCCGCTCTGTCTGGACTGTTAGCACTGCTGAGGATCTCTAACATTTTCTGTAAGGCCATCAGTCAGACCAAGAAGGAGTGAGGAGTGGAGATTCAATTACAGAGCCACACATCCACTTTGTTATGACAGTACTGTGGTTGTTCTACTCGGTGCACTGCTTCTCTTTACCTATGTATGCCTATCATGAGAAAAATAGAATTATTTGTCATAAACCAGGCGGTGTGGACCCACTGTGTCACATGACCAACTTCCTTTAAGAAAATTTAGACTAGCAATACATGCTCACAGGTGCATATCCATAAAGCAAGCATACAGAAAAATAACAAAATATTAGCGGCCTCTTTTAGACTGAGCAACGCCCATCTGCCTGGGGCTTCTGAGCAGAGTATAAATGTAGCTGGTTCCTACACCGCCCTGAATATTGTAGGCTTAGGTAAGTCCAAGAGAGGCAGTCTGTTAGTGTTAGGAACCCATCTGTGGAAGCCACCTTGATGCCTGGTAGATGGGCCCAACACACGTTTGATCAAAAATGTGCGAAAAGAGCTTCTACAGGTGAATCCCCCAGTGGGCCCATAAGCAAGGTGGGCCCCTAGTCTCCCACCCCATGTACAAGTGGCACATAACACAGTAGAATTACTGCACTATATACATATATTCAATGTACAGCACCTCAACCAGCCTATGTTGATATAAAACACCTGATGGATTATTAAAGAAACTCCCCAATTTATTATTATAGACACAATCAGAGCTGAGATGTCTTCTAGGTATAGATGAAAGCCACCAGTGTCCTCTTCTCCCCAGGACCTATCTTCTCAAAGTTGCTGCAGGGACCCCATATTCAATCATCTGGTAGCATCTTGATGTTGTGTGAGCAGGTAATATTTGAATGTATCTGTACGGTGGGCCCCCAAAATAAATTGTACCGATGGGCCCTAGGCACCCCAGTCCGATACTGCCTGTGAACATGTATTGCTAGTCTAAACTTCCTTGTAGTATATATTGAGGGTAGCGACCTCTTTTAGACTGAGCAACGCCCATCTGCCTGGGGCTTCTGAGCAGAGTATAAATGTAGCTGGTTCCTAAACTGCCCTGAATATTGTAGGCTTAGGTAAGTCCAAGAGAGGCAGTCTGTTAGTGTTAGTAACCCATCTGCGGTAGCCACCTTGACGCCTGGTAGATGGGCCGACACATGTTTGATCAAAAATGTGCACAAAGAGCTTCAATTTTTTCAATTTTCATTTCTAGTAGGTATACTACCACTTTAATTTAGAATGATCCCCTTCCTTAGTTCTATTGTTTGCTTGTGAAATGTTGTGCAGTCATTTTTTTTTTCTGCCAACTTTCTTTAAGGGCATTGTCTAAGTGAACCCCTCATTCTTCACAATACCCTAATGGTGGCAATAGGCTTTCCCAAGGAGAACATCAAGTCGCTACTTCTTGAAGAGGATTGGCACACGAAGCAGCTTGCCCAGGCGGACCAGGAGGTACTAGTGCAAGGTACCAGAGGTAAGAATGTAGTCACCAGGTCAAGTCATAACCAGGAGTGACAGTGCAGGACCAAAGTATGAGGCAGAGGTGAAGTCAAACAAGCAGGTCAGGCTGCATATGTACACGTCAGGTGATCTGAGTCAGCAACAGCAGTGGAAAAAAAGTCAAAAAATGTCAGCATTAAGACAATACAAAGCCGATATTCCCAGCTGGTACCAAACCAGAGATATGAGCAGCTAAAGCAGCTCTCCCCCTGTCAGTGTGGAAGATAATGAGGGACAAGTGACTATTAAGAGTTTAATAGAAATGCTTACTGATTAAATATAATGCAGGGCTTGTCTCTGGTTATTTGTATGTGTTAGGATATACACTGCTCTGGGATAGTGGGGAAGTTATCTGCATTCTGATTGGTCATGCAAGTTCATGTGAGGAGAGCAAGGGCTTATGGGAAGTGAGGAAAATACAGGATGGCCTCAAGGACAGGGCAAAGATCACTACAGGAAGTGCAGCAGTGGCCATTTTAGGAAGATGCTGAAATAGAGGCACAGAGAAATAGGGTTGCTAAGGGCTGAATACAGATATCAGAAAGGTAAAATTAACTGAAAAATACAGCTTCATGAATATCTACCCTTCAGAATCACATATTTTAGGAATTTCATTTTTGGTAGTGAAATGGCAAATACACTTTAAACAAATGTACTACAGGAAACAGGCTGGCAGGCATACTGCGCCCAGGGCTGGAAGGAAAACATGGTAGCAGCGTCCTGGGAGGACAGCGCCTGCAAGGACAGAGCCTAGGACCACGGCAGTGAATAGGGAGACACCAGAAGTTGACTACCTGCCCTGCAATGTGGCTGGATACAGAAAATTATGGAGTGCTCGCCCTAACTTGGAGCCGAGGACCGCGGTGGCAAGTAATTTTTTCCAGTTTTTATTTTATTAACACAAGAAAAAACTATAAAAACAGTTTCATTGTAACCTGACTCCATCCCTTTTCAATTTTTTGCCAGCTTTCAATACATTAAATGGTGCCATTAGAAAGTACTACTTATACAGCACAAAACAAGCACTAATATGGCTATATGAATGGAAAATTTAAAAAAAAAAAAAGTTATGGCTCCGGGAATGCAGGGAGTAAAAGATATAAGCACAAAAATGAAAAAAAAAAAAAAAAATAATTGTTTGGCCAGGAAGAGGCTATATTAAGCTGCATAGTATAGACTGACTTTTTGTAACTTTTTGCTTTGGCTAATGATCAGTGACCTTATCAAAGTCGGATATAACATAAACCAGGACTAGATATAAAATGTGTTGCTGACATAGAAGGCAGGTTTCCAAAAGTGATTAGATTAACTTTGGGGGTTATGTAAATGTTGATGAGGACTCCCCTTGAAACAAAGAACATTGTTTTACACTTTCTCCTTTCTTGTGGGAGCAGCATTATTTACCTAATCAGATGCTTGGGACGCTGAGAACTCATTTAGAAAACAGTTAATCCCATATTTCATGTTTAGCTGCCAAAGCTACTCTTCATTTCTCCCTTCGGTGGCATGGATCTTGCACACGTAATTCTAAAACACCTAATACATGGAAAATGTACTTCCGCTGCAGATGTTGCGCAAATGCAATTCCCACCTTACGCTACGTCTTATATATCTCATCTCCTTGGCTTGACACTGTTAGAATAATTAAGGAAGGGTCTCAAAGGAGCATCAGAGGAATCAAACTAAATTACCGCATGTTAAAATTGTATATGTGATGTAATTTGAAAATAGCAACCGCAGATTAACACTCCTAGGGGTATGAACCTTCGTAACCAGCACTAATCGAGTATGGCAAAAGTCCTTATATAAAGAAGATATAATTAAATGCGGTGCTTACCGATTTTTACTTTGCCTTCCAACTACATTTTGAGTTTCTTCTGACCTTTGACATCTAAGCAATGGTGTTTTTGTCATGATGCAGTTTTGTTCTTTTTTGCCTATTCTAGCAACAAGTAAACTAAATAAGCTAGTAATGCTCAACGTGATCAGAATTCTGCTCAAATAAGTCCTAAGGAGACCTGAAAAAAGATCTACAGGATGAACTGTCAGATGTGCTGTCTGATGGATTTCATGCTCAACAGGATAGGGCAGCTTGCAATGTATGTGAAAACATGCAGGCTGCAGACGAAAAACAATGAAGAATGTTTAAATACAAGCTAGTGGATTCTTTTACACCCAGATAAGTACATTGCAATAAAAAGCATTCAAGATGAACTTAAAGGGGTTATCCAACACTGCAGCTCTCTAATAGACCTCTTCAGAGTGGCTGGACCCACAGTGGTGTTCATAATTATCTGGTCCCCGCCTCTGGATTCTGGCTGCATTACTCCCCGGCCACAGCCGTAGGTCCTAGGTCTTTGATAATGGTGCAAATAAATATTGTAATGTGTGCTTTCAAAAGAATATAGAAAGCTCATAGTCTACTGTATTCAGACTGTATGTAGACTATGTAACCACTGATGAGAGTGGGGAAGAGGGGTGCTCTCCTCATGAATGTGGCAGGTTCACTCATTTAAACCACTGATGAGAGTGGGGAAGAAGGGTGCTCTCCCCATGAATATGGCAGGTTCACTCCTTTAAACCAAATGCCATTTGGTATAATGGGAAAGTAGACCTGTCATCATACTTTGCTGCCCTTGAACAGGCAACATAATCTAGTGACAGATGCATTTTAACATTAATACATACAGTGCCTAGAAAAAGTATTCATACCCCTTGAAATGTCCCACATTTTTTTGCATTACACCTATATACCCACAAAGTTAAATGTATTTTATTGGGATTTTATGTGATAGACCAGGGATGCCCAATCTGCAGCCCTCCAGCTGTTGTAAAACTACAACTCCACCATGCCCTGCTGTAGGCTGATAGCTGTAGGCTGTCCAAGCATGCTGGGGGCTGTAGTTTTGCAACAGCTGGAGGCCGAAGGTTGGGCATGCCTGTGATAGACGATCACAAAGTAGCAAGTATGTGTGAAGTGAAAAGAAAATAATACATGGTTTTCAAAAATGTATGCATTTGTATTCAGCCCCCTGCTTATACTCCTAAATAAAATCCAGTGTGACCAATTGCCATTAGAAGTCACCTAATTAGTAAATAAAGTGTAAAGCAGGGTTGGGTTACAAATTTCAGGTAAGCAGAACAGCAGGTGATCCAGGCATTGTGGCTTTAATAAGGATCATGTAATGTATTTGTATTACAGCTATGTAAACTTAACGTGTTGCTGCAGTAGCAAAGTTCTCCTGTACTCATTGATTTGATTTAATATAAGCCGCCTGTTACAGCTATGGCCTGTGACCGCCACTGTTTCATTCACTGGTCCCCAGTTTTAGTTTCCCAACGACTCAGATGGCCCACTTGCTCTCCCATTCCTGGCTTACTCTGTTACTCCATGAAGGCTATGGCTCACCTTCTGGCTTGGCCTCTCTTCCTGTGCCCATAGGTTGTGGTCCCTCTGGCGAGTGTGTGCACATTTTGATCTGCTCCAGCCTATGGCTGGCTATCTTGGAGTAGGAAGGACCCTTCCCCTGTCACAGGGTGCCTGAGCAATAGGTTCCTTAGCTTGCTAAACTCGTGTGAAGGTGTTCTGTCTGTTGTCTAGCCATATATTGGCCTATTTACTAGTTTCTGATACTCCATTGCCTGATCTCTGTATTGACCTTTCTCTGCCCGCTCTGACCTCTGACTGCTTACTGTTAAGCACATGGTCTGCCTGCCTTGACCTAAGGCTGTCCTTGACTCTAATTTTTCCTTACCTCGTGGTACCCTGCATCGGTGTTCCTGACCCCCATGGTCAGTTGATTATCACAAAGAGACTATTTCAGGAGGAAGCTGCCTGGTAGCTTCACTGCAACAAAGTCTATATCCTTCTATAGAAGTAAAAAAGTGAAGACCAGGGGACTGCTACTTCAACACCTTAGGATTAGCCCAAAGTCAAATCTGTTGGTTGACACAGTGGTTCCACAACCACTGCTAGGATACACAGGATAATATTTTTTTACTATTATAATGAAATGAAATGTAATAGTGTGAAATAATATGAATAATATAAAAATAATATAAGTTCATATCTAAGGGTTTACTATCTGAAAAAAGAAACTCCTCTGCATGAAGCAGTTGCTGTGTATTAGATTACATGGAGTAGCTTGTATACTGTACTGATTGTCACCTTATTTTAGCCTGACCTTTAACATCCTCCGGTATTTGAATTTGCCATCTTCCTGCTGTTCTACTTCTGACCTGACCTTAGCTCGTGACATAGTTTATTGATATTCCACCATGTTACCATATATAGTGCTTTCTCTGCACCATTTATTGTCTGCTTTGACTGCATTGTCCATCTGGTTCAATGATTTCTTTTGTAAGTGTGACATGCCTCTCGACTACAAAATGCACAAAGACTTGGAGCTTCATAATTCTACCAAAGAAAGATATTACTATTGCAAGGATATTACTATAATACTATTGGCTGAATGCCAACTTCCCAAAATTCAATGTGTGGAATTCTCTTAAAAATAAGCTTTATATCTAGTAATTATTATCACCATAGTTAACATTAGACAAAAAGTATTTGTTTGCTATGGTACATATGTGTCTACCCTTAAAGGGGTTATGCCGTGACTGATGTAAAAAAATGAAAATCAGACATCATGTAACACATAATCATTTATTTCTAACAAGCCTAGAACCAGCTTTGTACTTCACATGGATGTAGAGATCTCCACATTAATTGTTTCAATTATTCTGCCATATTTATTTCAGGCTGGAAGCTCAGAGGGAGTGTCCTTTCTCGGGAGGAAATGCACTTTCCCTGTAACTTCCACTGCTTCTAACAGAAGATACAGCAGGTGGTAGTTGATAATTTAAACTGAGCTAGTACAATCATTTCATTGAGGTGGACAGAGAAATAAGGAAAAGAAAAACACCAGGTGGCGCTATACAGATACATTTTATTAAATCTTGAATCTTGATCATTGCAATGTCTGTGGTTCCATTAGTGAACAAAGCTGCATTGACATGAATCTATAAAATGCAGTCTAGTCTATCTAATTGTGTTGCCTGCTGGATAATCTAATTAGCTACATATATTAAGGCAACTGTCAAGCTGCTTATAGTCCCTTTAAATCAACGTCACTTTGGAGCTGTTTATTTTTTTATTTTTTATTTTTTTCACTTAATTCCAATGGGAATACCTAACCATATCCAATGTGTAAGAGGAAACAAATATAAATAAGTGGTTCTTTTAGAACACCACCTGTGTCTTTTAATTGATCAAGAACTTTAGAAATGAAGAATGAATGAAGGCGCTCTCAAAAACAGAAATTTATTCTACGCAATCTGGGGCCAATCTACTGATAGAAATACTTACAATCTTATGACCTTATGTGAATTATACAAGTAGTATTATAATTTCTATTTAAAGTTATTTTACTAAATTAAAGTATGAATTTAAACTGAGCCATCAAAAGAATCCAATTCTACTTGTAGGTTCATAATTTTTTTTCCATTGTGGACGAATTGGCCCTAAAGATAAAAGAACTGGAACAGACAAAGGTTAAACCTTTCTAACCAGCAATATGAAAATATAACTTGGCAGATGTTATAATATATTTACATTATATGGCAGGATTTAAGTGTTTAATACTGATGACTAGTGATGAGCGAAGTATTAAAAAATTTTATTCGGCTGCTTTGCCGAATTTTACAAAAAAAATTGCTTTGTGATGAATTACTTTGTCACGAAGTGCACTTCTTTGTAAGTAGTGTGTGCAATGACAGGGAACGGCGATTGTGCTGCCTCCGTCATTGTACCGCTCAGATGCCGCGTTCATAAATGATCACGGCATCTGATATAAACAACAGAGTGTAAAATAAAATTTAAAAAGTATACTTACCTGATCGATTTGCTTGCAACGGGCTGGCTGCCGCCATTTTGCTTGAAGATCTGGCTCGAAATCTCGTGTGACCCATGATGAGATCTTGAAGCAAGATGGCAGCGGCTGGCCCGTCGCGAGCAAATAAGTATAAGTTTTTGTTTTTTACACTATTACAGGTTAAATCGATTATCTACTACGAAGCACGAGGAAATTTGGTTTTGTAGCAAATCGAATTTAGCTTGAAATTCGGATTGAAGTCCACTTCATGAACTTTTATTCGCTCAACACTACTGACAACCTATTCTCAGAATAGGTTATCAGTATGTGATTGGTGGAGGTCTGACTCCTGGCACCCTCGCCGGTGGGCTGTTTGAAGAGGTTGCGGTGCTCCAGTGTCACTGCCTCATTGCTTCATAATAAGCACAGCACAGTCCATTGGATAGCGGCTGGGCATGGTATTACTTGAATGGGACTGAACTATGACTAGGCCATGTGACTGTCCCCGTCTGAAGACTCTGTACTGCAGCGCTAAAATGCAAGATCTCTAAATAATTAGCAAGATTTCAAATTTTGGCTGTAAAAGACAGGCAAGAGCATCCCCAGCACTATTGTACAGCAACCACACTAGGCTATCGTGCCAATTGATTTAAAATAGCACAATCCTGATTCACATCAGTTCAGAACTGAGCAGGGACAGAGACCCAGCACAGGGCGGTGTTGCTTGTAGATCTGGCGCAAAATCTTGCGTGGCCTGTGATGACTGGCCAGCTTGGTGATGTTATACATCACAACGCACAGGATTTCAGCCCAGATCTTCAAGCAAGATGGCAGCGGCCATTTTCTACCACAAAGCATCAGAATCTCAGAATCGGTTATCAGTATGCGATTGGTGGAGATCAGGGTGGTAATAGTAAAAAAAGTTTGGTCCAATTAAAGTACATACTTAGACTGTTATTGAACAGCATAACAGTTCTTAGCTTTATATGTGCCTTTGACAAGATGGCGCTGCACACATTAAAAATACACTACCTATCCCTTGCTTGAACTTGATGGACATATGTCTTTTTTCAACCATATTAACTATCTAACTATGTAAGTAAGGCCCCATTCAGATGGCCGTACTATTGCGGGTCCACAATAATGCGGACCCGCGATACTACGGGTGCCGGCCACCATGTGTCCCGCAACTTTCGGAACACACGGCCGGGCGCCCCATTGAAAATGCCTATACTTGTCTGCTGTTGCGGACAAGTATAGGACATGTTTTATTTTTTTAGGCGGAGCCGCGGCACATGTCCAACTGTTCAATGCTTCAGTACTTTTTGCACAACTTGCTGTTCTCTAACAAGGATCTTAACGGCAAAATTCACAACAGGTGTTTAATCCATTAATCCCAATAAATTTCCTGGTTCAATTAGAATTGGTATTTAAACAGTCCTCCTCATCATGCTATTCACATTTTGACATCATGAGACCAAGACAACACCTAACAATTGATCAACAGTACCTCGTCATTGCAAGGCTTCAAGCTGGATGCTATGCTAGCAGGATCTGAAATTTCTCTCTGCTCCGTCAGATAGCTAACTGACAGGATCCTTATCTCTGCTCTCAGATCTTATAAACACTCAAAGCTCAACAATTGTCTTACTGATAAGCATGTGGCTTAAATAAGTGTTTATGACCTCTTAGTAATTTAGTGATAAGGGTTATTAGATGACCGGCACAAAGTGAAAGTAGTATACACACTGCTAGAAAAACTTTTAACCCTTTGTGACAGAATGACTCAATAGTTTTAATAAAGACCGAGTGAAAAAAATATTTGAATCCCAAATGATTAAAATGCAATAATAAAAAAAATGTCCCCGAAGGTGTATATAGACTTTAAGTTGGTGCATTTTTTGTGCTCTTGTTTCTCACTTTTGATGTTAAGTATGTCACCTCTACACCTTTGGTTACATGTTTTTTTTCTCTTTTTCAGATCCAGAATGCTCTATATATGGTGCTTTTTTTCATACCCCATGGAAACACCCAAAATGAGCATGCACACTGCCACTCAATTTATTTCAATGGCAGTTCCAGAGATAGCCGAGTATAGCACCCACACACATTCCAAACTGGTCACTCTGTTCATTTTGCAGGCTCTATAGTGTATGGGGTCCCAGTTCTCGTGATTGGTGGGGGTCCCAGCAGGAAGACCCCCACAATCTAATAGTCATCTCCCATTCTGTGTATAACTTTATATAACCGGAAACCCTCTTTAACTCATGCCCCCTATTTTGCAATGCCACTCCCCCTTTTGAATCAGCCACGCTCCTTGTCATAAGAGGTATAAAAAGGGTAGAATAGTGAAGCATATTTGCCAGACATTTGGCACAAATTTATTCCCCTATGTTCACATTTTATTTCCTTGTAAAACAATGTATATATTTAGATAACTTTTTATAAGTTTTCTGCTTGCTGGAAGGTTTGTCCTCATTGTGTAACTTTCAAGTCACCAATAGAAGAATCTTAATCAAGTATGATATCCCCTACAGGCAAGACACCCTATCTGTACAGTAGCAGTAGACACAGCCTTAATAAGCTATACATTATATATCACAATAATAATACATAGCACAATACTAGACTAACATAAATATATACAAAAAATATCAAGAACTATTCTTTCATAAATAGTTTTACACATTTGGTTCCTTGGTCCATATGTATGCTACTGCTTATAGTAACTATTACATCAAGGCTACAAATTGAGAGACTATTCTGTTTTTCAAACAAAACCCTCATATTCTTCAAGAAGAGATACAATACTCAGCAAAGCTCCAGTAAAATGTATTGGGTGCAGATTAATAACATTCATTCGTGGAGCATGGTCACCTTGACTTACACACTTCAGGAAACTATTCCTTATTCAAAGCCCACCATAGCCTGCTGGATCTCTTGTTTGTTGGCTACATTGGACAAGCCCAACTCCAGGCATATCCGTGAACAAGTGGAATGTTGTCAAAGGAGAGGTGGTGAGAAGACTACATCTTTGTTTGCTGAGATTCTGGATGCAATAATGTCAAATCATGTGACACTTTATGTGAAAATGCTAATGAAAAAAATCTTGTCATGCCGTACTTTTTCAAGAGAGAAGTTCTAAGACAGCAACACTAGCTATAGGTCACGTTATTGAATTCTAATAATTTTCTCCAGCACTGGCATTTATGTAAGAGGCGTACTAAATGAAATGTCCACAACATTTTCTAAATTGTCTTGCATTTTCTTTCAAGATTGAAGGACGCTATTACTAGACCTTCACATCTTAACAATACCTTAAAGTAATTGATTTGTCAGTACATCAGTAGAAGCATTTGTTACTTTTCAAACGTTGTAATTATTCAATGTCAAACATTTATTACCAACTCTGATGGTCAGTTACACTGTTATTTAAAAGGAGAAACAAGTAGAGATGAGCAAATCGCTGAAAATTTCAATTCAGGTTAGATTTGGCCTAATAGGGCGAGCAATTCAGGTCTGAATCAATTCTACCCAAGCTGAAAATGCTCCAATTGGCCTTAATATTTATGCATGACACTTCAAGAACTCCTAGAATTCTCCCACTTCAAAGGAGATCTGTCAGAATATTTGTACCTATGACACTGGCTGACATGTTACATGTGCACTTGACAGCTGAAGACATCTGTGTTGCTCCCATGTTCATATGAGCCTCTAGGAGCAATGGGGGTGTTGCTGTTACACCTAGAGGCTCAGTTCTCTTTGCAACTGTCACAGCTTCTCCACCTTGATTAACAGGACCAGGCTTTATGAGGTTTTCACTGCCTGGCCCTGTAAATTTAAGTGCAAAGGGTGCAGCAGTTGCAGAGAGAGCTTAGCCTCTAGGTGTAAAGGCAACGCCCCCGTTGCGCCTAGAGGCTCATTTGCATATATTAAAACATAATTTTTCTCACCAATGCAAGCAAATATGAACATGGGACCAACACAGATGCTTTCAGCTAACAATTGCACATGTAACGTATCAGCCAGTTTCACAGGTACAAATCTGCTGACAGATGCCCTTTAAATAAAAAAAAAAAACAATTTTTAAAATATATTTATTTTTACAAAATTCATTTAGAATCAATTCACTCATCCAATTGGAATGGTCCCACAGAATGTATTGTCAGATGCATGCAACTGTATGTCTCTATTGTTGCATACCTCTTCCACAAACTACCATTAAAAATTAATACTGCATATTATATGTATTTTTGTTAACAGAGTTCTGTTGAAAAATGCACTGTAGCTAACTTTGGATTGGGGGATTCTCACAAATTCTGGTCAAACATCTGTGGACCCCAACCAGTTGCTTGGGGACTAGATGTCAATTGTGAACTCCCATCTACCTCTTTCTCAAATGGTTGTAGAAATATTGTCAGTCAAGAGAACAAAGTTAAATTACCTAATAAAAAAACTCCTGTCTTATAATTGTAAAATAACCTCAGTGCTATTACCATCAATCCCATTAGTCTGTCAGTGTGCATATGCAGCGGAAACTGGTGAAGTATTCAACCAGAAAATTTCATTCACCCAGACGGACAAAAGATGCCACAGCCAAATAGCACAAATGGTGATGAGGGGACATCCAATGTGTCTGGAGAAAAGAAGGTTTGTACACAAACATAGAAGAGGATTCTTTACGGTAAGAGCAGTGAGACTATGGAACTTTCTGCCTGAGGAGGTGGTGATGGTAAGTTCACTAAAAGAGTTCAAGAGGGGCCTGGATGTATTTTTGGAGTGTAATGATATCACAGGTTATAGTTACTAGAGAGGGGTAGTTGATCCAGGGAGTTATTCAGACTGCATGATTGGTGTTGGGAAGGTCGGGGAAAATTGGCTTCTACCTCATGGGGTTTTTTTTGCCTTCCTCTGGATCAGCCTTATAAACTATGTTACTACGTCAACTTGTGTAAACACTGTGCTACAGATAAATTCAACATGAGAGAAAAGGTAGAGGGAAAAAAAATATTATTTTAGACATAAATTAAGGTACATAAATAACTATTAAAACTAAGTAGTTTTTGGTCCCCCTACTAAAAGGTAGTAGGAAATAAGTCAGTGATTTCTCCATACTTTCAAATTCGAAAGAAGAGGATCAAAAAGAAGCAAATGGACTAAGGGAACCTGACTGATCTAATTATACATAACCATATTTCAAATCTGCCTATATGTCAATCAGAACTAGTGACATACCATACGTGATTGTAATCATATAACAACTATGATTAGATATAGTAATTCTCAACAATATGTGCACATACAAAAAATTATCCAATCAGTAGTGTCAGACTAGCGTAGAACACTAATGACATCCGTTGAGTAGTTTCCAAACAATAGTGGCAGCCAACCAGAAGTACCTATATAATGGTGAAAACTACATGGTAAGACCTGCAGAATATGGTTAGCCAGATAGTGTTACCACTAACTTTGTCACGGTTCCCTCGACCGGCACTTCCTCTGTGCGGCAACAGCATCCGGTTTCCAGGTGAACCAAACCTCTGGTGTGGCCCTCTCAAGCATAGGTACCCCGGGCCAATGAAGGGGCATGTCGGTGCTTCAGAATATCAGCAGGCTCAACTGTCAGCTCTGCCCAACATACCGGGAAGCCCTCTATATAAGACCAGCTCCTGTGTGTGCAGGTGCTGGTGAATTTCTTGTCCTCTGGCTCCTGCTTTTCCATTGTGGTATTGTTGAAGACTCTTCTGGCTCATCAATTTCTGGACTGTTTGTTTGACTATGCTTTGGCCTCTGGTGATTTGGTACTGCATTGATCTCTTGGTTCTTGACTTTTTGGTGTCAACGTTTTCTTGTTTGTTTCTGGAATTTTGGTACTTCCTTGTCCATCTGCCTTTTCCGTACGACTACTCTATCCCTATTTGTCTGTGTGTTGTTCCCTGTTTGTATTTCAATGTAGTGATTGCCTCCCAGTTGTGGGGTCACTGCCTAGGGTAACTGTGCAAGGAGGTAGGGATAGTGGGTCTGGGAAGTTTAGGGCTGCACTATCCCTGTATGTGTATGACAGTAGTCATCTTATCCTAACAGAGTTACAGCAAACCATATAGTCACACTCTATGGGCAAAAGTATTGGGACACACATTCAGTTCAAGTGTTTCATTCAGTCACATTGCTATAGGTGTATAAAATCCAGCCCCTAGGTATGTGTTCTGCCTTTACAAACATTTGTGGCTAGTTCTAAAGAGCTCACCGAATTCCAGGGTAGTCCTCTAATAGGATGCCACCAGTGCTACTAGAGATGAGAAAATATCCCAAAATTTGTTTCAGGCCTGGCTCAATCAAATTAGATTCAAGACATGGATGATATTCTGAGGTCTCCTAGGACTGTATCCAACCCACTTTAATGCCAAGACAACATAAGTAATGTCAATGGTTATGGTTAAATGGCCAATAGCCGATGGTAACAAGTAGCCTCTTAAAAACGCACCACGATTTCAGTTTGTTTGTTTGTTTTTTTGTTTTGTTTTTTATTTAATTAAAAAAGTCTAAAAAAATTGCCCTCTTTGTTGGAAAATGACTTCTTATCTGTCTTTTGACCTGGAAAATGGTGATCATTTTGAGCATTGATGCTCAACCTGCGGCCCTCCAGCTGTTGTAAAACTACATCTCCCACCATGCCCTTCTGTAGGCTGATAGCTGTAGGCTGTCTGGGAATGATGGGAGTTGTAGTTTTGCAACAGCTGGAGGCCAGCGGTTGAGCATGCCTGATTTTGAGCAATTCACCTGAAATAAAATGCAAATGTTTCATATTTGACAGAATCCCATTCTAACACTACTCTCGGGTTATCCTGCTATAAGGTGATTGGCTGCAGTGGTAATGTGTCATTGACAAAATGTCACCACTACAGTTGTGGGGCTTGTGGGTATTTCTGTATTTTTTTATTTTCATTTTTTTAGGCCATTTGTTAGTATTGTCTGGAATTTCTTGCTGAAATAGGATAACCCCTCTAAGAGGGTCTTGGAAAATAGGGCACATATTGATCCATCAACATGGTCCAATATCAGCTTAACTAAAGCTAACCTGGAAAATGGATTCACCTAATACATCCTAATGACCGGCTCATCATGAACTGATCTGCAAAACAGTGAATCTCGAATAAGGCAGCAAATTAGTTCCCTTCTACTCATTATTACAGACATCTAAAATTTAGGACATCGAACTGGATGATTTTCACTTGGAAAGTGTGGATTCCTTGTAATTATTTACTAAATGAAGAGGATTAACTTGATGAAGGTGGTGACAGAGCTGTGATAATGGCCATTAACCATTTCCTATCACACTGTTTTCATTCTTGTTGTTTTACGTTCGCCCCGTTGAGGGGAAGAATTGAAGTGTAATGGACTGTTATAAGCAGCAGTTACAGAAAGCACGCAACCATACATTAAATCTATTAGTCATTCAGCTGGATGAGAGCACCAGACAACACGCATTGAGCAATGACATAAACTACATCGGTCTCCTATTGTAAACGTTCAAGGACCTCTTAGATAAAGCTATTGTGCTTGTAACGCTTACACAATTAATTAATAAAAGAATGATACAAGATATATAAGCCCATCAATGATAGATACAATGGAGGAAGGAAAAGGTATATTGTATAAATGCTGAATATAATTCAAAAACAAAATACAGTACATATCATATGCTATTATACTTCTATACTGTTATAGAACTGCTCATAAAGGAGAACATGGCAGGAGCAGAAAATGTTATTCCTGACCCTTGATTCCAAGGTCAGACTGGACTAAGCGTTGGACCCAGGTGGCGGGGCTTATGGACACAGTCAAGTAGGCCGGCGCTCCGCTGTTTCGCTGTTTACATAACTTCCATTGTAGTAAAGTGTAATAGAACAAACTACTCAGCTTCTGTAAGTCCGGGATTGTATACAAGCTATGAAATAAAATACCAATTAAAATACTTTAGGAAAAATAGTGATACAACAGGGAGGCATGGACATTATGGACAAAAATGCAGATATAAATATGGATATGCACTTGTGTCTGGATTTAAGTGTGTATTTGAATACACTTGGATTTTGTCCTTTTATTAGAGCTCAGCCAATCTGCCATCAAATCAGTAATCATGGTACTGCCATCAGGAAGCGACTGGCTGGGCTGGGGGCTATGTTTATGTTCCACTCACTGGTAATGGGGCCCGGAACTGTGATTGTACTTCATACCCCCATCAGAGTGCTCATCAAAAAAGCATCAGATCTGCTCGGTCCAGCATCTTCTTATCTATGAGGCCCCATCGCCCCCTTACAAGTTTTCTTTAAACACTAAACACTAATAAAGCACTAATGAAGTGGGTGGGTGTAGCCTGACCAAAGTTTTTTCAGACTCCGTCCAAGAACTTCATTCATGAATACTACTAGTAGGAGAGCAATGGGGCCTGATAGATAAGAACATGCAGGACAGAGCGGATGTGATGCTACCATGATGAGCACTCTGACAGGGGTCCGGCAGTGAGTGCAGAAAGGGGGACATTAGTTTGGGCAGTAGAAGTAATATTACTTTGGACACTATAGGAACATTACTGGGGGCAGTGGCAAGAACATTACATAGTTACATAGTTACATAATCAGGGAATTATGGGGGACATTACTAATACTGGAGTCACTGTCGGGGCATTATAAATAGGAACCTAAGATGTATGTTTGGCAAACTATGCAGAGTTGAGATGTGGCTGAAAGAAGTCGTCATGGATCAGAGGGAGAAGATGAGGAAAGAAAACATGTACATCAGAGGAGACGTCACCTGTGAGGCAGTGGATGTAATAGGTATGTGGTGCTGTATAATACAGTATGTTTGATAGTGTCCATGAAGCAAGTAAAATATGTGTTTAGTGCTAGGGCGTGTGTGTGCATTGGGTCTTGGGCCCCAGATTGTTCGAGACCCTAGCAATGCCCACCCCCTTTTAAAAGTAAGATTTCAATCAATATCTCACTAAACACAAGAATAATTATCCAAATTTTGACAAGATTAAGTTTCATAGAACATTTATTTTAACTAAAATCTTCAGTTTTACTCAAAATGCGAAAATGAATACACCCATATCAAAAACTACTACATCTAGTATTTTGTATGACTTCCATGATTTGTAAGAACAGCACCAAGTCTTCTAAGCATGAAAAGAACACGTTGGTGACATATTCCAACATCTGTCTTTTTCCATTCTTCAAGAAAAATCTTTTTTAGAGTTTAGATGCTGGATGTAGAGTGATGCTCAACTTTTCTCTTCAGAATTCCCCATAGGTCAGGGGTGGCCAACCCGCGGCTCGTGAGCTGCATGCGGCTCTTTGGAACTTCATTTGCGGCTCGCAGGACATTTTGATGTGTGCCCCGGCCCCCTGCTATTAAATGCTAATGACCACTTCCATTATGGAAGCGGTCATTAGCATGCGGGAGGCACGGGAAGGTAAGAACAGTGCAGCAGCAGCTGTACTTACCTTCCCTGGTCTTCTCCCCGCCGCGCTGTGTCCTGACACATACAGTGTCAGGACATAGTGCATGTATACGTGCTCTGTGACCTGATGCTGTGCGCAGTCAGGTCACAGTACTGCGCGGCAGGGAGAAGACCAGGGAGGGTAAGTGAACCTGACAAGAGGCAGCGCTGTCCGGAGCTGGAGAGGTAAGTTTATTATTTATTTTGAAAGTCTGATCCGAGGTCTGATTGGGGCTCATCTGAGGTGTGGAGGGACTAATGGGGGCTCATTTGCGGCTGGGGGGGGCTGATAGGGATCTAATTTGAGGATGGGGGCATATTGGTGGTCTGATATGGGGGGGCTGATAGAAGTCTAATTTTGAGGCTGCTGCACCTATTGGGGGTCTGATATGAGGCCAGGGGGCCTATTGGGGGTCTGATATGAGGCCAGGGGGCCTATTGGGGGTCTGATATGAGGCCAGGAGGCCTATTGGGGGTCTGATATCAGGCCAGGGGGCCTATTGGGAGTCTGATCTCAGGCTGAGGGGGATGATAGGGGTCTAATTTGAGGCTGAGGGGCCTATTGGTGGTCTGATATGAGGCTGGGGGCTTTGGGGGTCTGATATGAGGCTGGGGGCTATTGGTGGTCTGATATGAGGCTGGGGGGCCTATTGGTGGTCTAATTTGAGGCTGGGGGCTTTGGGGGTCTGATATGAGGCTTGGGGGCCTATTGGTGGTCTAATCTGAGGCTGGGAGAGCCTATTGGGGGTCTGATCTGAGGCTGGGGGGCCTGATAAGGGCTGATATGAGGCTAAGGAGGGTCTAATGGGGATCTGATCTGACATTGGGATAGTATGAGCTCAGATAAGACCCCCAAATCCTCCTCAGACCCACAAAATAAGCCCTCCCAGTGCTTACTTAAGACACCAAAAATCAGACACCCCATGCTCACATCTCCCCTATGTCAAATCATCTGAGCATGAGGGTGTCATCTGAGCATTAGGGTGTCATCTGAGCATGAGGGTGTCATCTGAGCATGGGCGGTCATGTGAGCATAAGGCGGTTATCTGAGCATAAGGTGGTCATCTGTGCATGGGCGGTCATCTGAGCATGAGGGTGTGAATTGCTTCGCGTAGCAGCGTCTGAATACAAGCCAGACTGGAAACACATTGTGAAAAACAAAGATTGCCAGAAGCCTCACTAAAGTTGTCTACATTACAGGTAGGAAAGGTGGTTTAAATACACTTTAAAATGTTTGAAAACTCAATTGCAGTAATACTGTCGTGTTCACGCATATTTGTGTAAATGTATACCTTGTGGCTCCTGGTGGTCATATGTTTTTTTTTTCTGGCTCTTTGTGTCTGTAAGGTTGGCCACCCCTGCTCTAGGGCATCTCCCTACCTGCTCTGCTCTGTGTGTCTCATATAGTCTCCCTGTCAGCCTGGAAGCCAATCTGGGCAATCCCCCCCCTTCCTCTCAGGGTCATGTGAGCACCCTTCTTGTTCCTCCCTAGTGCTTTTTTCCTGCTGATATGTGTAGTAAAATGGTGCTATGCGAATCTAACAAGGTTTCAGTTCATCTGTTATTCGAAAAATTGCAAAGTTTGCAACGACACTGGTTCTTTACAAACTGGTTTGTTCATCTTTATACTGAACTATAAATTGTCCATATGTCTCTTTACAATAATATCAGTGATAATACTAAGAAAGCTAGATCCTGGAAAACTGGATCTATGTTACATTAAAATGTTCCAGTTAAAAAGAGAGGTATCCACCAGCGCTTTGGGCAAAAAATGGGGTTGTGTGAGTTTTTAACAAGGAGTCATGATAAATGACCACCAAGGTGTATATATTTGTGTTTAGTCAATAACCATAAAGTTTTATAAATGCAAATCTGTCTATATATAATAGCCTGTAATGGTAGACTTGAAAAAAAATGAATACAGCTCAACGACTTGACAGTCACAATCTATTTCCAGCAGAGTAGAGGTGAAGTCGATCCTGTCTTCATTATTCCCTTTGTGCTGCCATGTTCACACGTTCTTTAATTTTGTCCAGCTTGTTTTGTGAGCTGTTTCGGGCAGCCTGCCAGGCACAGTATGCCAGAGGGCAAGTCTGATGTTCCTACCTCTAGTTGCATTAGGTTTAACAGTGAGAGAAAAGCAGCATATGTTTTATGCAATGACATCATCTGCCAGCATGTTCTACCCCTGACTTCTAAGGATGCTCCTATTCTCCAATACATTCTGTTGAATGCAGAGTGTGCATCTGCTGAACCATCGCAACGTGTTCTACGCAGTAACGCTTTATCTATATTGGAATGATTAATACATAATGTACTATGCTTCACTAGCATGGTAATAAGAATGTAAATAACGGTTTGGAAACAATGGCTAACACGTACAATTCTTTATGCACTAACTAGTAAATATATCAAAACAATTAAATAGTAGGAAAATTCATTATTCCTCCTTCCCTCCCCCTCATCTCCTTCTAGTCTGTTAATCTGATCTTGTGTTGAAATGCTGTTTCCTGAATTTTAAGAATCTAAATTTCATTTGCAATGCAAACGAAAACAAAAAAAAATGGAAATAGCTGAAATGCAAAACACTTTATGAAAAAAAAGCTGAAAATGTGTAATTCTTTGGCAATTATTTACTGTGCAAAGTAATTCTTTTCTAAAGTCCCTGTATAGCTTAATTAAAATGAAGTGAGGTATCGGGGCCCTAGAGTATGAAGAAAGTACGTAATAGTCAAATACAGCACTGTGTCTGGCTCTACTCATATCTGTTAAAAGATAACGCTAGTATGTTAGACTGTGCTGCGTTGGGAAATAATTCCTGAAATAGCAGTGTTAAAATGCAAATGAATCTTGATAAGAAGATGTGCAAATACATGCCCGGTTTGTGTATCAGAGCTGTAGCTTGGCTTTCCTTCAAATGGGCGAATATTTCATTTGTTGTCCTAGCCTGTACTCAAGACAGCAGCTATAGGAGTTGCAGAGGTAAGGCTAATGGCAGGGGCATACACAGATCTCATAGGGCCCCATAGCAAAACTTAGTCCCCCTGTCCTATCCAGTTTCTGAGTATGCATTTATCAAACACTCCCAGGCAATGTGGAACACAAAGTGCAACATCCCAGATTCCTAGAGAATTTTATGAGTTGCGAAAAAAAAAGTCCCTTTGGACCCTCTGGCTCCAAATTCACAATTTACAAATCAACTGGCATAAATTAATGGGTAAACCATTGCTTACCAAGTAATCACAAAACTGGCTGCCTGCTGTTACCACTAGGGGGAACTCAGTGCATAGGAATGTATACAGTTACTAATGTATTTGTACAGCGCAAGGCCCTCGTTCCCCCTCATTCCCAGAGCAGTTACATGGTTTGATTCCACAGAAAGTACTCCACTGCCTAAAGGGCACAAAAAGTTATATTTAATATCAGGAGACCAGTGCTATAAACTGTGTATAATAGGAAGGTCCTATGACAAATTTTGTTTTTGACCTCATAAGTTTAAAGTTTATTTCTTACTCTTCTATTGGTTCCAGATTTATCTAAGCTGTATCTCTTGAACCATCAGGAATTTAGGTTATGTATTAAAATATAACTTTTATTAATTGTAGGTTCCTTGTGGTGATTCTTAGTATTGATGAAAACGGAACTGCACACATGTAGTTACTTGAGAAGATTGCTAGCACTTAAAAGGAGAGACTCTGGGAGGATTACCTCCATCATTGCTACAGCCCAAATGCAACTATTGGGAAAAGCCTCCTCTGTGATACAACTCTGTGCCTATTGCTGCTATATGTACTGCAACTCCCATCAGGTATTTAGTAAAGAGAGACTGTATTTGTTCCAACCAAATGTACCTGGTCATTGACTCCACCATCCATCCATCTGTCCCTATCATCTAAGCCTCCTGACTTACACCCCATCACCCCACACCTCTAGCATCAAGGGCACCCTAGCCATCATCAGGCAAGAGCTCCAATGCCAGGGTGTCCCCCAAGGGGAACAATTATCACACCCCTTCAATCCCCACCCAACCCCAGTGAGAATTGAAGTAAGCCACAGAGAACCACCACCATTCCTATCAGTGCCACAATTACCACTCTCCTCCTCCCAGATCCCCCTCTATGGGTTGTGGCACATGTATGGTGGTTTGCAAGAAATACCAATCTTCTTGGACTGTATCCCATACAGAATACAGCAGGAGAGGGTTAACCAGTTGCCCTGGTTAGCTGAGTGGCTTTTGTCAGGTTCTTGGGGGTGCCCTTTCTCATTAAGGTGACAGCCTAGCATGGAGTGTATGTATGAGTATTGTAGTCCAGTCAATGCTGCTCTGTTTTTCTGGGAAAAATATATGCAAATTTACAGATCTTAGTTCTACTGACATCAGATGCCAGTAGAAAGTAAGACATGATAATTTGCATATATTTTTCAAATGTTGGCTAGACTGCAATACTCCTCATGCATACTAGGTGGTCTCCCTAATGAGAAAGAGCACCCTAAGATCACAACAAAAAACAGGTACCCAGGGCAATTTTCTCTTGAGCCACTTGTTTTTTTGTCCATTTGGAAGGGAAATTAACTTGCATGTCCTTTTTAAAATGATATGTTACCATTATTTCTCTCATTTGCCTAAAATGAATTACAAGAAATTTGCGTTTGTTGAAATTTGATCTATTTAGGGAGTTAGGGATGAATTCTGAATCAATTCACTATTCTAGTTCATCAGTAATAATTAGAGATGAGCCAGCACTAAAATGCTCGGGTGCTCGTTATTCGAGTCGAACTTTTCCCGATGCTCGGGTGCTCGTTTCGAATAACGAACCCCATTGAAGTCAATGGGAGACTCGAGCATTTTTGCGGGGGACCAAGGCTCTGCCTAGGGAAGGCTGGGTGAAAACCTGGAAACCTCAGAAAATGATGGAAACACCACGGAAATGGACAGGAAACAGCAGGGGCAGCATGCATGGATGCCTCTGAGGCTGCCTAATCCCACCATTACCCCAAATTCTCAGGCAACAGCCTGGTGGTTACCCTCATGGCAATTGTGCTCACCCAGACCAAGAAAGGCGAGGCGAATACCCATCACATGTTAGGGAAGCACCAAAATAGGTGCAACGAAGGTCCATCACCGCCTGCAGGTGACACCACTGCTCATGCTGGCACTGCAGCTGACATCAAGTTTAGTATCTGTTCTTATCAGTTGCTGTGGCTGTTGGTGGTAAAGTGGTGAGCATAGCTGCTTCCCAAGCAGTTGACCCGGGTTCAATTCCCGTCTATCGCAGGAGGCAATTAAAAGAAGAACCAAAAAAAATCAGTACAATATCTAATACGTCCCCTACCCGGGTAAATTGTTTGGAGAGAGGGCCTGTAGGTGGGGGACAGGCTGGGGGGAAGGAGGTTGAGCTGGAAGAGCCAGAGGAGTGCCCCCTTGGCTAGCGTGTGTGGTGGTGACAACAGCCGGAATGGATTTTGAAAAACTGTAGCATCAACCGGTATGGTATCGATTCTTCTCAGTTTAATACCATATACGTCCCCTATCTTGGGACCCTATATTTAATGGATTTTTCAAACACGGAAAACGGAAAAAGAGCTTGCTCTGGCCAGGGGAGTGTCTTTCCCACTGCAGCTAAGGGGACGTGTCCATGCTCTGCCTATCACAAGTCAGGAGGCAATTAAAAGAAGAAAAACAAAAAACATCAGTACAATATCTAATACGTCCCCTATCCGGGTAAATAGTTTGGAGAGAGGGCCTGTAGGTGGGGGGAAGGAGGTTTCACTGGAAGAGCCAGAGGAGTGCCCCCTGGGCTAGCGTGTGTGGTGGTGACAACAGCCAGAATGGATTTAGAAAAACTGTTGCATCAACCGGTATGGTATCGATTCTTATCAGTTTAATACCGTATACATCCCCTATCTTGGGACCTTATAGTTCATGGATTTTTCCACCACGGAAAACGGAAAAAGAGCTTGCGCTGGCCAGGGGAGTATCTTTCCCACTGCAGCTAAGGGGACGTGTCCATGCTCTGCCTATCACAGGTCAGGAGGCAATTAAAAGAAGAAAAACAAAAAACATCAGTACAATATCTAATACGTCCCCTATCCGGGTAAATAGTTTGGAGAGAGGGCCTGTAGGTGGGGGGAAGGAGGTTTCGCTGGACGAGCCAGAGGAGTGCCCCCTGGGCTAGCGTGTGTGGTGGTGATAACAGCCGGATGTATTTAGAATGACGACGCAGGACCCCAACTTAAAAATTTAGCATCAACCGGTACAGTCGTAAATTATGAGATTGATCAAGTGTGGTATGTATACTACTCAGTTTAAAACCGTATATGGCAGCTATCCGGAAAAATGGTTTGGAGAGAGAGAAAGATAGGACAAAGACGTAAATTGTTTGGAGAGAGGGCCTGTAGGTGGGGGGGGGCAGGCTGGGGGGAAGGAGGTTTCGCTGGAAGAGCCAGAGGAGTGCCCCCTGGGCTAGCGTGTGTGGTGGTGACAACAGCCGGATGGAGTTAGAATGACGACGCAGGGCCCCAACTTAAAAATTTAGCATCAACCAGTACAGTCGTAAATTATGAGATTGATCAAGTGTGGCATGACTTTTTAGATGGAGATTGCATGTGGTCACGTTATCCCTGGAACCCCATAGTCACCCCTTCTCTGATGTGCTAGCCCAGAACATTCTCTGCCCCAATTCGCAAGACCTTTTGCTGTTTCCGTGTGCTGACAGTGGGGATTTACCAGTGTTGTCTGAGGAGGTGGTGGACAATGGCGAGACACAGGTGTCGGGGGTGAGGTAGTTGTATGGGAAGCAAGTTACAGTGGGGACTCCTTGGGGAGAAATTTCTCATGATGGGACAGATTCAACTTGGGTGGATCAGGCACAGGAACAGATGAATTTTTGGGGGTTTATTTAACTTTTATTTAGCAAAAATAACCACAGAGATATTTATTCGTTATCTTCTCTGCGCAGTCTGGCGTTGGGGTTCGTCACTTTGATGGCGAGCTGTGCCGCTCTCTCCACAATGGTCTTTAGGTTCTTAGATGGAGACGTTGTTGGCGATTTCAGTACAGAAGGACTTGTTGCTCATCAACAGAATCTCGACCTCCTTGACATTGTGGATAAGGAATTTGCAGGTGGACCAGGAATTTGCGGAACCCTGTGGGCAGCATGTGTTTGCAGGCTCGGACTGGCCCACAGGGGAACAGGTGAATCCCCCGGTGGGCCCCTGAGCTAGTTAGGCCTCTAGTCCCCAACCTCCTGCACAAGTGACACATAGCACAGTAGACTGACCTATAAATAGGCTGCCTAAGATGCTATGCAGTACATTGTCCATGTCCATATAAAAGACTGGATAGTGTGGGCAGATAGCATATGCATGTGGGCCCCCAGAGTGAGCTTTACAGTGGGCCCCCAGAGGGAATTTTACTGGTGGGCCCTAGACACCCCAGTCTGACCCTGTGTGTTTGGTCTTCCACTTGCTACCGTATCCAATGTTGGGCAATATAGATACACAGGTAATATTATTTTTCACACCTATCCCAAAAATAATAATTTACGCAGTTTGCGCAAATAAAACTGGAAACTGGAATTGGAGAGAGGGCCTGTAGGTGGACCTCCGGAAAAATTGTTTGGAGAGAGGGCCTGTAGGTGGACCTCCGGAAAAATTGTTTGGAGAGAGGGCCTGTAGGTGGAACTCCGGAAAAATTGTTTGGACAAAGGGCCTGTAGGTGGACCTCTGGAAAAATTGTTTGAAGAGAGGGCCTGTAGGTGGACCTCCGGAAAAATTTTTTGGAGAGAGGGCCTGTAGGTGGACCTCTGGAAAAATTGTTTGAATAGAGGGCCTGTAGGGGGCCCTCCTGAAAAATTGTTTGAAGAGAGGGCCTGTAGGTGGACCTCCGGAAAAATTTTTTGGAGAGAGGGCCTGTAGATGGACCTCTGGAAAAATTGTTTGAATAGAGGGCCTGTAGGGGGCCCTCCTGAAAAATTGTGGTAAAAGAGTGCCAGTTGGACCTCTAAAAAATGGCGTTTTTTGGGTCAGCGTTAGGCAAAGACGATATGAAGGAGGAGGAGTAGGAGGAGTAGAGAAGAGGAATTGGATACATAAGTTATTTAAATCTTTAGCTGCTTTCCCCCGGAGGAGATTTGAATTCCGGTGAAATCCAGGCTTTGTTCATTTTAATAAGCGTCAGCCTGTCAGCGCTGTCAGTACACCTCCAAGGCGTACAGCGCCAGTTCAGGCCACGAGTCCAGCTTTGAAACCCAGTAGTTGTATGGAGCAGAGTGATCGCTACGGACGTTGGTATGGTAAGCTAGGTACTCCCTCACCATCAACACAGGGGAAGGAGCAGTAGTGTGACCTGCAGGAGGTGGTGAACGGCCTTGGTTCCATTGAGTGGGGTGTTTAGCACTCATATGCCTGCGCATGCTGGTGGTGGTTAGGCTAGTAGTGGTGGCACCCCTGCTGATCCTGGTGTGGCCCATACACGCTCAAGAGTTAAGGACTGAGCACTGGTACCCTCTACTGTCTCGCCGACATTCTCCTCCTCTTCCTCCTCATCCTCATCCCCCTCCTTCGATACGCGCTGAGAAACAGACCGGAGGGTGCTCTGGCTATCAAGCGATGTATCTTCCTCCACCATCTCTTGTGACAAGCGCAAAGCATCCGACTTGATGCTGAGCAGTGAGTTTTTCAACAGGCAAAGCAGCGGGATGGTGAGGCTGATAATGGCGGCATCGCCGCTGACCATCTGTGTTGACTCCTCAAAGTTGCTCAACACCTGGCAGATATCAGACATCCACGTCCACTCCTCATTGTAGACTTGAGGAATCTGACTAACCTGACTACCAGTTCTGGTGGAAGTTGACATCTGGCAGTCTACAATCGCTCTGCGCTGCTGGTAAACTCTGGATAACATGTTTAATGTGGAATTCAATCTCGTGGGCACGTCGCACAACAGTCGGTGAGAGGGCAGTTGTAGGCGGCGCTGCGCTGCCCTGAGAGTGGCAGCATCTGTGGTCGACTTGCGGAAATGCGCACAGATGCGGCGCACCTTGGTGAGCAAATCAGACAGATTGGGGTATGTCTTGAGGAACCGCTGAACTATTAGATTGAACACGTGGGCCAGGCATGGCACATGTGTCAGTCTGCCGAGTTGCAGAGCCGCCACCAGGTTACGCCCGTTGTCACACACAACCATGCCTGGCTTGAGGTTCAGCGGTGCCAGCCACACATCGGTCTGCGCCGTGATGCCCTGTAACAGCTCTTGAGCAGTGTGCCTTTTGTCACCTAAGCTCAGCAGTTTGAGCACTGCCTGCTGGGATATAGTGTCCCAGCCCGGCATAGTGTCCCTGCCCGGAATTTGTCCACGTGTCTGTGGTTAGGTGGACCTTCTCAGAAACAGCGTTGGTCAGGAAACGGATGATGTTCTGTGACACGTGCTGGTGTAGGGCTGGGACGGCACATCGGGAAAAATAGTGGCGGCTGGGGACCGAATACCGACGGGCAGCTACCGCCATGAGATTTCGAAAGGCCTCGGTCTCTACCAGCCTATAGGGCAGCATCTCTAGGCTAAGCAATTCGGAGATGTGGACGTTGAGGGCTTGGGCATGTGGGTGGGTGGAACTGTATTTCCTCTTGCGCTCCAGCGTCTGCTGTAAAGACAGCTGAACGCTGCGCTGGGACACGTTGGTGGACACTGTGGAGGATCGTGGAGGCGAAGGTGTGGTTTTCTGGCGGGAGGCGCTCGTGCCGGGGTCCTGGGCAGGGGGTTGACTAGCAGAGGCAGCGAGTGACGCAGGGGGTTGACTAGCAGAGGCAGCGAGTGACACGGGAAGGAGCAGTGGTATGACCCGCAGGAGGTGGTTCCATTGAGTGGGGTGTTTAGCACTCATATGCCTGCGCATGCTGGTGGTGGTTAGGCTAGTAGTGGTGGCACCCCTGCTGATCCTGGTGTGGCACAGGTTGCACACCACAGTCCGTCGGTCATCCTCACTTTCTTTAAAGAACCTCCAGACTTGCGAACATCTAGGCCTCGCCACGGGAGCTTCACTACGTGAAACAGTTGCTGCTGATGCACCAGCTCTGGCCCTGCTTCTCCCTCTGGCCACACCACTGCCTCTTACAACCTGTTCTGGTGCAGCACTCGCCTCCGCCTCAGAAGCACTGTCTTCACTCGGCATATCAACCCAGCTTGGGTCAGTCACCTCGTCATCCTCCGATTCCTCAGTCTGCTTCCCCCTCGGAATTCCTCCCCTAACAACAACTTCACCACTGTCTGACAACCGTGTCTCCTCATCGTCCGACACCTCTTTACAAACTTCTTCCACTAACTCAACATTGTCATCATCATCATCATCACCCACAGACTGCGACAGTTGGAAAACTTGGGCATCGGGAACGAGGTCAGCAGCAACCTGAGAAGTGGTTTGTGACTCTGGGAAGGGTCCAGAAAACAGTTCCTGAGAGTATGCCGGATCGCATTCCAAATTTTCCTGGGAGGGGGCAGACTGGGGGATAGGAGGTTGAGGTGGAGGAGCCATAGGAGTGCTCCCTTGGGTAACGTGGGTGGACTGCGTGGAAGACTGACTGGTGGACAAATTACTTGAAGCTTTGTTCGCAATCCACGAGATCAGCTGTTCGCACTGTTGTGGTTTCAACAGTCCTCTACCACATGTCCCTGTAAGTTGAGACATGAAGCTAGGGAGTGTAGCTCTGTGGAATTCCCCTGCTCCCTCATCAGCAGGTACTGTCTCACCCTGCCCAGGACCACGGCCTCAGCCCCCTGCAGTAATTGAATGCCCACGCCCATGCCTACGCCCACGCCCTCGTCCTCGACCCTTAGCCCTGGGGTTCAACATTTTTTGTATATAAGTGTATGATATAAAAAAAAAATAATTAAACGGGTCTGGTTGAATTAAGTGACGTACAGAAAGTGTCACCTGGACAGATTATACGGATTGGAGCGAGTGTGCTGAAATGTGACACACAGAAAGGTTACACGCAGCTGAGTAAAATGGATTTGTATCACTGAGCTAAAACAACTAAAAAACTAATTTTTTTTTTATATTTTGTTTTTTATATTTTTTTTAAATTTTGTTCGTTTGGGAACGTGACGTGCAGGAACTATCGGAGACCTAACTCACACCCTGTTAACGGTGGCTATTTAGACTGCGACCCAGACAAATGTCGCACAGAGAGTTTTTTGGATCAAGCTGTAGATGTTATTGGTAGCAAATGACTTGGTTGTATTCTGTGACGTACAGAAAGTGTCACCTGGACAGTATATACGGATTGGAGCAAGTGTGCTGAACTGTGACACACAGAAAGGTTACACGCAGCTGAGTAAAATGGATTTGTATCACTGAGCTAAAACAACAAAAAAAATTATTTTTTTTATATTTTGTTTTTTTTGGGAACGTGACGTGCAGGAACTATCGGAGACCTAACTCACACCCTGTTAACGGTGGCTATTTAGACTGCGACCCAGACAAATGTCGCACAGAGAGTTTTTTGGATCAAGCTGTAGCTGTTATTGGTAGTAAATGACTTGGTTGTATTCTGTGACGTACAGAAAGTGTCACCTGGACAGTATATACGGATTGAAGCGAGTGTGCTGAACTGTGACACACAGAAAGGTTACACGCAGCTGAGTAAAATGGATTTGTATCACTGAGCTAAAACAACAAAAAAACTATTTTTTTTTTATATTTTGTTTTTTTATATTTTTTTTTAATTTTGTTTTTTTGGGAACGTGACGTGCAGGAACTATCAGAGACCTAATTCACACCCTGTTAACGGTGGCAATTTAGACTGCGACCCAGAGAAATGTCGCACAGAGAGTTTTTTGGATCAAGCTGTAGATGTTATTGGTAGCAAATGACTTGGTTGTATTCTCTGATGTACAGAAAGTGTCACCTGGACAGTATATACGGATTGGAGCGAGTGTGCTGAACTGTGACACACAGAAAGGTTACACGCAGCTGAGTAAAATGGATTTGTATCACTGAGCTAAAACAACTGAAAAACTAATTTTTTTTTTAAATTTTGTTTTTTTGGGAACGTGACATGCAGGAACTATCGGAGACCTAACTCACACCCTGTTAACGGTGGCTATTTAGACTGCAACCCAGACAAATGTCGCACAGAGAGTTTTTTGGATCAAGCTGTATACGTTATTGGTAGCAAATGACTTGGTTTTATTCTGTGACGTACAGAAAGTGTCACCTGGACAGTATATACGGATCGGAGCGAGTGTGCCGAACTGTGACACACAGAAAGGTTACACGCAGCTGAGTAAAATGGATTTGTATCACTGAGCTAAAACAACAAAAAAAATTATTTTTTTTTTATATTTCGTTTTTTTGGGAACGTGACGTGCAGGAACTATCGGAGACCTAACTCACACCCTGTTAACGGTGGCTATTTAGACTGCGACCCAGACAAATGCCGCACAGAGAGTTTTTTGGATCAAGCTGTAGATGTTATTGGTAGCAAATGACTTGGTTGTATTCTGTGACGTACAGAAAGTGTCACCTGGACAGTATATACGGATTGAAGCAAGTGTGCTGAACTGTGACACACAGAAAGGTTACACGCAGCTGAGTAAAATGGATTTGTATCACTGAGCTAAAACAACAAAAAAATTATTTTTTTTTATATTTTGTTTTTTTGGGAACGTGACGTGCAGGAACTATCGGAGACCTAACTCACACCCTGTTAACGGTGGCTATTTAGACTGCGACCCAGACAAATGTCGCACAGAGAGTTTTTTGGATCAAGCTGTAGATGTTATTGGTAGCAAATGACTTGGTTGTATTCTGTGACGTACAGAAAGTGTCACCTGGACAGATTATACGGATTGGAGCGAGTGTGCTGAAATGTGACACACAGAAAGGTTACACGCAGCTGAGTAAAATGGATTTGTATCACTGAGCTAAAACAACTAAAAAACTAATTTTTTTTTATATTTTGTTTTTTATATTTTTTTTTAAATTTTGTTTTTTTTGGAACGTGACATGCAGGAACTATCGGAGACCTAACTCACACCCTGTTAACGGTGGCTATTTAGACTGCGACCCAGACAAATGTCGCACAGAGAGTTTTTTGGATCAAGCTGTAGATGTTATTGGTAGCAAATGACTTGGTTGTATTCTGTGACGTACAGAAAGTGTCACCTGGACAGTATATACGGATTGGAGCGAGTGTGCTGAACTGTGACACACAGAAAGGTTACACGCAGCTGAGTAAAATGGATTTGTATCACTGAGCTAAAACAACAAAAAAATTATTTTTTTTTATATTTTGTTTTTTATATTTTTTTTTAAATTTTGTTTTTTGGGAACGTGACGTGCAGGAACTATCGGAGACCTAACTCACACCCTGTTAACGGTGGCTATTTAGACTGCGACCCAGACAAATGTCGCACAGAGAGTTTTTTGGATCAAGCTGTATACGTTATTGGTAGCAAATGACTTGGTTGTATTCTGTGACGTACAGAAAGTGTCACCTGGACAGTATATACGGATCGGAGCGAGTGTGGTGAACTGTGACACACAGATAGGTTACACGCAGCTGAGTAAAATGGATTTGTATCACTGAGCTAAAACAACAAAAAAAATTATTATTTTTTTTTTATTTTGTTTTTTTGGGAACGTGACGTGCAGAAACTATCGGAGACCTAACTCACACCCTGTTAACGGTGGCTATTTAGACTGCGACCTAGACAAATGTCGCACAGAGAGTTTTTTGGATCAAGCTGTAGATGTTATTGGTAGTAAATGACTTGGTTGTATTCTGTGACGTACAGAAAGTGTCACCTGGACAGTATATACGGATTGAAGCGAGTGTGCTGAACTGTGACACACAGAAAGGTTACACGCAGCTGAGTAAAATGGATTTGTATCACTGAGCTAAAACAACAAAAAAACTAATTTTTTTTTATATTTTGTTTTTTATATTTTTTTTAAATTTTGTTTTTTTGGGAACGTGACGTGCAGGAACTATCGGAGACCTAACTCACACCCTGTTAACGGTGGCTATTTAGACTGCGACCCAGACAAATGTCGCACAGAGAGTTTTTTGGATCAAGCTGTAGATGTTATTGGTAGCAAATGACTTGGTTGTATTCTCTGACGTACAGAAAGTGTCACCTGGACAGTATATACGGATTGGAGCGAGTGTGCTGAACTGTGACACACAGAAAGGTTACACGCAGCTGAGTAAAATGGATTTGTATCACTGAGCTAAAACAACTGAAAAACTAATTTTTTTTTTTAATTTTGTTTTTTTGGGAACGTGACGTGCAGGAACTATCGGAGACCTAACTCACACCCTGTTAACGGTGGCTATTTAGACTGCGACCCAGACAAATGTCGCACAGAGAGTTTTTTGGATCAAGCTGTATACGTTATTGGTAGCAAATGACTTGGTTTTATTCTGTGACGTACAGAAAGTGTCACCTGGACAGTATATACGGATTGGAGCGAGTGTGCTGAACTGTGACACACAGAAAGGTTACACGCAGCTGAGTAAAATGGATTTGTATCACTGAGCTAAAACAACAAAAAAACTAATTTTTATATTTTGTTTTTATATATTTTTTTAAATTTAGTTTTTTTGGGAACGTGACGTGCAGGAACTATCAGAGACCTAACTCACACCCTGTTAACGGTGGCTATTTAGACTGCGACCCAGACAAATGTCGCACAGAGAGTTTTTTGGATCAAGCTGTAGATGTTATTGGTAGCAAATGACTTGGTTGTATTCTGTGACGTACAGAAAGTGTCACCTGGACAGTATATACGGATTGGAGCGAGTGTGCTGAACTGTGACACACAGAAAGGTTACACGCAGCTGAGTAAAATGGATTTGTATCACTGAGCTAAAACAACAAAAAAATAATTTTTTTTTTATATTTTGTTTTTTATATATTTTTTTTAATTTTGTTTTTTTGGGAACGTGACGTGCAGGAACTATCGGAGACCTAACTCACACCCTGTCAACGGTGGCTATTTAGACTGCGACCCAGACAAATGTCGCACAGAGAGTTTTTTGGATCAAGCTGTAGATGTTATTGGTAGCAAATGACTTGGTTGTATTCTCTGACGTACAGAAAGTGTCACCTGGACAGTATATACGGATTGGAGCGAGTGTGCTGAACTGTGACACACAGAAAGGTTACACGCAGCTGAGTAAAATGGATTTGTATCACTGAGCTAAAACAACTGAAAAACTAATTTTTTTTTTAAATTTTGTTTTTTTGGGAACGTGACGTGCAGGAACTATCGGAGACCTAACTCACACCCTGTTAACGGTGGCTATTTAGACTGCGACCCAGACAAATGTCGCACAGAGAGTTTTTGGATCAAGCTGTATACGTTATTGGTAGCAAATGACTTGGTTGTATTCTGTGGCGTACAGAAAGTGTCACCTGGACAGTATATATGGATTGGAGTGACTGTGCTGAACTGTGACACACAGAATGGTTCCACACTGCTGTGTGCAATGGATTTGTATCACTGAGATAGAACAATAAAAAAAAAACAGGGTTAGATATGGCGATAGCTGCACTACTAGTGCCAGCCAGCCAAGCCAGGAGTCAAAAATAAATTTCTTCTAGCCCTTAGAAGGGCTGTTGGGTTCTTTGTGGGTGATTCCTGCCTAACAGAGAACTAAATGCAGGCCCTAACACTGTCCCTGAAAGGCAGCAGCTCTATCCCTAACAACATCCAGACAGCATCTGAGCCGAGCACCGCGACCAGTCACTAGTATATTCCAGGGTCACCTGATCAGGCCAGCCAACCCCTGCTATCGACATGTAAGGGCCCCACGTGATGCTGGGTGTACCATAGAGTCTCCTGGCTTGTGATTGGCTGTGTTTATAGGCGCCAAAAAAGCACGATGCAGAAGTTGCCATTTCCTCGAGTATGGCGAGATACTCGTCCGAGCAGCGAGCACTTACGAGTACCCTAATACTCGAACGAGCACCAAGCTCGGACAAGTATGCTCGCTCATCTCTAGTAATAATGTTTGTCTATTAAATCTTTCATTTTCTTTTCAAGAGTTGTAGCCCTATCCTTATCTACTGGGACCATCAGCTATTAGAAAAGAGAACGAACTGCAATGTTCTAGTGAGAGCTATGGACTAGAGATGAGCAAATTGATTTGTAATTAATTAATCTCATCAATCAGAGCAACAGTGAAAGGGTGGTGCTTGTTTAACAGGTCCAGACATCTTGGTTGATTCCTGACAATCACGTGCCTGTGCCGACAGTGAATAGGGATGAGCAAAGAGAGCTTCGAATCCTAGATCCAAAGTTGCTTCGCTCAAAACTTTGGTTTAATGCTGTACGCAGATCCGTCTCTGTACAGCATTAAAATATTTGGCCTTCGATGAGACAAAGTGAATGATTCCCAATGTATCACAAGACTTCATTGAACAACTTCAATATTTGATTTTTAAACTGAAAAACCATTTTAAAACTTGAATCGAACTTGGCTTTGGTTCCGAGGTACCACTCACTCAAGACTTCGGGAATAACTAGCTTCGCCTCATTGGAGACAGTAAATTTTAATGGTGTACGGAGACGGATCTCCATACAGCATTAAACCAAAGTTTTGTGTGAAGCAACTTCGGATCTAGGATCCAAAGCTCACTTCTCTCATCCCTGGCTACCTTCAGGGTTGTGGCACATGAATAATTGCTGCTCCAGTATATGTAGTAAAGCCTCTACACTTGCCCCTTTACTTAGAGCAGAGGTGCTAGTGCAATATTGTCAAGGCCCGTCAATAAAGTGGCATGGAGTGTGTCTTCAGCTTCAGGAACACCTTGTCACAGGTGGAGAACTCTGCTCGATGAGACTCTTATGATTCAATTCACTCATCTCTACTATGTACCTCTATGTACAAATGTTTGACCAGCATTAATAGTAGCAGCAATCACCTGTGCAAAGAAGAGGAACATATGCCTTCAGATGAATATGAAAAGAAGGTACCTCATTTGGGACTTGATCTTGCCACCATAGGCTTTTGGTTCCTTTTGCAAACAGAGACAGAGAAAGAAACAGTAGTATGGAATTTACCTGCCTGAAATGCATGTTTAATGATGAGCTGTCATTTCTCATGCTGATAATCTTTTCTTTACTTCATGTCTACTTCTTGTGTTGTGGATCATCAACATTACCACTCCAAATCATGCAAAATATAGTTAGAATATCATTGTAAAGTGTTTTGTGCAAAAGCATTCAAGGCTTTGGGCATTACTTAGTTTTGTTGGGTACCACTAGGATCATATACTGGGTATTGTTATCTACTTTAATCAAATTTTAAATTGAGCAAAATTTTCATATTATGGCACTTTCTATTAAAACAAATTGTTCATTCAAACTTGCATATTTCCCATCAGTATTTGTAAGCTAAAGCCAGCAGTGTGGCCACATATGGCACATTCAAATCTTCTCATTATACTTTTTCTCTCTGAGTGTTACACTCCTACTTCTGGCTTCAAGATAGTGACCAAAATGCACAAGTGTAAATGAGTTTTTGAAACAGGTTATTCAAGCAAGGCCACAATATACTTGGAGCTCTAGCAGGGGGCTCCTCCTTACTATAGTCCTCGAATCTCTAGATTTATTTTTTATTTAATTTTAATTACATTTTTACTTAGCCTTTTTAATTAACCATTTATGTAATACCAGTTACATTGATGAGTGAAGTCTGGGATGGTACTGGTATGGTCCAATCACGTACAAGTACTATGTAATCCTTAAAAATGTTTTCCAGGTTCACATAAGTTTTCAGTTATCCCTTGTAGTGTGTATATTGAAAGATTATACTTATCTGCTCCCTGCTGCTCCGATCCTGCGCCCTGGCTTCCAGTCCGGCTCAATTGCATTTGGCAGGTTATGGGCATGGTCACCGCTGCAGTAACTTGTATTTTTTCAAAAATAAATGGCAGTCTATGGGAGAAAAATGTCAGGCAATGAGAAAAAAAACTCCACACGGAGAGCATGCTGAAGTAAGTGTACATTCTTACTGAACACTGAAGACCTTTAGGAAGGGCTTGGAGGGGATAGGAGGCTAGAAAACATCTAGCTATGTAACAAAAAGCCAGCTTCATTGAGGACATCATCGGGTAAGATGTGTCTTGCTACCACCCTCTCCCTGTATCATATGGGCGTCAGCCAGATGCCATGTTGGGAACTGGTCGATGGTGAAATGGGTCATTTGTTCATAGCTTTGTTGAATGTTACTTCACTTTGTATGTTATCTTTTTAGCGCCTAAGTCATATTAAATATATTTATTCCTGATTCTATCAATTGAAATAGTACAATTGGTGTCAGAAGTGGGCTTTGGATAAGAAATACGCTTATGGTTTATAAGGTGATACAAAGAGTTGGTTTGTTTTAATCCCGGGGACTCAGGATGGGAACACAGTACATCTGAAGACATCACAGGGGGTGACAGCTTTGAGTGGCATTATAGAAAAAAGTAAATAAATACGGTATCTGTAGAGATCATTAAAACAGTTTTTGTAGTTGGAGGAATTTGGGTAATAAAAGTCCACAGATAGTTCATTCGTCAACTGATTAGGAAAAGTGACCAGATGTTTAGGTAAAATCATGAAAAAGCATCTGTTCAGAAAGGAACCGGTTAAGCTTTTAGTGCCCTAGTGCAGTAGATTTATGACTTGCACTACAGACATGGGGAAAATGGAAATCATTTTGAAAAATTAGGAAATCTCTCCTTTATTTTACTGTGTATAATATGAAGCAGAAGTGCACAGGCAAAGTTCTGAGAGGCAGTGAGATAGATTAGAACTAGAGATCAGCGAGCAGTGCTCGTTACGAGCACTGTAATGCTCGGGTCCCGTGTGAAATGCCCGCAGGCATTGCGGATCCGTCCTCATCTGCATGTAAGTCAATGAGGACGGATAGTTTGGTATGACACTCATACCAAACGGTTCCGTCCTCCCTGACTTTAAGATGGGTGAGGACGGAACCGTTTGGTATGAGTGTCATACCAAACGATCCGTCCTCATTGACTTACATGCAGATGAGGACGGATCCGCAATGCCTGCGGGCATTTCACACGGGACCCGAGCGTTACAGTGCTCGTAACGAGCACTGCTCGCTCATCTCTAATTAGAACAAGCTTTTTACGTATGAAATTAAAGGGTTAAGGAAAAATTGTATCGATCCCTTTAACTTTGGGTCCCTTAATGCGACAGTTTGTTCTTTGTTCACATTGGTAAGCCCTTCTTTTCCCCAGTCCACTCCCAGTTTGAGGTAACACATGTGAGGAATTGCTTGGCTGTGAGTGATGTCACAATAAAAGAATGCACTATAGCAAGTAAAGTGTATTTGCAAACTAAGGGTTAATAAAAAAAAAAAAAGGCATATTAACAGCAAGGAAAATACACAGATGTAGCGGAGGTAAACTTGATGGTTAAGTGGACAATGGCAAGAAAGTTATTAATGGATTTCAAGTCTTATAGGAAAAAGGGTTAGTCTCTATGGTGGCCAGGACCATTGGAGCGCAGTTAGGCTGGTGCTTTTTCCTATGGAAACAAGCAGTGTATAATGTGATGGAAAAATTAATCCAGCCAGCAAAGGAAGCAACCTCTTTAATGTTTTTTTTCCAAAAAGCACAGGTCCATTGAGGACATCATCAGGTAAGATATGTCTTGCTACCACCACTTCTGTTTGTATCATGTGGGCGTCGGCCAGATGCCATGTTGGAAACTGGTTGATGGTGAGATGGCTCATTTGTTATTACAGCTTTCTGGACTGTTACTTACTTTTTGTATATATCTTATATCATAGTTTCATAACTTGTTTTATGCACCTTACGCACGACCAAGTCGTGTTAAGCCTATCTATTCTCGATTCTCAGAATTCATAGTAATGGTTGGTGTAACAATTGGTGCCAGAAGTGGGTTTTGGGTAAGAAATATGCTTATTGTTTATACACCGTAAGGTGATACAAAGAGTTGGTTTGGTTTAATCCAGGTCACTTGGGATAATAACCCAGGACATCCATAGACACAGAAGGGGTGACAGCTTAGACATTGGATTTCTAAGTAGCTATAGCTATGAGTGGCATTACATACAGTGCCTTGCGAAAGTATTCGGTCCCCTGGAACTTTTCAACCTTTTGCCACATTTCAGGCTTTAAACAAAAAGATATAACATTTAAAATTTTTGGCAAATAAATCAACAAGTGGGTCACAATTGTGAAGTGGAACGGAATTTATTGGATCATTTAAACTTTTTTTGTAATAATAAAACTGAAAAGTGGGGCGTGCAAAATTATTCGGCCCCCTTGCATTAATACTTTGTTGCACCACCTTTTGCTGCGATTACAGCTGCAAGTCGCTTGGGGTATGTCTCTATCAGTTTTGCACATCTAGAGACTGAAATTGTTGCCCATTTTTCCTTGCAAAACAGCTCAAGCTCTTTGAGGTTGGATGGAGAGTGTTTGTGAACAGCAGTTTTCAGCTCTTTCCACATATTCTCAATTGGATTCAGGTCTGGACTTTGACTTGGCCATTCTAAGACCTGGATACGTTTATTTTTGAACCATTCCATTGTAGATTTTGCTTTATGTTTGGGATCATTGTCTTGTTGGAAGATAAATCTCCCTCCTAGTCTCAGGTCTTTTGCAGACTCCAACAGGTTTTCATCCAGAATGGTCCTGTATTTGGCTCCATCCATCTTCCCATCAATTGTAACCATCTTCCCTGTCCCTGCTGATAGAAAGAAGGCCCAAACCATGATGCTGCCACCACCATGTTTGACAGTGGGGATGGTGTGTCCAGGGTGATGAGCTGTGTTGCTTTTATGCCAAACATATAGTTTTGCATTGTTTCCAAAAAGTTCGATTTTGGTTTCATCTGACCAGAGCACCTTCTTCCACATGTTTGGTGTGTCTCCCAGGTGGCTTGTGGCAAACTGTAAACACGACTTTTTATGGATATCTTTGAGAAATGGCTTTCTTCTTGCCACTCTTCCATAAAGGCCAGATTTGTGAAGGGTTCGACTGATTGTTGTCCTATGGACAGACTCTCCCACCTCAGCTGTAGATCTCTGCAGTTCATCCAGAGTGATCATGGGCCTCTTGGCTGCATCTCTGATCAGTCTTTTCCTTGTTTGAGATGAAAGTTTAGAGGGATGGCCGGGTCTTGGTAGATTTGCAGTGGTCTGATACTCCTTCCATTTCAATATGATCACTTGCACAGTGCTCTTTGGGATGTTTAAAGCTTGGGAAATCTTTTGGTATCCAAATCCGGCTTTAAACTTCTCCACAACAATATCACGGACCTGCCTGGTGTGTTCCTTGGTCTTCATGATGCTCTCTGTGCTTTAAACAGAACCCTGAGACTATCACAGAGCAGGTGCATTTATACGGAGACTTGATTACACACAGGTGGATTCTATTTATCTTCATCAGTCATTTAGGACAACATTGTATCATTCATAGATCCTCAATGAACTTCTGGAGTGAGTTTTCTGAACTGAAAGTAAATAGGCCGAATAATTTTGCACGCCCAACTTTTCAGTTTTATTATTACAAAAAAAGTTTAAATGATCCAATAAATTTCATTCCACTTCACAATTGTGACCCACTTGTTGTTGATTCTTCACCAAAAATTTAAAATGTCATATCTTTTTATTTAGAGCCTGAAATGTGGCAAAAGGTTGAAAAGTTCCAGGAGACCAAATACTTTCGCAAGGCACTGTACATATTTTCTGTCTGTTTTTACTTAAAATGTGGCAGAAAAAAAGCACAAAATACACAAAAGCCCTCAAAAACATCAGAAATAATGTATGTGCACCACAAGCCTTAAATGGTTTTATTGGGGATTTACCTAAATTATCTGTTTCAGCTAATATAAAAGGAAGAGAGCTTCAGCAGTACTTACCTTTTCATCTCACAAAATATTCTGTGATCTTGGTAGTTAAGTATAGTGGCTCACCAGTATTGAGAAAATGAAATAAGGTGCTCTCACCCGTGACATTACCCAAGGGTCTGGTTAGAAGGATGCAAGTATACCGTTATAGTTAGGTGGGCACACTTGCGTTTGGTGTTGTGGCAATTAGTGATATTCAATTAATTGGTAGTTATGCAGTACAAAGGATAAATAGGAAATCATGTAAATATATAAATATATATATAGAGATAAGTAAATTCACATAGAAATTTAATAGTATAAAACTTAATAATATTTATTTATAGATACTAAATTATAAAATTATAAAATTGTAGAATTAGCTGGGCCCAGTTTCACAAAAATGCTCAAAAATATAGAATCAAAAAGAATGGTAGAATAAAAATAAAAAGTATAAAAATATGGAAAGATAGTCCTATAAAATTAATATAGTCCAAATGTAGATCCAATATAGTTAATACATTCCAATAAGGTTTATCTGCATCAGATGTACACACTATATACTCTCACAGTAGTCTTTTAAGCGGTGGTAGCCTTAAAATTTGTTTGGGGTGTCTGTGTACCAGTTTATCTGCAGGTTTGTGAATGCAAACTTATAAGTACATTGCTGAGTGTCCGGTATTTAGTGATAAATACTACGTTCTTATGCCGTTCCGGCTGAGTACTTTACCCCCTCCTCTGGTACACGTCTGCTCCTTTGGTCTGTTTCGCTCTTCCGTCCGGCAGCAGTCCACGATGCAGTTTGCGCGCGTCTCCCGGTGTTATCCGGCATCTCTGTGTTAACCACGTGGCGTCCCACGTGGGATCCAGCTGGGCGCATGTTTCGATATAAGCTGCGACTTGATGAGCGCTCCGTCCTGGGTATATCACTCCAATGTGAGTGAGATACTTGCGCTGCGTAGTAATTGTTTCTTATATTCTGCGCTGCTGTTGAGGAAGTCTGTGTGTGTTTCTATGGATCTCCTTATCCCAAACGCGTTTCGGGGGTCTTGACTGCCCCCTTTCTCAATGGTAAAGGGATCCATTTTCTCCGCCCTTTTATAAGGGCTCCAATACTTTGTTAATTGGTTCATTAATTCCATAATAAGTTGATTCAATTCCTGTGGGATAGGTGGTTCAATTTATTAAGTAGTAGTATATGGGGCTCTTCTTTAACCCTTTCCCCTACTTCTAATCAAAAATGATCAAAGTTAAAAATAAAAATAGAATGAAATAAAAATGAAAAAAATGAAAAATGGAAGAATAATTAATGTTAAAAAGTGGTCAAATTTAAAAGTACACATAAATATATGAGGCAACAAGACACTGAATAGTGGTGGATGAAAGCACACCTGAAATTGGTGTAGCGTTCTGGAGATATATTGTAAATATGACTAAATAAAAGCAGTGAATATGTATAATATCCAAATGATGTAAAATAGTGCCATGTAATGTATACATATTTGTTTCTTATGTCTTAATTTCTCTTATGTTGTTATTATATTATTTCATATATATTTAATTATTTATATTCTTTGTTTCTTTATTACCTATTTTTTATTCTTTATATTGTATGTTCATGGCTCTCCTTTTTTGTATTAGGTGGTAGCTATGTCTGAAAGGTATATCATATATTTCTCATTATATTTTCCATTGTATTATTCCAATATATATTTATTTGTTCTTTATATTACTTATTCCTGTATTTCTTTTCTAAATTTCAGATGATGGTAGTATCTTAAGAATATATCCTATGATGTTCTTGAGGGATATGTGGGTAAGTGTTCATAATCTTGTTTTTCATTTTTTATTTGTGTCATTTTTTATATTATGTTTTTTATCCTCTTTTTCTGAGGTTGTGTTCATCTCCTTCCTATTATTATTTTCAGATATCTTTTGATTGATGATATAGGGGCAGAGGCCCTCAAGGGAGAGCCCTCGCTGTGCTGGAAAACAGCCTGACAGCGATGGCTGTCCCCAGACGGCACCCGTCCCCCTCGTCGTTCTTATAAGAAGCCGAAGATCTCCATTTCCGCATTTAAACCTTTTGGCACAAGGGTATCGAATTCGAATATTCTTCTGGATTCTAGACGTGACATATTTTTGATATGGCATCCTCCCCTCCAGTGTCTGGTAACTTTATCCAGCGCTGTATATATCAATGTTGAAGGGTCCTGGTTATGATAATCTTTGTAATGTTTGGAAACTGTATGTAGTAGGTAACCTTTTTTAATATTATTGATGTGTTCTGAGACACGTTTCTTGAGGGATCTTTTGGTCCTTCCCACATATTGTTTATTGCACGGACATTGTAAAAGATATACAATGTCCGTGGAATCGCATGTTATGCAGTCATCTATTCTATGTATATGAGTATTAGTAGTAGACCGGACTTCTGTAGTTTTTTTTGGAAAATTAGTAGTTTGGCAGTTTAAGCATCTTCCGCATCTGAAGAAGCCCTTCGTTTGTAACCAATTTCGTGTTTTAGTGCTGTTCTTTTTATTCCTTATTGACGGTGCAATTTTCAGTCCTAAATTGGGAGCTTTCGTGAATGTAATTAATGGTGATGTGGGTAGGACAGTGCCAATAACTTTGTCTGTTGTCAATACGTGCCAGTGTTTTTGAATAATCCTTTGTATGTGTTTAAACTGTGCATTAAATGGAAGTATTATCCTGAGTTGTTCCTCTTTGTTAGGTTGTGTAGATTTTTGTGAAAAGAATTCTTCCCTAGTTAATTTCCTGACTTCGTTAAGAGATGTTTCTAGTATTTCTTTGGGGTATTCCTTTTGTAGGAATTGATTCGTCAATGCTGCTGCTTCTTCTTCAAACTTGTCCATTAAAGAACAGTTACGTTTCAATCTCCGGTATTGGCTCTTTGGTATATTTAGAAGCCACCTAGGTAGGTGGCAGCTAGTGTACAGATTAAAACTGTTTCTCATTACAGGCTTTTGAAACGTACTGCATATTATACGGTCATTCATAGTTGTTATGTTCAGATCTAAGAATTCTATTTTATTATTGACTGTAGAGGTGAATGTTAAATTGTAGTCATTCGTATTAATATTAGTTAAAAATTCGTCCAGTTCTTCTTTTTCCCCTTGCCATATAAATATTACGTCGTCTATATAACGCCGCCAGAGGACTAGGTTCTTCCCCAGTTCTGGCGCAATGGTGTCTGATTCCCACTGCGCCATAAAGATGTTAGCGTAACTGGGGGCGAACCTAGTCCCCATGGCGGTCCCCTGTTGTTGTATGTAAAATTTGGAGTCATACCAGAAGTAATTGTGTGATAATATGAATTTGATACCTTTTAGGATGAAGTCTATTTGTTCTATTGGGAATGTGCTGAAATTGGTGAGATGTTTGTCAACGGCGTCTATTCCCTTATCGTGTTTGATAGTGGTGTATAGGGAATTTACATCTATTGTGCCTAGGTGCCACTGTGGTTGAATTTTTTAATTTCTCTAAGGTGTGTATGATATCCGTGGTGTCTTTAATGTAAGATGGAATATTTTTTACCAATGGTTGTAGTAATCTGTCGATATATTGTGATAAGTTGGATGTGATAGAA
>ONZH01007756.1:0-22713 GCA_900303285.1 Rhinella marina
CCCCATCAAACCTCAGATCAGCATATGTGCCCCCATCAGACCTCAGATCAGCGTATTGTGCCCCCATCAGACCTCAGATCAGATCAGCGTATTGTGCCCCATCAAAGAACCTCAGATCAGCCTATTGTGCCCCCATCATCAGACCTCAGATCAGCGTATTGTGCCCCCATCAGACCCAGATCAGCGTATCGTGCCCCCATCAGACCTCAGATCAGCGTATTGTGCCCCATCAGACTCAGACCTCAGATCAGCGTATTGTGCCCCATCAGACCTCAGATCAGCGTATTGTGCCCCCCATCAGACCTCAGATCAGCGTTAATGTGCCCCATCAGACCTCAGATCAGCGTATTGTGCCCCCATCAGACCTCAGATCTGCATATTGTGCCCCCATCAGACCTCAGATCAGCGTATGGTGCCCCCATCTCAGACCTCAGATCAGCGTATTGTGCCCCCATCAGACCTCATCAGATCAGCGTATTGTGCCCCATCAGACCTCAGATCAGCTATCCCCCATCAGACCTCAGATCAGCGTATATTCAGTCAGATCAGCCCCATCAGACCTCAGATCATCGTATTGTGCCCCCATCAGACCTCAGATTAGCGTTATGTGCCCCCATCAGACCTCATCAGATCCTCAGATCAGCGCGTATTGTGCCCCATCAAACTCAGATCTGCATATTGTGCCCCATCAGACCTCAGATCAGCGTATTGTGCCCCCATCAGACCCAGATCAGCGTATGTGCCCCCATCAGACCTCAGATCAGCGTATTGTGCCCCATCAGACCTCAGATCAGCATATTGTGCCCCCATCAGACCTCAGATCAGAATCAGACCTCAGATGTGTGCCCCCATCAGACCTCACAGCGTCATCAGATCTGCGTATATCAGACCTCAGTGCCCCCCATCAGACCTCAGATCAGCAGTTATTGTGCCCCCATCAGACCTCAGATCAGCGTATTGTGCCCCCATCAGACCTCAGATCAGCGTATTGTGCCCCATCAGACCTCAGATCAGCGTATTGTGCCCCATTCAGACCTCAGATCAATCAGCGTTATTGTGCCCCCATCAGACCTCAGATCAGCGTATTGTGCCCCCATCAGACCTCAGATCAGCCACCCAGCCACATAAGATAAAAATAAAAAACCTTTCTTACCTGTTCTGCGCTGAGGCTGCCCTCCGGTCCGCGCTCCGCTCTCTTTCCCTGGCCCGCGCACACTATGACCTGACGCTGCGTGCAGCGTCAGGTCATAGTGCGCGCCGTCAGGGAAAGAGCAGAGCGCGGACCGAGGGCAGCCGCAGCGCAGAACAGGTAAGTAAGATTTTTATTTTTATGGGCCCCCTTGAGTCACTGGGCCCGGAGCCGTCGCCCCCCCTGCCCCCCCGGTAGCTACGCCACTCGTTAATGTATGTGTTTTGCACTGTGTAATCTTAAATGGTTGTCTATAGGCAGCAAATAGTTACCATCTGGCAGCTCTTTAGCATGACTGATTTGGAGACAGGGCAGGCCTCGTCCCCTGTAGCTTGTTGTGGCTGTTTTTTTTACAGATCAGTCTTGCTTGAGCTGTGGGTGAAGCTACAGTTTGTGAAGCCTGGCAGAACTTGATAGATAGGAAAGATAATTTTTCTCCAGGAAAAACACAATTCCTGTGGAGTTGAGCTAGGAGAACCTTGACAGAAAGAGAGCAGACATCTGAAGACCCTTCAGGATCAGCAGGGACTGTGTGTAACAGCAAAAGTAATGCTCGTTTATGACTATAGACTTTGCTGCTTGTGGAGAGGGTATATTGCCTCTGGCACCCACCATACTTCTATAATGGATTCCCCTGTTGGGAGCTGCAGTACTTATTGTGGATTTGCACACTTGTGGACAATTAGGAAGATTGCTAACACCTATACAGAGAGACTCAAGGACTACTACTGCCATCATTGCCACTGCCTATACCCGGCCACTGGGAAAAACAAGCTCTGTGTTATACCTCAGAACTGCCATCTGTATTACAACTCTCATCATCTGCAAAAAGAGGCCATTCTTACCACTAAACCAGGCCCTGTCATTGCCTCCATTATCCGCCGCTCCCCATCATTGTACCCCCTCAGATGCTGCGTTCATACATGATCATCGCATCTGAGAGTAAAAACAGTGTGAAATTTACAGAAAAAAAATAATAAAATCACATTTACCTCCTCCATTTTCTTGCGACAGGCCGGCCGCCGCCATCTTGCTTAAAGATCTGGAGCAAAATCTCGCACAGTCCGAGGTTACGGTGTCATGCCGGCCGGTATGGTGACGTCATACGTCACCACGCACGGCATTTTGGTCGAGATCTTCAATCAAGATGGCGGCAGATGGGCCGTTGGGAGCAAATGGAGGCGGTAAGTATGATTTTTTTTTGTTTTTGACACTATTTCAGGTTCAATTGAAGCAAGCTCTGTGCCTACGGCTGCCATCTGTATTACAACTCCCATCATCTGCAAAGAGGCTGTTCAATGTTATCACTTAACTGGGCCTGGTCATTGCCTCCATTATCCACCGGTCCTTACATCTACCCTGCAACCATTCATCATCAAGTGCACTCCTCCTAATACCAGGCAGAAGACCAAAGTCCAGGGTCTGCTTGAGGGAAGAATGGGTGTGCCCTCCATTCACAGCACAGCCCAGGGTGAGCCAGAGTGAGGACTAGCACCATGAACTGTGAGCACCACTCCTCCCATCCTCGCCTCTGCTGAAATACTATAACTCTGTGTACATTTGATCATACGGGAGGCATATAGAGTTTTTTTCCCTCAAGGATTCAAAAACATTGTGAAATCCAACATGGCATACGATATTACAAAGATATTTTCTGCTTGAAGAATTTCTTCTTGGAGACAATACCATGCCTTTCGGATGCAAAATATAGTGTCTCATGGGCTGCCTACGGGTCCAGACTAATAGGGACTCCTACAGGGTCTGTGCACATGGCTTTGCTATGTGTACGATGATCCCTTAGGGCTACGTTCACACTTTCTTCTTTTTATAGTACTGTATTTTTATGTTTACAAGGAAATCAATGGATCCTATTTATTTCTATGGGACTCAAGCCAATGCCAAAGTGCATCGGTTTCCAGTAATTAAATTCCATCAGTTCCGTCATGATCAATTCCTTTACCTGTCATGATTGGATTTTTTTTACAAGATCCGTCATGGTCACTTTTTTTTTATCAATGAGGTCAATGGGTGAAAGATTGAAAATCTGATGCAAAGTGATGAAAACTAAAGTCAATTTGTCATTGGGTGTTCAATCAATTTACATCAGCTGCCAAGGGGCAGAAAAAAAAACTAAAAATGAAAGTCCCTGAGATGTAGGAGAGAGAACAAAAAAACTGGTAGACTTGAATATGGCAGTGTGAGTAAATCCCTGAACCAATTCCCAGAAAATCTACAGACCAGTCAAAAGTACATTTTCCATAAATATTGAGCTGGGTCTCAAAATGCTACCGGTGCAAGAATTTAAGGAACACCCAAGGAAATATTGACCCTGGCTCAGTGCATAGCCAGAAGGGGTGATGTATGACTGCTTTTATAATGCATCATTTTTTTGACTGATCTGTCAAATGAATCCATCCAAAACAGTTGTATAGTTGGTACTTTTAATTTTATAGGAAAGTAGAAATATTCTTGACTTTTTTCATGCAGATAAGTCCAAATCAATAAGGTAACAATAGGGTAACATAACAATAAGGGTATGAAGTAAGGGTCCCATAGCAAGGGTCAAACCAGGCCCCCACACAGGACAGAAAGGGGTTTCTGCCTAAACCCTTTTCAATGATCATTGGGTCGTTTTTCCACTGCCTCATTTGCTAAAAGTTGTTCCTTTAGAGGGTAGAGTCCTGACCAAGTTTTCACCCCCAGTAGAAGAGGAGATAATCCCAATTAAGACTGGGCCCCCTCTTGCCCTGGGCCCTATAGCAGTCACATAGCCTGCCGCTATGGTAGTTATGCCCCTGGGTATGACCACATGGCCAGGTTTCTGCATTCAGTTTTGGGAGCCAAAATCAGGAGTGGATCATAAAAGGAGAAAAAGTATAAATAACATATACCAGTACTCTTCTTTTTTTAATTCACACAATCGGATTGTGTGGACGTAACTAGAGATGAGCAAAGTTTTGGGAAATTTGATTTGGCTGCTTTGCCGAATTTTAGAAAAAAATTTGCTTTGTGACAAATTACTTGGTCACAAAGCGCATTTTTTTGTAAGTGCTGCGATAGCACCGCTCCCCGTCATTGTACCCCTCAGATGCCACGTTCACATCTGAAGCAAAATCTTGCACAGCCTGAGATTACGTTGTCACGCTGGCCGTGTGTGGTGACATCATACGTCACCACGAACAGGATTTTGGCCAAGATCTTCAATCAAGATAGCGGTACCCAACAAATGGAGTTGTTACACTATTTACACTCAGGTTAAATCAACCCGTTACCACAAATGACGAGGAAATTCAGCTTCATGGAGAATCATTTATCCTGAAATTCGGATCGAAGTCTACTTCGTGGGATTTGATTCGCTCATCTCTAGCCGTAACCTAAGGTTGAATTCATATATGGAAATTTGTAGAAAAAAATTGCCCTTTTACCCTTTAGGCAACGTATCCATATGACTGGCGCTTGCAGAAAACCATGGGGGAAATGCATTAAAGGGTTATTCCCATCTCACATATGTAGTTTGTATAGTTAGATATAGCCATACCAGTATTATTACTAATAGAATGTATTTATATAAAATGTACCGTTTAGAAGATTTGCCTATTTGTATATCCATTGTCCCACACACATCAGTCAGGCCGTTGCCCCTGGTTACAGCCACCGTGGCCATGTAGTAGTGGTGGTCAGCTTGCTGTTGTTCAAACCTGCTCTGTGGTAACTGCTGTATTGTGAACGCACATTGCATGAGCATGTGGAGACACATCTTAGGGTACTTTCTCGCCTGTGTTTTGGACGCTACCAGTCCAAAACACAATGGTCAGGATCCGTCCAAATCGCAGACTTTATAAACGGATCCTGCTCCATAGAGATGAATTGATCTTGAAACAGGATCCGTTTCTCTGCATTTTGGAAGCCCTGACAAAAATGCTACAACCCTAATATATGTCTCCGCATGTTCATGTAATGTGCATTCACAATACAGCAGTTACCTCAGAACGGGTTTGAACAAGAGCAAGACACCACTACTACATGGCCGCGGTGGTTGTAACTAGGGGCAACAGCCTGACTGATGTCTGTGGGACAATGGATATACAAATAGGGAAATCTTCTAAATGGTACATTTTATATAAATACATTCTATTAGTAATAATATTGGTATGGCTATATCTATCTATATAAACTACATTAGCGAGATCGGAATACCCCTTTAAGACTGGCATTTCTTACGCCTGTGTTAATAGAAACCCCGCTGGCGTACGATGCTCCAGTATTAAAAGGTTCTCCAGGCTTTTATTATTGATGACCTATCCTCAGGATAGGTCATCAATATCAGATTGGTGAGGGGTCCAACACCCAGGCACCCCCGCTGATCAGCTGTATGAGGAGACAACAAGTGCAGTGTGCACGTGCCATCTCCCTTCTCTCTTCCTGTTCACTCCTTCTGTCTATGGCAAAGCAGCAGCGAACAGGGAGAGAGAAGGGAGATTGCATGTGCACACTGCGCGCGCCGTCTCCTCATACAGCTGATCGGCGGAGGTGCCGGTGTTGGACCCCCCGCCGATCTGATATTGATGACCTATCCTGAGGATAGGTTAACAATATTAAAAGCCTGGAGAACCCCTTTAAGAAGAGGTAATAATAACTACATCGTTGGGAAGGCCCTTGTGCAAGAAAAAAATAAATCTCTGCTAGCTAGGGAGCTGGTCTGGATTTTTGCCCTAATGTGCACCAATTTTCTGATGCACCCACTGCCACCTCCTCCCGTCCGTCCTCTACCCAATTTTTTGTAAAAGTGGTGAGGGAGGTGGTCAAGTGCAAAAAATTACAATTTGTGGCATAAAATGGCACTTGAACAAAACAATTGTAAATTTGTATAGAAATCAACCATATAAAGATGTTGTATTATCCCCCCACCATGTGCTTTCTGCAGAAGCAACACCAATGAGATGAATGAAATGGATTTTTGAAAAGACAAAGTTAGTCAGCGGCAACCAACAAAGTGAAATAAATGAGTGGGTGCAAATCTACCGCCTCAGCAAAAGCAAACAAAGACAGCTACGAGCGCCAAGATATATGTGTCAACCTGCAATATTTTTGCCGTTTTAGACGGCGTCACTGCTAGATTTAGTAGACTTAGAAAATAGAGGTTCTTAGTGCGCGGTCTGATTAAATTGTGTGAGCCCATCTGTCACTCAACCGAGAGCGGCAAGTCCCCTGTTTGTACAGATACACTGTGTGGTGTATGGACCCATGTGAAGGAGGTCACTTCATCATGGCAGGTGGTCTCACACAACCTGATCAAAATGTTGTAGAAGAAACTCAAATTTAGAAGTAAATTAAATGTAGCAGACATAATAAAAAATAAGAAACGCTTGCTTGGGAGTCGTTGCTTGCTTTCGGAATAGATTTTTCAACACAGAAACAAATCTGCTGCCTGTAAGTTTGCCCTAAGGAAGGGGGGCAGAAGTATCCAGGATGCAATGCCCCCTATGCCAAATGAAAAGACAGTATTGTAAATGGCACAGAGGTAGGTAGCGGGCTCTATTACAGACAGGGCGTAACAATTAGGGCTGTGGAGTCGGTAAAGCCAAAGCCCCGACTCCTCAATTTCCCCTAACTCCGACTCCGACTCCCAATCCGACTCCCTCATACATGGCGCATGTTAAGTGATAACTTTAACAAACTTTGCATAAATCAATAGTACAGATATGTCATGACAAAAAGAGTTTGTAATAAATGTTTTACTAGATAGCTTTACTCTGAACTTTAAGCATCAGGCTTTTCTCAGGGTACAGCTCACTAAGGGCCTGGTGTATGAAACTGTCTAGGTCTAAGAATTTCTTTGTTGCCCATAGCAACCAATCCAGAGCTCCTCTTTCATTTCTCCAGAGCACTATATGAAATGAAAGGGGAGCTCTGATTGGTTTCTATGGGCAACAAAGAAACTTCTACACCTAGACAGTTTTCATACATAAGGCCCTAGGTGTTTTACATCAGAGGAAAAGCAAACTAAAACATAAAGCAGAAAGAACATGCACTGGACAATTGATTTATGCTCAGTTTATTGAAAGTTTAGATATACTAAGAAGTACTTGCCTTAAAGGGGTTTTCTCGGCACATTAATTCACTGGCTGACAGGCAGTTTGCACTCACACTGTCTCCTCAGGCTTTGGGTGGGTCTCCAGCAGTTATTACAATATATTAACTTACTCTGACAGAGCAGGAGATTGTGATCTCTAACACAATTACAGGTAAAGCCATGCTTCTTAGTCCTCATAACACTGGTACCTTTTTGCTTACTGCAGATAATCACTCACAGCTCAGTCCCATCATTCCGTGGGGGTGAGGTCACTCCTGCTCTCAACCAATCAGATAACAGTCTTTCTGGTCTGCAGGTTACCATAGAAACCAGTGTACAGTGAGATACCTGCTGAACTGTCTATAGTTCATGACTAAAGTAAAAATCTACTGACCACTGTATTTAGAAAATGTCTTCTTTTAACTATCCTTTATGTTGAAAGCTAATCTTTGTAACTAGTGAGAAAACCCCTTTAATCTTGTTTTCTCTAGTAGATCTGAGATGAGTGCAGCCATTCCTTCCCAGTGCCTTTTTCCTCTGACCTGTAGCAGAGGAGCTTCACTTCTGAGCATCTACATAAAGGGCAGCACACATTCATCTCAACTGAAAGCCTAGATCCTTACACCAGGAATATAACAGACATTTATAGGACATTTCATCATTTTCCCAAATTCTTATGAAAATATATTCAGCACATATTGCATTGAACTAAATGTACCAATTTATTATATATTTTAGGAGTCGGAGTCGGTCCATTTTATACCGACTCCAACTCCGACTCCACCAAAATGGACACCGACTCCGACTCCACAGCCCTGGTAACAATCATAGTGGCAGACCATGCAACTGCTATGGGGCCCAGAGCAAGAGGGGTCCCAGTCTTAGTTGGGATCATCTCTTCTTCTACTGGAGGTGAAAACTTGGTTAGGACTCTACCCTCTAAAGGAACAACTTTTAGTAAATGAGGCAGTGGAAAAATGGTCCAAGGGTCATTGAAAGGGGTTTAGGCGGAAACCCTTCTGTCCTGTGTGGGGGCCTGGTTTGATCCTCGCTATGGGGCCCTTACTTCTCTATACACGCCACTGATTACAGATCCAACTTTCAACCCCTTTTTGGCTGTCCCCCCTCCCCTCCGGACCTGTGGAGGGAAGCATACTTACCTGCTACCCATTGCTCGGTTCTAGCTTCTTCAATTCAACGTGCTTCAACATCTGGAGTGGAAGGGGTCATCTGTGCCACTGCAGCCAATAACTGGCTGCAGTTGTGAAGCGTTGCTTCACCGGATCACATCAAGGGTTTAAAGCTTTAAAGGGAGTCTGTCAGCAGTGTTGATTTCTAAAAAAAACTGCTGACAGCACTAAATAGGTGACAGGGAGAGCAGTGTAAACGTACGCCAAGTGATGGTCATGCAGGTTGCATGACCAAGAAATCCAAGCTTTAATCCATCGGTCAGTAAGTGCCCAAGAGGCAGTCCTTTCATGTGCATTCTCTGCATCGGACACTTGCCAGCCCCTCCCCTCTGCTCTGAATGACAGCTTTAATAGCCAATCAGGAGACTGCTAGAGCCTAAACTCAGAGCAGAGGGGAGGGGCTGTGAGCAAAATGCCCTGGGCACTGAACATGGAGGGGCCGCCCGCCAGCATGACCATCACCACTGGGTATGTTTACACTGCTCTCCTTGTCCCGAGAAAACTGTCAGCAGTTTTGATTTAATTGGGGTGATGCCTGTTTTAGGGTTCCATGGGACATTAGTACAAAGAAACCATGAACCAAATATTAAGAGACCCTGAAGATGCACTCCAGAGAAAACTGATATACTGTGTTATAACTACCATAGAGCCTGAGGGGGTAGAGCATGACACAACAATTTAAAATGAGGAGTCAGGCTCTGCACTAGACATAATGTACTGGATCAATTTTTCCTGGATTGTTCCTTTAAAGGGGTTAGCCCATCTCACACATTGGGGGCACACCTCTAGGATATGTCACCACTGTCTGATAGGAGCGGGTCCTACCTCTGGGGCCCACACCAATCTCTAGAAAAGAGCCCATAAAGTGAAGGAGAGCAGACTGAACATGTGTGGCCACCCTCCATTCATTTCTATGGGAGTGCTGAAAATAGCCCAGCGGCACACTCGGCTATTTTCGGAAGGCCTATAGAAGTGAATAGGTTCAGTGGTCTGCTGTTTTAGCAGTCCCATAGAAATGAATGGAGGGCGGCCATGCATGCACGGTCCGCTCTCTTCTTCACTTTGCAGGCTTCATTCTAGAGATAGGTGCAGGTCTTAGGGGTGGGACGCACACCTATCAGACATTGGTGGCATATCCCCTCCTGACGTGTGTTTTAGTAAATAATTGTATTCCACCTGAAATGATAATTCTGGAACATTTCTTCTTATGACTCTATGTTTTGCCATGCATCTTCTATTCTTGCTACAAGTTTATAGATAACAGTACAGATGGGAGTTACCAATTGGGGGTTGTTCCAGCAGAGTCTAGCACTGTCCAATCAGTGCTGCCAGTGGCATTTCTGTGCAGGGACACACCCCTAACTGGTAACACCCATATGTACCTTTATCCATAAACTTCTAGCAGGAATAAGAGAACGGCGAAACACAGAGCCATAAGAATAAGAAGCTCCAAATTGTTATACATGGGGAATGCAAGTAGTTACTAAACCAAACATGTCAGGAAGGGTTACAGGTCCTCTTTAGGATCTCTGCAAGCAATTTGGGAATTTAGTCATTTGTATGAGCCAGAAAACTCTATTCTGAATACAAAATGCATCTTAGAATTCGATTATGGTCCAATTCAGCCAAATCACATGTCTGATTTGTTTCCAAATAAATGCTAGCCAAATCGAAAGTGCTCTGATTGTTTGGAAAAGTCTCTAGTTTCCCTTTCTTTCTCTCCTCTCTCTTTTTATCTCATTTCTATCGTCTCACTATCTCTTGTCTCTCTCTCTCTACTCTTTCTCTTCTCTGTGTTTCTCTCCTCTCTCCATATATCTCTCTTCTCTATAACTTTCCAGCTCTCTCTTCTCTCTGTCTCCTCTATCTTTCCCCACTCCATCTCTCTTCTCTCTGTCTGTCTCCTCTTGCTATCTATATTTTCTCGATCAATCTCTCAATATCTTCTATCGGGCACTTTTGCTCTCTTTTCTATCTCTTCTTTCCTCTCTCCATTTCTCTCTATTTCTCCCCCTCTCTCTATTGCACTCTCTGTATCTTTTTCCTCTCTCTTCTCTCTGCCTCTCCTATCTTTATATATTCCCTGTCTCTACTCTCTTTCTCTCTTCTCTGTGTGCCATCTATCTATCTATCATCTATCTCTCTCACTCCTCTTTCTCTGTTCTATGTCTCTCTCGGTCTCTTTATATCTTCCTTCTCCCTATCACTCTCCTCTTTTATCTCTCTTCTTTCCTCTATCTCTCTCCTCTCTCTTTCTATCCTCCCTCTCTCTCTATGTATTCCCCGCTCTCTCTTTTTGCTCCCTCCTCTCTCTCTCTCTCTCTCTCTCCTCTATCTCTCTTCTCTCAGTCTCTTCTCTCTCTATCTCTCCTCTCTTTCTATCCTCTCTCTTTATTTATCCCCCTCTCTCTATTGCTCTCTCTTCTCTATCTCTCTTCTCTGTCGCTCTCCTATCTTCATAGCTCTCTCTTGTTTCTATCACTCTCTCTTCTATTTCTCTAGCCCAGTGGTGGTGAACCTATGGCATGGGTGCCAGAGACGGCACTCAGAGCCCTCTCTTTTGGCAGTTGCACCCTGGAAAAAGTCTATGGTGTACCAATATGCCTTAGACTTTTCCTGTCATTCATTGGCGCAGGGTGCACTATTAACTACACGGGCAGAGCATCGACTGCAGGCTACTATAGCTAAATGATAAAGCACATGGAAGATATACTATATTGAACTGTAGTATTCCGGTTAAATTGCCGTGTTGGCACGTTGCGTGCCGCGTTACGTTTGGGTCTGAATAAATTTGACCCAAATCGAAGGTGCGCAGATTATATAAAAATGACCCTACCTCTCTCTCCCTTACAATGCCTGCGATGCTAATGAATACTTGTGGTAATGATATGTAATATTTCCTGACATTTTTTATGTATTTCATTGATGGAATTGTTTTGGTTTCTTGCAGATTTCACGTCATGTACTACTTGGGAAGTTGTGGGACGTGGTGTGAATATGGGATTTGGTACTTTGTGGTTTGAGGCGTAATCACTAAAGGAACATCAAAAAATGAGACGTTTGAGGTTCACTGCAACGTATGGCTCCGACAGTAGCAATCAGGCAGCAAGGGACAGGCTGCCTGCCACAGATTTATATAATGATTTCCTATCTGATTTACGGCAGACTCAGTTCACATGCTGAGTACTGGAGGAGACCGCAATCAGCGTTCTTCTAAAGAGGAAAATAACATGTTACTAGAGAAAATTCTACGCTGCAAAAAGCAGAGGTGAAAAATAGACTGTGATGAGATCTACAGAACCCATACATGTCAGCCTCGTGGGGATTGCGGAGAAATAAGCAGAAAACGTGTGACAGAATTTTCAATGCACTTTAAAAGGTATTCAGACAAAAAAAAATGTTAATTTTTATGCAAATCCCGAACATGGAACCAAACCAATTCTATGGACCCATATCGCTCTGTTATTTCATAGAGTCTGTCACCAAGAAATTCATGTTTACACCAGGCACAATGCCTTGGTAATTATACCTTTCACTTAGGCTACTTTCACACTAGCGTTTTTTGCTGGATCTGGCAGGGCTCAGGAAAAACGCTTCCGTCATGATAATACAACAATCTGCATCCGTTATGAACGGATCTGGTTGTATTATCTTTAACATAGCTAAGACAGATCAACCATGAACTCCGTTGAAAGTCAATTGGACGGACTCATTTTCTATTGTGTCAGAGAAAATTGACCCGTCCCCATTGACTTGCATTGTGGGTCATGACGTATCTGTCTTGCTCCACATCTCAGGACGGAAAGAAAACCACAGCATGCTGCGGTTTGCTCTCCCGTATGAGGACGCAACCAAATGGAACGGATTCTCAATATCGGAAAATAGAAACTCTAGTGTGAAAGTAGCCTTAGCGATGCAAATGAGCAGTTAAGTTCACCCTTGGTCCACCTGTTTTCTCTGCCAGACTCTCCCTCTCTTTGATTGACAGGGCTAAGTTCCTACATTGTCATCTCGTATAGCTCTGTCAATCAAGATGGAGAGATAGTAGCTGGCAGAAGAATAGTAGGAGCAATAGTGCACAGAGTGGCTTGGGTCCACCCTCAGTGTTCTTGAATGCTCATCTACATATGGATTAAAAGTACTTTTTCTCCAGAATGAAGCAACAGATCATTAAGAAAAAAGTATTAACGCTACTGTGTGTGCAGATGGAGATCTCTTCCCAGTGGAGGCAGGTATATGGTAAGTACAGTTTATAAAAAAAAGATGGCTGAAGGATGACCTAATAATTATGTATAAACATATCAAAAGCCAATACAGGGATCACTCCCATCATTTATTCATACCCAGGATTGTCACGGTGACAAGAGTACATTGGGACATGTTCTACATGTCCAGAGAAGAGGATTTTTTACTGTAAAAGCAGTGAGACTATGGAATTCTCTACCAGAGGAGGTAGTGATGGTGAATGCACTAAAAGAGGGGCTTACATATATTTCTTGAGTGTAATAGTATTACTGGTTATAAGTAAGCATTTTAGACGCCAGTCTTAATAAAGCCCCATAGCTGGCAGTGGATCCTCCGAAAGTTATGAAGAGGTGCAGGCCTCTCCATAACTTCAACGCATCCAGCGCCAGTTCTAAATGTAAGACAGCTTCTGAGCTGTCTTACACTTAAAACCATTTTCTAAGCCTAAAAACAGACAAGCCATGGTAAATGAGACGAGCCAGTTCCCTTGCTCAACCACGCTACGTTCACAATTTTAGACCTGGCGTGAGCAGGGAGAAGTCACAGATCGCGGCATAACTAAGCTTATACGTATTTCAGATTAGTAAATGACCCCCCCTAGATTTCTAGAGATGGATGACTAGATTTCTAGAGTTCAATGATTGGATGACAGAGGTCCAAAACAACGGGCAAGTGGCAAGGAAAGTAAGATGCATCTAACCAGCCCTCAAAAGAGGAATTGCATACGTTCAGAAAGGCTGTAACAATAACACCAGATGTTTCAATGACACAGTCTTGACATGACCCACCCAATACAAAAGACCAAGCAAGCATGACCACAGCTGAATCCAACTGTATATTCGGCCATTGGGAGTCATAGTGGGGCTCTACATTTTAGCTCTCTGCCCAATAAAGGTAGAGTATATGTACATGCATTGCCTTGGGTTGACCACAGCCAGTTGACCCTAGCTTCTTCCCAGGTTCCTAGTGATTTGGTGGATAATGTTCACCATCTAGACCGGTGGGATCCATGTCTTGTTATGGAACATTTTTTTAATTTTCTATCGTAAACTATACATTATAGACTATTTTATTACCTGTATTTTGTCAACCATTGGACAAAATGTACAGCAAAAGATAGAAATTCAGGATGTGCTATAGAATAAGCATAATCTCTTACCAACCTGCCATGTTACGACACTAGATTTCAATTACTTACTTACAGATCCATCTCCATAAATCTTATACTGTAGTACTTTTCAGAAACGCATGCCAACATCCTATGTATCTTTAGATGGAGACACTAAATAATCATCTATTTGCCGGTAAATGCTACTTCAACAACTTTCTTTATGCTTAATTCATGAATTTTTTTAAAAAAAGAAAAATGCACAAGGAAGAGTCAAAAATATAAATATTTTTCACACCAGAAAACAGAATTGTGAATTATTAAGCTTTATGAAAAAATCTAATATTTCAAGTACATCTTGGTATTGGTGACATTTTTTTCCTCATTAAAATGAAGAATGACAGAGTGAGGGAGAGAGCAGTATCTGGCCGCTTTGTATCCCCGGTTCAAAAGACGTCTGCTGCAAATTGTCCCAGTGAGACGGAATATTAAGAGCCAGGAGTGCAGGAACCATGCAATTAATTCACTACACTTTCATGGCTGTCAAGGTCTATGGGCTCGAATGATTGAGATTTGGGATCTTAGCACAATATTTCCACCCTAATGAAGTCGTTCTGATTTCAGGATAGATTACATTATATTTTCAGACCATTTAAATAAGTGGAGAGTGACTCAACTCATCGAAGACATGACAATCCAAACTGAAATAACATCATCTTAAAGACTGACTGGTATTTCTTACTAGATGTATCAATGACAAAGGCAAATTTCGTGTTTTAACCTATTTATCATATATATTTTTATCTAATCTTGTTTTATTTTTTTTGTTGTATGGTTTTTCTGTACACAACTAAGGGGTGGCCATCATGGCTGTGCTGCTATTAACTGTACAGTATGTGGAGATATGGTTTACAGCAGTATCATGGACCATAGATGCAGTGGACAGGAGACAACTCATTGAGTTCTAGACATGTTATGTGACCTGTGCAGGGAGGGGGAGTAGATAAGTTGTGACATCATCTATTGTGAATGTCGGATCCGTGTTATCTATGTAGTTATTATGTCTCATTGTGATCCTGCCTGTTAAGCATACTTACAAACATTTTAGTTGGTAAATTCGGGACATTTAAGCCCCATGCCTGGGGAAATGACATATCATCTTGCTAATGCCCACTTATGGGCAGAAATTTACATAAGCCATATGCATTTTGCCATGGAACAGATTTGATGGGGCTGTCTCTAAAAATGAGGGAAAGTCCATGCGTATTTCAGACTTTTGCCAACTATGTGAGATGATGGCCGATGATCTCTATAGAACAGGAAGTATCAGCCTATTATTGGGCCAGTGCAAAAAATGTACATAGCAGCATAGAAATTAATATCACCCAAAAAATATCCTTAATCTAAAATTTTTATTTAAATAGGTCATTTTCTGATTAAAAATTTAACCGTACAAAGTGTTGGATAAAAACTCTTCTGCCTAACTTTGCCGTCCCTAATGGCTGTTGCAAACACAGACCAGTGTGGAATACAATAGGGCAGATTTACTAATCCTGTCTATCATTAAAGGGGTTCTCCGAGTTATATTCATTGATGATCTATCCTCAGGATAGGTCATCAATATCAGATCGGTGGGGGTCCGACACGTGGCACCCCTGCCGATCAGCTGCTTGAAGAGGAGGCGCGCGCCGTACCAGCGCTGCCTCTTCATTGTTTACCTGCTAGCCGTAACATCAGTAGCGGTGAGCAGGTGTAATTACATCTAACTGTCCCATTCATTTCAATGGGACGGCTCTTTCCTATACAAGTGTATGGGAACGAGTCTCCCCTTCTAAATGAATGGGGCAGTTAGGTGTAATTACATCCTGCTCACCGCTACGTATGTTACGGCGAGCAGGTAAACAATGAAGAGCAGCGCTGGTACGGCCCGCGCCTCCTCTTCAAATAGCTGATCGGTGGTGGTGCCGGGTGTCAAACCCCGTCGATCCTGATATTGATGACCTATCCTGAGGATAGGTCATCAATGCATATAACTCGGATAACCCCTTTAGGGTCCCATTTAAACTGACTGAAACACAGGTAAATAATTGTGAATGAACTGTTTGTTCTCGATCCTTGCTAGGTCATTTATTCTGCATTTACATACAGGAATCGTCCTCACTTTCTGGCGATGACAGATCACTACTGCGATCATTCATCCCCATGCAGCTTCATCATTTGTTGCAAGCGCATCGCTGGTTACACAGAAGAATATCATGCCAACATATGATGCTTTTAGGTGCCTCATAAACAACGGATCACCCGGCAAATAAGCATTTGCTCATTTGTCGGTAGGCCAACAGCACATTTAGAAGTACAGTACAAACATTTGCTCCAGATAATTGTCTTGATAATTTGACCTTGTCAATGGGCCCTTAGACAGTATAAACTTAGACAGTCATTCTAAAGATGAGCCAAATTCATCATGGTGGTGCATTCTGTATGATATATTTGGTGCAATGTTAGACACTTATATCAAAGTTTACAAGTGTTGGTTGGCTTTCCTTTCGTCAAAATTTGTTGACAAAATTTTGCAATTTTGCTGCATCTTAAACCATGCCCACATTTCATTAAAATAATTTTCCAAGATTTTTTACTGAGTATTTGATATTTATTACATGACATGAAATAACAAAAACACCAATCTCCACCATTCAGTTCCTTAGAGACCTTTGTTATTCCATTTTTTTTCTTCATATCGACCACTGGATCTTCATGAACTACACGTTCAGCAGTCTTGAATTTCGAGACATAAATATTTTCAATACGCAACAAAAAGACCCTTCACTGAGTTAAGATCTTCAAATCAAGAGACAGAACATTTGTGCTCCTCAAGGTGTACAATTACATGGATACATTATGAGGAGGAGAATTCCAGGCCTTGATTGGGTTCAAGGCCTCAATAATTCTACACTTCAACGAAAAGTCTTATTTAGTACAGAGTGAAATGTCTTCTTGCTTCAGGTATTGTAAATGTGCCATAACTACCAACTATGGCCTCAATTTTTGAGATTTAATTGTCTCTAAGAGTCACCAGATTTTTTTAGAGCAATCAGTAAATCATTTCACAAGAAGGTACTATAAAAGCTGTAAATTATTGATAATTTGCACTTTGAATAGAAAACACTTACTACAATACCAGATGACATTCATTTCTGTCCTTGGTATATTTTTGTGTCTTTTTCATAGTTTTTTTTTATTTATATCATCTGTTTTCTACCTCTCTCTCTCTCTCTCTCTCTGACCTAATACAATACTTCATCTATCAGCTTTATGGTGATTTTACAGAATTTTGTTAGTATACTGAAAATCAGTAGAGAATCCTTATAGTGTATACCTAGTGTTATAATTTTAGTGCAGGTGAATACTTGGAACTTTGTAATTTATGAACCTGTCAGCATTTCATATATATTTCTGCATAAATTTGACCTAAAACTACATCAGATTTTTGCACAAGTCCTAAAAGTAGATAAAAATAACCAAATCAAACAAATGAGTCAAAAAAAATTAGGCTTTATTTATTGAGTGAAATGATCCGATATCACATGTCTGTGAGCGGCAAAGGTATGTGAACCTTTAGAATTAGCAGATAATTTGAAGGTTACACAGTCAGGTGTTTTAAATTTAATGGGGCGACAATCAGGTGTGAGTGGGCAACCTTGTTTATTTAAAGAACGGATCTATCAAAGTGTGATCTTCACAATACGTTTGTGGAAGTGTATCACGGCATGTCCAAAGGAGATTTCTGAGGTGCTCACAAGAAGAGTTGTTAATGCTCATCAGGTAGGAAAATGTTACAAAACCACCTGTAAAGAGTTTGTATTCCAACAATGCATAGCCAGATTGTGTACAAATGGAGGAAATTTCAGATAATTATTTCCCTAACCAGAAATGGTCGACCAACAACTTTCACGCCAAGAGCAAGGTGTCTAATAGTCCACAAGGTCACAAAGCCCAAGGTAACCTTTAAGCAACTAAAGGCCTTTCTCACATTTCCCAATGTTAATGTTCATGAGTCCACCATCAGGAGGACAGTGAACAATAATGGTGTCCATAGCAGGATTGCAAAAATAACAATTCTGCCCGTCTGCAGATCATCTGGACATAGTAGAAAGATATTGGAAGAAGTTTTTGAATGGTTGAGACCAAAATAGAATGTTTTTGTTTAAATGAGAAGCTGTATCTTTGGAAACAGAAAAACACTGCTTTCCAGCATATAAACCTTATTTCTTCTATGAAACGTGGTGGTGGTAGTATCATGATTTGGGCCTGTTCTGCTGCATCTGGGCCAAGATAGCTTGCCATCATTAATGGAATAATCTCAATTATACCAGAAAAGTCTAAAGGAAAATGTCAGGTCATCTGTCTGAATTTTTAGAGAATGTGAGTCATGCAGCAATATTAAAAATTCAGATGGATTCACAAACGTTTAAGCACCATTGTAGGTTTATATGATTTGGAGCAGCTTTTCTGAGTAAAAAGCAAAGTAAATCCTGACAGGACTCATAGGAGAGACAGTGATAGTCCTGATTACCCCCACCACACATAGTGATTGACAGTGTACCCACACTGATACAGAAAGAGCTGTCAATCATTGTGTGTGGTTGACGTAGTCAGGACTCTTGCTGTCTCTCCTAGGAGTTCTGTTAGGACTTACTCTGCTTTTTCACAACAATTCTGCTCCAAATCAGATAAACATATATCACAGAGCTCTGCTTCTCTCTCTCTCTCTCTAAAATATCCTGCTTTCAGATTGGGCAGCAGAAATCAATTAACAGATTTGCTTTAAGGCAGCGTTCATCAACGGTAGTCCTCAGGGCCCACATGCATTGGCAGTAATTATATCTGCAGTGGCTGGGTTTGAGGTAGCCCCAACACTATGCTGAGTCCTTCAAACACCGTTGAGGTGTCACCTCGTTTTGCTGCTCTCTGGAAAAGATGGTAAGGTGTGGTGCATCCCAATGGGTATTAAGTCCAGAGAGTCAGGGTCTGCAGTGAACTCTAGTAGTTGGTCAGAGTCTCTTCTTCTGTGCAATGATCCCTAACTGCAGAACACTAGGGGCTCTGACTGCTCTCCTTATATACAGTTTCTAGCTGAACAAGAACCTTCTAGTGCAAGAGGTGGAGTGGAGAAACTCAGCCAAAACAAATGTACAATGTTACAGTTATTGTCTGTCATAGGATTGCATTAGACCTTCAATAATACTCAATTTTTCGGATAAAAATAAGTCTTCAGAAATAATAACAGAGCTAAACCTGACATTTAAAAGGTCATTATGTATGGTTTTGGTGGTAAACAAACATAGTCTTCTTTAAACCTTAAGGTAACTTTGAGTGAGGAGTTGATGACTTTGCATATGGGAAATAGGGGAAAGTGTCCACAAATGTCTAGACTTCAAAGTACCCCTGCTTTAGGGCACCACATATCACCTGCTCAGTAAAGAAATCCTGACAACATGACAGGTGGGCTCTGAGGACTGGACTTGAGGAGCACTGCTATAAAAGGTAAGTTGCACCTTTCTCACCTTTCAGAAGCCTGTGATTCCTCTTTCTTTTCCTACAGGTTATTTGCAAATGTTCAGAAACCTCAGGGGGGGGGGTGGAAGATGTTTCTGTGACATAGCATGAAATGGACAGAATAATAGAAAACAACTTTGTCTAGAAGTCTCTGATCCTGGTTTTTACATGTGGAACATAACCCCCAGGAATGACATGCCTTGTCTCACTCTGTGTTCATGCTCATGATTATATAGGCAGCATAGTGCATGATCATAACCTTGAGGGTATGTGGAAGTAATGTAAAAACATGAAAATCAGACATTGTATAGTACCTGACAATCTCTTTCTAACAAAGCTAGAACCAGTCCTGTACCTCACATGGATCCAACCATCCCCCCATTCATTGGTCCAATTGATATTCTAGATTCTTTCAAGCTGGCAGCTCAGTGGGAGTTCCCATTCTCAGGGGGTGTGTCTTGTCTGTTGCAGCCAGTGACAGCAGAAGAGTGGAACTGAGCATGTGCATCCATCTCAGTGTGGTGGACAGAGAGATTAGAAAAAGAGCAAAAACTGGTGGCACTATGCAGATAATTATTGTGGGACAACCAATTTAAGAACATTAAAGGGTTTTTCCGGGCTTTTACTATTGATGACCTATCCTTAGGATAGGTCATCAATATCAGATCAGCGGGGTTCCAATGCCCGGCACCCCCACCGATCAGCTGTATGTGTTCTTTGCCATAGACAGCAGTAGCAAACAGGAAGAGAGAAGAAAGACAGCACCTGCACACTGCACACGCCACCTTTAGGCAGCTGATCGGCCGGGGTGCCGAGTGTCAGACCCCTGCCGAACTGATATTGATGACCTATGCTGAGATCCTGTTCTTAAAAGGGTTATCCCGAAATAATTATCTGTATAGCGACACCTGCTGTTTGACCTTTTTTCTAATCTCTCTGTCAACCACACTGAGATGGATCTAATATTGTTTGACCTATCCTGATCAACAGTAAAAGCTTGGAGAACCCCTTTAAGAAACACCACTTTAAGAGATTTTGCTTTCAATTGGGTAAAATTTACTGAGGAGGGAGAACTGTCCAGAAGCTACACTTAAAGATTGAACATTTTATAATAACCTGCTAGATCCCCACTTTTCTAATTTCAGAAAAAAACAAGGCTTTATAAGGAAAGTTGAATATGCTGATAGCAGCAATGTGTTGGAATAGGAGGCCTAAAGGCTAGAGGTCATGGTGAGAATTTCATATTTGATGCCAGAAGAGCCAACTGAGACTATAGTCGTAATTGGATCAACCCTGAAGGTACACTCCTGATTTACAGTTTATTGTTGCTCACATAGGCTCAACCTATGGGGACTGAGTTATGTGTGCAGTTCTCTCTGCCATGGTGAAATCACTCGTTTTGGTTTGCACATAAATTATTTCTTATTTGCCTGTTATAAGAAAACTACAACTTGATTCTCATTTTAGAACAAATCTAGACCAAAAATAAAAGTGCAATACATTTTTAGAATCTGAAATAATAATAATATATAATATTATTATAATAATGATAAAATCATTGTAATTATGAGTTCACATCACATTTTATGCTTCCGCTTGACGTATACGTTAGAAAAAAAAAAGGATACAAAAAAGTAGCACACCACGTTCTTGTATCCTGCAGAGTCTAGTAAAAAAAAAAATACATACTTTTTTTTTACAATGGTAAAAAAAATGTACATGTTTTTTACAATGGAGCCACTGTGTCGCATCAGTCTGAGGGAACCATTTACGGGTTTTTTATAAGTTAAACAGATGGGAAAAGCATGATGTGAACCCAGCCTTGATGAGCAACTTCTATAGAATCAAAATTCAACCTGAATTTTTAGGTAATGCGATTCTAGAGAACTTTTAGGGAGGAAGAGAGAGGAAAAGATCTAATTTTTCATAACTTCGCTCATCACTAATCACAAGTAAAAATAATAAGCCTCCCTTAGAGTGGGGGAGAGGGCAATATCTAAAACACTCGGAAATCACCGTAAGTCCATCCACCTCTGGCACTTAGAGCTCATGCACACTAACGTATTTTCTTTCCATGTCTATTCCGTTTTTTTACGGACCATATGTGGAATCATTTATTTCAATGGGTCCGGAAAAAATAACGGAAGTTACTCCGTGAGCCTTCCGTTTCTGTATGTCCGTTCCACAAAAAAATAGAGCATGTTCTATTATTGTCCACATTACGGGACCAGCTATTAGGGGCCAGCTGTTCCGTTCCACAAAATACTGAATGCACACGGATGTCATCCGTATTTTTTGCGGATCCATTTTTCGCGGACCACAAAATACATACGGTCGTGTGCATGAGCCCTTACTGTGGTTTATTCCCATATCAGTCATTAAAGGCCGAGATGGGAAAACCCCTTTTTAAAACTATGATCCAGTCCGCAAAAATGTGAAGTACCCATGACAATCACCCAATAAGACTTAATGCACATGACTAGAGATGAGCGAATCTATTCGCCGATTCATTGATTCGTATCGAATCTTGGAAATTTTTAGCTGCGAAGCGAATCCGAATATTAGGTGATTCGCTTTGGCTTTGTACGCATTCGCTACGTAGTTTGTCCTATAAATTATACGCTATTGCTACGTATAAGTTACTGGTGCATACGAATTCAATTCATTAGCGAAATTTTACTGTTCGTTTATCGTGTGCAAAAGCCCGGAAGAAAGCGGTCACCTGACCTAGTGGGCAGGGCTTGCTCTGATTGGCTCAGGCTCGGTAAGCAGTGACGCATCACTTCTGTTGCGACTGCAGAAGAACTGTGTGTGAAGTTCTGAGACTCTGAGACCTGTTTTGTGAAAATTGGGGTGTAATTGCTCTGGGAATCGATATTACGCATATCAGGGATACTGCAGGGCAAGTGCATGGCCTGTTCAGGGCTAGTAATTAATCAGGCAGGGAGAGAGAGACAGGGAGAGATAGGGAGAGACAGGGAGAGACAGTGAGATACAGGGACAAAGACCAGCTGCAGGGCCACAGAGTGAATTCAAAAATGTCTGGAATGGATAAGCAAAAGGGGTCCAGTGGCACAGGGCAGAAGTGCCAAAGGACCTGTAGCCAGAGCATCTACTAGTAGTATTCACAATACTTGGCCGTTGTTCCACCAAGCGCACCCAAGGCGCAAAATTGTAGTGGAGGAGAAATGGATGAGGTAGTGGAATGGATGGCACGCTCATCTCAGTCTCAGCTGGATGATCTGCTGTCATCTGCTGATACAGTATCCATAAGAAGCCAGGGGTCAGACTCAGAGCGTTCCTCCTGCTCCACCATTCCTCTCCAGCAAAGCCCGTCATATTTGTACGCACT
>ONZH01007757.1:0-34880 GCA_900303285.1 Rhinella marina
CCCCTCTCAGTCCTACAAAGGCTGCTGAGCAGTCGTGCGCGACCTTATTACTCTGTACACAGTAGGCCAGTGCCTATGCAAGCAGAGCGTGCCGGCTTCTGACCCTTGTGACCTAGGAATGTCACGTGGTATTGTGACGTCACAAGGTCCTTATCGCGCATGGACTTTAGCCGCTACCGAAAAGTTAGTGTGAGAAGCATGTGAGGAAGACAGAAGCAACCTAAGCTATGTGCAGGAGGAGAGAGTCACCCTAAAGGCCGCCATTTTTGTTGGACACTGGCCATGTCACAGCTACCATGATGGCAACTTACCATTTCTTGGCCGCTAGCAATTGGCATAAACTGGATACCAAGCCTGTCAAAGGTAAATGCTGAGCTCATCAGCTTAATGGACTTTGTCAGCAACTTATAGTGACTGGGAGTAGCTCCACAGCACCCGGACACTGCATTCTGCAACTACTGTACTAGCTACAGTTGTGAATTTATTTACCTACTGAAAACTCCAACGGGTAGTCAGGTTTCTATATTTAAAGTGACACAGTGCAGACGTATTAATTCCTGCTGTGCAGGGCCAACATACCGTGAAGTATTGATATACAATTTTATCCAGAGCCAAGACTAGTTTATCAGGGGACTGACTAAGTGGAGAATTAAGAGTAACTGGATTTAAAGCTACAGCAACTTAAAGTAACAGCCTTGGAAGGAATTCTTACAACACCAATCTGTATCGTCTACTGCCTACTGAAGCAATTGTAACTTATAATATCTGACCTCAAGGCAAAAGTAAAAGTTTATTGTTCATCTCAAACTGCCTCCTCATTACTACTAAGGGTGTGTCTACCTTAAGACACTGGCGTCACGACAAACCAGGACCCTGCCGACTGACACTGCCAAAATTACCACCAAGAGCACCTCGTCTCACCATCCGGCGGAGTCCTGCGTACAGAGTGTGCCCCGAGGGAAGTCGTGTCCAGCCTCCACGCAACTGCACGCCGGTCCAGGGATTCCACTAAAAACCGTGAGTAAACCATCGGCAACACCACACTGTGACATATCCCTGACGCTCACGTGTTCCCCCTGCGGTACCGGCTTGCTGCACTAGCAATGATGACAGTTGAGTGGAAGCACATTTTGAGTGGTCAGGGACATAGCCATGAGACTGGTAATGGTGACATAAGAGACAAACAGACAGTAGTGGATGATGATGTAGCCGATCACACATGGGAACCGGGTGAAGTGGGGGCATCATCATCAGGGGGTGAGGGTAGCAGAAGGCCTGTGAGACAACAGCAGGGTGGCAGTGTGCTGATGAGCCAGCAGGGTGGAAGCAGTGAGAGATCTAGAGCCAAACGCACCTGAGGTAGACCATCTGCAACTCAGGAGCCTACATGCACTCATCCAATAAGCACAGAAGCTGAACATGCAACTGGGTAGGTTGCTGGTACTGCAGTCCCTCCATATTGTGACTGTGAACATTTCAGAGAACTCATGGCTTGCGTGCACCCAAGGTGGAGAGTCCCAATCTTTTATAAGTTCTCAAAAAAAGCTGTACCAGCCCTGTATGTTTAGTAGAAAGTGGTCTAGTCCTGGAGCCTGTCAGTGTCTAGCACAGTTTATGCCAGTGCTGACATGTGAAGCTATAACAATGGCCAAGGACAATATATGTCCTTTACAGCCCTCTGGGTAAAGATGGTTCTGGCCCAGACACACCAGCAACTTGGCCAGGTGCTGGCAATGCCACCTCCACTTTGTAATTGTGGAATTTCAGTGCCAAAGTCTTCCTCTGCCTTCTCTCAAGCTTGTCCTCAGCCTCCACTGTAGGTACAGTTCTGAGTGGTCCTCCAGCAAGCCATCTATGCAAAGCATGGTGTTGTCACGTGTTTCTGCACCTGGTCAGTCTGGGAGTCACTCTGGGACGGAACTTCTCCACATCATCAACCAAATTGAATCCTTGCCAACTGGAGATAGAAACCATGGCCACTGACAACGGGAAGAACATTCTGTCTGTGCTGCGTCAGGGAGGGCTGACCTGTGCACTATGCTGGTTGTCACCTGGCTTCTGAAGTCTTCTGCTCAACTGCAAGTTATCTTGAAAATGTCAAGGAAACTGTGCATGCCCTTCAGCCACTCTTACTATGCAACACACAGGCTCGGACTGGCCCACAGGTGTACAGGTGAATCCCCCGGTGGGCCCCTGAGCAAGGTGGGCCCCTAGTCTCCCACCCCTTGCACAAGTGGCACATAACACAGTAGACTTACTGTACTACATACTTATATTCAAAGTACAGCCCCTCAACCAGCCTATGTTCATATAAAAAACTTGTTAGATTATTTATTATATTTGAATGTATCCGTACAGTGGGCCCCCAAAATAAATTTTACTGGTGGGCCCTAGGTACCCCAGTCCGACACTGGCAAAACACACCCTCCTTTAGATGCAAAGCAGAATGGTTTTCCCCTACATTGCCTCATATGTGATGTTTCCACACATTGGAACTCCACCCTCCACATATTACACACATACATTAGCCAGTGGCAGCTCATGCGTGACACCTGCTGTTTGCTCAGGCCCTTTGCGGAGGCCACCTTATTTGTTTATCACCAGGACCATGGGATGAATGATATCATTCCACTTCTTCACATCCTGGAGCAGATGCTGATAAATCTGGTTGGCCTGGGGACAGGAGACGTGGTGCCTACATCTTATGGCCCCCTGAGCCCTGTAGGGGCTGAACTGACGGAGGAGGAGGAGGATGCGGAGGACATTAACTCCCAGGAAATAAATACAGAAATAGGTGGTTTATCTGCCCAAGTGACAGGAGACGAACAGGAGGAGTATAAGGAGCAGGAGGGCGATGAGGAAAACCAGGCAGTTGACTCTAACACCATGGCAATATGCAGTGGAAGTGGAGGCAGGGAGTCCATCCGAGTCCCATGCGCAAAGGGCAAGATACATGCTGAGTTGCTTGCGTATTAACAGCCATATTATCACCATTCGTCAGAGAGATGACTATTGGCTCTCCATAATGTTAGACCCTCGCTACCAGTCCAAAATTGGGACCTTTTTTTACACCTTCTGAGAGGGGAGAAAAAACTAACTACTATCGAGACATCCTTTGTAGTTATTTGGTTGCTACCTATGTGTGCCATTGCCCATCCTCACAAAGGTCTTACTGGGGGGACCCTCTGAGCTCACACTCCACTGCCATGACAGATGGAGGGGGTTGGGTGGTCAGGAGCAGCACAACATCTATCAGCAGCAACTTAAGTCTCGAGTCACTTATGAGAAGTTTTCTGCAGCCGCTACTGTAGAAACCACCCAACAGCAGCAGGACATGGAGCAGAATTTGAACCAGCAGTGGCATACTTGAAATACATCCTGTCACCCCAGATCCAAGATCCCCTGGACTACTGGCCAGCCAAACTTGAATTGTAGCCACAACTGGCCAAGTTTGCTCTGGGCAAGCTTTCCTGCCTGGCCAGTAGTATGGCATCAGAGCAGGTATTTAGTGCAGTGGGTGGCATAGTTACCCCAAAGAGAACTCTCCTTTCAACACCAAATGTTGAGAGACTAACCTGTATAAAGATAAATCAGGTATGAATCAACCAGGATTTCCAGACACTGCTGCCTGATGCAACAGACTAGATCATTCTGCCCACATGTTGCTACCACTATTCTGATGCTGCCAGATGCACAATGCCACACGCCTGCTACCTCTACTGCCAGCTGCTCTTACTTTGATCTGCCATGCCGCCATCTTGTGCTGTTACTGCCACTGCTGTTCCCCCCCCCCACTCTGTTATGGGGGCACTATTGTGACTATATTCATGCTGTTGCCACCCTACCTACTCCGTTCCAGGGCCACTATTGTGACTCCTCATGCTGTTGCCACCCTCACTACCCTGTTCCGGGCTACTATTGTGACTCTACATCCTGTTGCCACCCTCACTAGTCTGTTTCGTCACACTAGTGAACCTGTTTGGCCATGTTGACATCATTTGTTTTTCCTTTCTTTTGATCTGAAAAGTAACAAAAAATATGGGTCCATAAGGCCTATCACATGGTCAGTTATTATTTGGGAGCCAGAAGCAGGAGTGGAGCACAATACATGCAAATATTTCCATCAAATATTATCTCTGTTTTGGACCCACACCTGTTTTTGGCTTACCAATACTGGTCAAATACTGATCCAAAAAAACTGACCAAATACTGACCATGTGACAAAAGTCCATTGAAGTCCTTTTCCATCTCAATAAAACTGATTTCAGACACAAATAGCCAAAATTCATGCAAATTGAGCATAAGATCTCTATCACCTGGTCAGTATTTTGCTTCAGGATTTGATCATGAACTGGAGGTCAAAAGCACAAGTGGGTCCAAAAACACAGAACAGATGCAAATATTTCCATCACATTTATCTGTTTTATCCTGTTTATGCCTTACAAATAATTATCAAATGCTAACCAAATAGTGACGCTTTGAAGGCGGATGCTCAAAATACAGGATCCATGGCAATAAAATAGACCTGATGCTAACATTGATGTGTAAAGCCGTAAAGCTGAGTTCACACTTCTGTTATTTGGTCATTTTTTTCCATCACTTATTGTGAGCCAAATTCAGGAGCCAAGCCTACTCTCAGATTAGGTATCATGAATAGATCTGCACCTGTTCTGTGGTTTTGACCAGCCATCTGCTTGTGTATTAATATTACATGTTATAGTTACTAGAGATGGGTTCTTGATCCAGGGAGTCATTTTCATTGCCCGATTGAAGTCAAAAAAGAATTTTTTCTCCTAAAATGAGGAAAAATGGCTTCTACCTTATCATTTTATTCTTCTTTTTTTGCCTTCCTCAGGATCAACTTGCAAAACAGGCTGAACTGGATTGGATGGAGAGATGTATTTTCAGCCTTACAAACTATGTTACTATGTTGTATGTTTGTTTTGTACACAGAAACAAAAAACAAAGTCATTTCTAGTGAAAAACACGTTGTAAACCTGGTATGAGATTATTACGACCCACAATAGCAATAAGCAACAGCAATGAAGGAAAAGCGGGTAAAAGATTACCGCAGTAGCTCTATGCCAGCCCCTGTATGCAACACTCTGTCCCAGCCACTCACCTACTCAACACTTTCCCTGATCAAATTCCTTTCTATTCTACACAATTATTTCTTTCTGTTCTATTCAGCCAGTTCCCTAAGGTTCTTCAGATCTGGTGGCTAAAATTACAGCGGCAGCTAGAGATTAGTGCTGCCATTCCATAGTTTAGCTCCTTAGGCTTTTTAAAAGTTGTGTGGTATGTGTGTGTAGTGTATATATATATGGTGTATTTGTGTGTATGTGTGTTGCATATATACTGTGTATGTATATGTAAACGTGTCATAACGCCGCATGTCCCTCGTTGAGTAGGGAACTTGTTAAAAATTTAAAATTCCACCCCTGCCTGTAACACTATAATAGAGGCTTGCTTGTGACTATTTATACTGTATAAGATCATTTTCTGTCGGACACTGCATACCCATCTACCCTCATCAGCAGCTCAACACAGCATGACGTTCTGCTCATTTTGCAAGGGTACCACCTGCTTGCTACCCCACTAATTGGCTCATGAGGCATTTTTTCAGCCTGTGAGGCAATGAGGTCAAGCCCTTCATTTATGTAAATGATCTACTAAACCAAAAACACTCACTTTTTTCAAAATTATTCAATTATCCAAGTTACCCTTGTCGTCTAGCTATTTTCACACTGGACACTAATAGAAATGAAGAGGAAGCCCATTCACTCCCTTGTTACATTTCTACTAGGAACATATCAAATTCTAAACTAATCAGATTCATTAAGAAGTTAACAAAAATCATCTACCAAACAAATTCGAAGTTTATTGATTCATATTGGACCCAACACCATTTTAATGTGAAAATTGGCAAGGAAAGGAGAGAGGAAGACAATGAAGGATAACATGATACCGGGAGAAAGTGAGGACATAGGGATTGCCCTGATTGGCTCAGAGGCTGACAGACAGCCTGATCAGCCAGAGTGCAGTATGCAGGCTGGTCCTTCTGTGTAGAAGTATAAACACCATTTTGTTCCCATCTAGGCTTGTGAAAATATGTGTTGTGGCAGTGTCTTGTAATTTCCTTGCTCCGATGCTCCCCTTTGCTGCATAGCGTAGGGAAAGATCTGTTTCGTTATTGCTGGTGACGTACACAGCTTCCTCTCACTTTCCTTGCTCCGATGCTCCACTCATACATGGTAAATGAGTTAAGAGGTTATATCGGGGTCCAGCTCTGAACCCGGACAACACCTTTAATTTTTGCTGTTTCATGAAATCACATACTTGTATTCAGGGTATCACTAGAAAAGGGCTAGAAACTGTCAAAGATCATCGACTTGTAATGTACTGTTACCTTAGAGTTGCCAGATTTAAGTCATTTTTGCAAGTACTGTATTTTGAGTTACTGTATGATCCATCATGGAAGCGCTCACTAGTATGCAGGAGGAGAGGGAGTGAAGCGCGAGTAGCGCTGTACAGTACTTACCCCTCCTCCTGCTTGCTCTTCCTGGGGCCCGCGCTGCTGTGTCCTGACTGCCTGCAGCATCAGGACGTACAGAGCGCACTCTGACCTGACGCTGCAGGAGGTCAGGTGACTGCAGCACGGGCCCAGTAAGAGGTGAGAGCGGGGAGAAAGCCAGGACCAGGAGAGGAGCAACACAGGAGAGGTAAGTTTATTTATTTGTTTTATTGTCTGATCTGAGGTCTGATTTGGGGTCCTAAATGGGGGTCTGCTATTGGGGGCCAGAAGGGGGGGTCTGCTATTGGGGGCCAGAAGGTCATTGCTGACCTGAGGATAGGTCATCAGTAGTAAAAAGAGGACAACCCCTTTAACAGTAGGACTGGAGGGAAGGGGTTAGGTTGAGAATTTGGCATGGAGGGGGGGGGTGTGTGTTGCGTTTCAATATTTGCAGAAAAGCTAGGTGCACCTGCGCTGAGTGTGTGTGTGTGTGTGGGGGGGGCAAGCTGAACTGGTTGCCCCAGGGCCCATGAGCCTTTAGCTACGCCCCTGGGATGAACCTTTGTGCATCTGAAACCGCCATTGTATAGTTTCCAGCACCAGTCACTATCCAACACAAGTGATTGTGGTATTGTACTCCCACTGATCTGATATTGATGACTTATTCTAGGGATAGGCTATTATTATTAGACTATCTAACAAAATCCTCTTTAATGCTGGCAAGCAAATTAAATTATTGAAGAATTATTGAACATATTATTGAAAGAAATCCAATGCAATGCTTTCCACAAGAAGATAATCAGCTGCCTGACAAGTGCTTCAGGGAAATTACTTGCTAGCAATTGTATCTGAGCAATTTAAAAAAATCACAAGGTCTTTACAACTTTTTGTAGCTAAACTTTATTATGATTACTTTATAGAGACAAATAACAAGCAGAGACATAACTAATTGCCATAGAGCTCCATAGATACAACTTCGAATGGCACTCTTCTCCACCCGTCGCCATATTTAGCAGCAAGTTCAGAACATAGATAGCATGCTATTATTGTGGTACACAGTGATATTTAGTACAGGTATAATGCTTACAGTGATGTCATTGTACAGGGATAATTCACAGTGATGTTACAGCATAGAAATAATGCAAACAGTGATGTCATAATATATACGGATATAGAGGATATTTACAGTGTGATAACATAAGAAAAATTATTATAATGATACATGCAGGTATAATGAAAACATGATGTCGCAACACAGTAATACTGCATAAAAAGCATAATGCACACAGTAGTCATAGGGCTCCAGAATACAAGTTAGAATGGCCTCACATTCAATTTTCAATCTTTCTTAGTCATCACTAATTGTGCCTTAAGTATGGAGATATGCGGTTTGTTCCCATAGCCACTGCTATGTCTGCTGCTGTGACAGTTACACCCATGATAGGGGGAAATCTATCAAGCCCTGCACTCTAGAATTCTGGCATGAAAAAATCATAAACAAGGTCATTTTTACAGGGAATGTGGGCTTGGTTAGTACGTGAAGCTTATTTAAGCCAGATTTATCAAATGTGACTTTTCAAAATGTAACAAAATTGTCACAATATTACTCCAGTATAAGGGTGGCAAAAAAGTGGAGAAACATCTCTAGCTAGAAGTGTTAAACCTGTATTAAATTACAGCAGTGCACACTTCTGCAACACTGATTTTAAAAATTTTCCTCATAATAAATCTTCCCCACTGAGTTTCTTAAATGTAGAATAAAGACTCAATAGAAGGCAGTTCAGCAGTCAATAAGTTAATCCAGAAAACAAGCCACTGTCAGTGCACAGAGGGCTAATGAGCAGGTCTTGGGTTCAGATACAAAACACAAAGATACAAATAGGGCAGGATACATACACAATTACCAGTAGCAAGCCATGAATGAGTAGCAGACCTATATTCCCCACGCCTAGCTCTAGGATTGGATGCTGACTCACTGACAGGTCAACCTGCGGGGGGGTTACCTGTTTTGGATGGCAACCCTCCCAGCATAGCCATACACAGAACTCCTGACAAACATCTCTCTATACAGTGCCCTGATAAAGTGTTTATACCCCTTGAACTTTTCACATTTTTTTCAATATACCTACAAACTTAAATGTATTTTTCAGGATTTTATATGATAGACCAACACAAAGTATCAAGTATGTATGAAAAGAAAAGAAAATGATACATGGTTTTCAAAATTTTTTATAAATACAAACCTGGAAAGTGTGGGAATACATTTGTATTCAGCCCTCTGAATTAAAACTTTCTAGGACCATGTTTCACTGCAATTACAGTTACAAGTCTTTTGGGGTGTGTCTCTGTCAGCTTTGCACATCTCGAGGCTGACATTTTTGTCCATTCTTCTTGGTAAAATATGGTAGCTCAAGCTCAGTCAAATTGGATGGAGAGCAGCTGTGAAAATCAATTTTCAAGTCTTTCCACAGATTCTCAATGGGATTTAGGTCTGTAGTGAATATGTCATTCAAACACATGAATATGCTTTGAGCTAAACCATTCTATTGTAGCTTTGGCTGTATGCTTAGGGTCATTGTCCTGCTAGAAGATGAACCTCCACACCGGTCTCAAGTCTTTTGCAGCCTCTAACAGGTTTTCCTCCAGGATTGCCCTGTATTTAGCTCCATCCATCTTCTTTTCTGACTTTGCTGAAGAAAAGCATCCTCGCAGCAGGGGCGTTGCTAGGGTCTCAAAAGATCCGGGGCCCAATCCCCAATGAATATGGCACTCAGTCGCCCCCCCCCGGCATACAATCCCCCACAGTCGCCCCCCGCGGCATACAATCCCCCACAGTCGCCCCCTGCGGCATACAATCCCCACAGTCGCCCCCCCGGCATACAATCCCCCACAGTGGCCCCCCCGGCATACAATCCCCCACAGTGGCCCCCCGGCATACAATCCCCCACAGTGGCCCCCCGGCATACAATCCCCCACAGTCACCCCCCCAGCCAGGGCTGGTTTTAGACAAAATGTGGCTGTGGGCAAAATCAAAAGTGGGGCCCCAAATTTTGTAAAAATGCACTAACAACACAGTTACTGTATTTTTCGCTTTATAAGACGCACCACAGATTTTAGAGTAGCAAAATAAGAAAATAATATTTTTCATCAGACCTCAGATCACCTTTTCCGACCCCATCAGACCTCAGATCAGCCCACTCAGCCCCCATCAGACCTTAAATCAGCCCACTCAGCCCCCATCAGCCCACTCAACCCCCATATGCAGCATCAGGTCATCGTGTGCATACTACGTCCTGACGCTGTACGGGGTCAGGACAGTGCAGTGCCGGCAGGAGAAGACAAGGAAGCACTGGACCCGGAGGGGAGCTTCAGCGCAGGAGAGTGAGTATGTATCCCCTCTCCCGGCACCTAATACATACCAGTGAGCGCTTCCATAATGGAAGCGTTCACTAGTATTCGCTTTATAAGACACACAGCAATTTTCACCCTATATTTGGGAGGAAAAAAGTACATCTTATAAAGCTAAAAATACGGTACATTCTGTTGATTCCAGCCCTTCCTCACAGATTTACACCCCATAAATCTCCTTAAACAGTTCTTCACCCTCATGGACCCAGAATACACTCCATGCCCCCTCCCCTCACACAATGAGTTCCCCTCACTCAAAGCATCTGAAAGTATTAAAAACCAGAAGCGTGTGATTTCTCTTCAGGCGCGCTTTCCACCAGCGAAGATTGGTGAAAGCACCCTGTTCTGTAAATGAGCCTCAGCCTGTACTAGGCTTCCAGGTTCATTGTTAGTATATCCCAGTTCAGGCCACTAGGTGGCAGCAGTGAACTGTGATATAATGATTTCAATACAGGGGGAGGAGCTATGGGGCGGAGCTGAGGCGCGTCCCGCCGGCATGAGCTCAGGAGTGCCTTAAAAGTCCTGATGGGATTGCTCTGACCCAAGAGCCGGACTCTGGCGTGCTCGGTCTTACCTGGGTCTGTGGCTGCGGAGAGGTGGTGATCCCCGGTGGAGTTCCTCGTGGGGACTGCTCGTCCTTTGACTCCCCTGTGTGCCGGAGAAGCGGGATCGGTGCGGGCGAGGACGCAGAGCCCGGGAGGACAGATCCCGCAAGGTTCTGCGGGACCACATGTCCGATAGCATCCATCGTGATCGAACGCCGGGCCTGGATCCGGGCCGGCATCGCTTGTTGCTGGGAGCGTGGAGGCCGGAGGCCGGCAGAGACCCCTAATACTGGGGGAGGAAGACTGGAGACGGTGGTGGTGATGATGGAGCCGGTGGGAGCTGCTCCTGGACTTGGGTGACAGCTGTCTGTGGCAGCCCAACTTGTTCCACTGCTTTGCATCAGCCTGTTTATTACTGTTATCGTTCTAGAAGTTGGCCTGTATGAACTGTCCATCTCCAGGCGCGAGTGGCCCCCCCTTGCTGCTTGATCCTTTCCCCGGCTGAGTGGTCGGGGGTAAAGATATATAGTGGGTGCTTTTGAACACTAGGGTGTAATTTACTCTCCTATTGCCCACTATATTCTCTACATTGTGGCTCTGTGTGCAAAATGAGTGCTAAAGCTAAGAAGGCAGATAGAGCAGAGGCCACTGTAAAAGATAAAGAGAAAAAAGACGGGTGGATATCTGGAAAAGTGGATCAATTTTTTGGCTCCCCCGCGGGGAAAGAGAAAGAAAAACAGAGATTGGGGGGGGGGCGAACCCTGATGGGAAGGACCTGGATATACAAATGGAGACGGCAAAGCGGCCGGATTCTCCGGTCCAACCAGAATGGTTGACAGAGCTGATGTAGGCAATAAAGAAGTGTGACTTTTCCATAGGGGAATTGTCCCAGAAGGTGGGATCGATTGGTTCGGACATTTCCATCATTAGAAATGAAATTAACAAGGTCCGGGAGAGAATGGGAGAGATGGAACAAAGAGTTAGTGACTTGGAGGATAATATGGCGGGAATGTGTAAAAAAATGAAGGTCTTAGAGAAAGACAATGAAGTCCTCAAATTAAAATTAATAGACTCTGAGAACAGATCTTGCCGTTCTAATCTGCGGCTAGTCGGTCTCCCAGAGGGAGCGGAGGGGAATGACCCTGCTCTCTTTATCCAAAATTGGTTGAGAGAGAGTTTGGGTCAAGAGCATCTGTCTAATTTCTTTTGTGTGGAAAGGGCCCATAGGGTCCCGGGTAAACCTCCACCCCCAGGGGGTACCCCTCATCCGATGATCATTAAGCTGTTAAACTATAAGGATCGGATAGTATAATGCGCAGAAAAAGAGAGTTAGGAGATCTGCGCTATAACAATAATGTAATTGCTATATATCCGGACTATGCGATGGAAACGCAAAAAAAGCAAGAGTCTTTCTTTCAGGTTAAAAAGAGACTGCAACTTAATAACATCAAATACTCTCTTTTCTTCCCGGCGAAACTTAAGATTGTCTACAATGATAAGGCGTGGTTCTTTTTTAGTTCTGAAAAAGTGGTGGGTTGGATGGATAACAAGGGGCTGAAGTGATAGGGGTTACTGATGAGCTCTAGCCGGTATATGCTCTGTAGAGAGGGTCGTGAATAGTGGTCGGTTGTCTTGCTATGCGGGATCCAAGTAGGGGGGTGGTGGGTGCTGTGCCTCTGAATAGAGGGGGAAAAAAAGTAAGTTTTTTTTTTTTTTTTCTCTTCCTTCTTCTCGTTTGTTCTCTTTATGGTATGGCGGATAATATGGTGTGGGGAGTCTTTTTGGGGTTTGGGACCTGGTCTGTTTCCATCTCCTGCTGCTGTAACACATGGGTGAAGTTAGTATTATAGCATGGAATGTGCGAGGGATAAGGGAAAGAAGTAAGAGGTATGCAATTTTTGATCACGTAAAAAATTACTTTCCAGGGATTTTTTGTTTTTTGGAAACACATTTGTTGGATGAGGATAAACATATATTAAATAAAAAATGGTGGGGGGGGGGCAGTATAATTCTTATTATTCAAGATATTCACGTGGAGTGTCAGTGTTGATCCACAGGAAAATTGATTGGGTGGAATATGATAGAGTAATTGATGATGAGGGGAGGTATATCTTTTTATTTGGAAAAGTTAATTCACTATTGTGTATTTTGATTTTTGTTTATAACCCGCCACCTTTTAGTTTAATGATATTACAAAAGGTTTTTGAATTCACTCAGGGGAAGAAGCAATGCCCAGTATTTGTAGTGGGGGATATGAATTGTGTGATGGAGGAGGAGATGGACAGACTTAGAGCAGTTGAACCTAAGAAGACTCCCTTAGGCTCCGCTTTGAATAAAATGGTAAAGGAAATGGGGCTAAGGGATATTTGGCGGATGAGGTATCCATAAAAGAGTTATTATTCGAGTTGGAATAAAACTTGTAATACGTTCTCCAGAATAGATCTTGATTTCGGTAGCGATAGCCTCCTTCCTTATGTGAGAGATGTAAAATATTTGTTAAGGAAAGTTTCAGATCATTCTCTGGTGTTGGTATTAATAAAAATAGATGATAATAAAAGGAAGGGTAGGTTTAAGTTAAACGCCCACTGGTTAAATTTAATTCACGATAAAACGGCTATAGAGAAGGAACTGCAACGGGGCAGGTTGGCGAGATCAAATATTCACAGATTCTACAGCAACATCCAGTTTGCTGAACTCCACTCCACTCCATCCTGTCATTGGATGCGGTCAAGGCCTTTGACAGGGTGGAGTGGGAGTACCTATGGGAAATTTTGAGTAGATTCAGTTTTGGCCATAATTTCATTCATATGGTTAAGGTACTGTATAATAAGGTAGAGGCGTTTATAGGGTTAGAAGGAGGGGAATTAGAGAGCTTTGCCTTGGAGAGGGGTACGCGGCAGGGGTGCCCTCTCTCCCCGCTTCTCTTTGCCCTGAGTGTTGATCCTTTGGCTATTAGGATTAGAAAGTGTGAGATGATACAGGGGTTTGGAGCGCGGGGAGAGAGGGACAAAATTTCGTTATATGCTGACGACTTCTTTTTCTAAAAAACCCAGGTGAGGCGCTCCCCTGGGTAATGAGAGTTATTGAAGAAAATGGAAGGTTCTCCGGGATGGCCATAAATTGGCAAAAATCTGTATTGTTGCCTCTTGGTACTCAGTTAAATATAGGCTCCATGGATCTTAGAATACTTGGTAAAGGGGAGGATTTCAAGTATCTTGGGGTGCGGGTGTCAAGGGAGATTATAGACTTCCATAAATTGAATACGGTGGAGATTATTAAGGGCATCAAGAGGAAAGAGGAAATTTGGAACAAGTTATGTTTGACGAAAGCTGAAAAAATTGCTTTAATTAAGTCTGTACTTCTTCCAAAAGTCCTCTACCTGTTTGGAGCAGCCCCAATCTGGATTGACGACATCTATATGAGGAAAATAGTAAGCTTGTTTAACACTTTGATTTGGGGGAGGAAAAGAGTTCGTATAAGGTTAGACTATTTATATGCTAAAAAGGAAGCGGGGGGTCTGGCCCTCCCAGATATTAGATCTTACTTTTTGTCCTCACAATTATTCAAACTGGTTAGGTGGAAAAGCGACAATTTGATTACTTTTCTACTTAATGAGACTGACATAGCACCTGGGGACATTTATTATCTTCTGGAATCAGGATTCCTGGAAGATCGAAGGTGGGCACAGTATCCAGTAGTTGGGACTATGGTGAGGACTTGGAGTGAGGTGAAATGGGTGACAGATCAGGTCGGTATTTTCGGGTTTGCCCCCATAATAAATAACTTATTTTTCTCAAGAGATCAGTTAAAATTGTAAGAAAAATTAGGCTCGGTGAAAGTAAAGGAAATATATGTGAACGGAAAATGTGTAAGTTGGGATGGTGTAAGAGAAAAATTCGGGCTATGTCAGGGTGACTGGTTGGATTTTGCAAGGTTGAAAACTAAAGTGGAAAAGATATTAAGGCAACCAGGTATGAACATGATTAACCCCAAGGGTCTAATAAAAAGGCTAACTCAAAATGAGATTTGCATCTTGCATGTATGGCATGTTAAGTGGGGGCAAACTGTTTACTTTTCCCAGTCAAGGAAAGTGGGAGGAGGACCTGGATGCGTCAGGCAAAATCCAGTGGAAAAGGGTTTATAAAAATGTCCAAAAAGTTTCAAGGTCGGCAAACCATAGGTTAATTCAATTTAATATAATTCATAGACTGTACTATACACCAGCATTTTTGAATAAGATAAGGAAGGGTGGAAATTATAGTTGTAAAAAATGTGGGGAAATGGAGGCAGGATGGCTCCACATGCTGTGGTCATGTGGAGCAGTGTTAGAATTCTGGAGGAAAGTCTGGGAGTACATATCATGTATGGGGGATGTCTCATCCCCCTTGGTCCCAGCGATGGCAATATTGGGGGACGATTCAGGAATATAAACAGATAAAGTTAATAGGGGGAAAATAATTAGAGCTATATTTATAGCTAAATTGTTGATTGTTAGACACTGGATTTTGCCTGACCCTCCAGGATTTAAGGACTGGGAAAATCTGTACCTTCTCTATGAAAGGGAAGGTTACTTATTTATTTTTTTCTCTTTTCTCTACTTTAGCGGCCAGGGCTGGGAGGGGGGGAGGGGGGATTGGGGAATAGATAATTACATTTGTGAATTGTATATGTATGATTTGTAATGAAGCCTATTTCGTAAAAAAAAAAAATAATAATTTCAATACAGACTAATGGAGCAATTTACATCTGATGATGTTGTAAAAAAAATAAAAAAAAAGTTTTGAAAATATTTAAAAAAACGTAAAATCACCCCATTCCCCACCCAAAAAAAGAACAAAATGGCATTATAGGCATTCAAAAACAGCCATACTTTTAAAATATTGAAAAAAAGTTTGCCTATATGGTGTAACAGAACACTTTATCTCCCAAGAAAATTGAATAAAAAGTAATAAACACACCCCAAAATGACAGGCTGTGTACTTAAGCTTTATTTTCAAAATTTCCTGTGGGGATTTGAACTCACAACGTACTACATTACAGGCAAGTACCTTAACCACTGGGCTATGGAGCTCACTGTTCAATCAATGGTGAAAAACCTCATAGAAGTTTCTCTGATATTGAAAAACCTCCTAAGAGGCTCTCTTGCATTATACAAGAGAAACTTCTATGAGGTTTTTCATTATTGACTTAACACTGAGCTCCATAGCCCAGTGGTTAAGGCACTTGCCTGTAATGTAGTAGGTTGTGAGTTCCCCACAGGAGTATTTTAAAATTAGAGTCTAAACTAGACTTATAAATATACAGGGTGTTCCCAAGCATAGTGGGAATACCCCTTTCACCGTTCATAACACTAACTCCATATATGGAGTCAAAGCAGGGACTCCTAGCCTTTTTGCACTCTGGAGTCCTGACTGAAGCAGGGGGCCCCCTTAGAGGATCAGGTCGCACTGCAGCTGTCTCCACCAGTGGCAGATTGATTCGGGGCCCTGGCCCCGGATAAAAAGCCCTAGCGACGCCCCTGCCTCGCAGCATGATGCTGCCAACACTATGTTTCACGGAGAGGATGGTGTGTTCAGGGTGATGCACTTTTTGTAAGTTGTGGGTGCAATGACAGGGAGCTGCGATAGCACCACCCCCATTATTGCACCCCTCAGATGCCCCATCTGAGTGCAAAAAAAGTGTAAAATTAACATAAAAAATAAATAAAATCATACTTACCTCCACCATTTGCTCGCGACGGGCCAGCTTCCGCCATCTTGCTTAAAGGTCTGGCCCGAAATCTTGCGTGGCACGAGATTGCGTCATCATGCCGTCCGGTTTGGTGACGTCATACGTCACTACGCACAGGATTTTGGCCAAGATCTTCAAGCAAGATGGCGGCCCGTCGCGAGCAAATGGAGGAGGTAAGTATGGATTTTTTTGTTTTTTTTTACACTATTTCAGGTTAAATCGATTCGCTGACATGGAGCACGAGGAAACTCGGCTTCTAGGCGAATCGAATTTATCCTGAAATTCGGATCGAATTCCACTTTGTGGGATTCGATTCGCTCATCTCTATTGGCCATGTCTTGGTAGGTTTGCAGTTGGGCCATACTCCTATTTTCAGACGATGGATTAAACAGTGCTCTGTGAGATGCTCAGAGCTTGGGATATTTTTTTATAACCTAACCTTGCTTTACTCTTCTCCAAAACTTTATCCTTGACCTGCCTGGTGTGTTACTTAGTTTTTATAATGCTGTTTGTAAAGTAAAGTTCTCTAACAAACCTCTGAGGCTGTCACGACAGGGAAACAAGGGATAGTGTGCCCTGTCTGAACCCCACCTCTTTCCCTGCCTACTTACAGTAGATGCCCTAGGCGACAAAACCGTAACTTGGAGACGGTCCCTATGCTGAGTACGTGCACAGGGTAGGGAAGGGAACACAGGGAAAGACGAACACAGACAGAAACAAACACAATAGCAGAATCGTCAGCAAGCCAAGTCAAGAACAGGAGGTCACGTCAAATACCGAGGGGAATCACAAAAGCGTAGTCTAAGTCCAAAGCCAAAATCCAATATACCAATAATCCAAAAGCAAGGTCCAACACACAGCACTGATCTAAGAAGACTAATCACAGGCATCTGAGTGAGGCAGTTGCCATCTTTAAATAGCCCGCCCAGGATCATGTGATGTGGCCAGCATCACATGACCTGAGGCGGAGCAAGCTGTCCAAACAATATGTAAAGTAGCCATGTGGTGTGATCAGCACCACATGGCTAAACCCAAACAGAGAATTAACTCATGAAGTGCTGGCTGACAAGACCAGCACTTCAATTTCCTATTGCTCGTCTCTAGGGGGGCGGAGAGGTCCGGCGACGTCGTGCAGAGGGAGCGCGCCGCCGACCTCGCGTGACAGAGGCCTTCACAGAACAACTGTAGTTATACTGAGAATAAATTACACACAGATAGACTCTTTACTAATTAGGTGACTTCTGAAGGCAATTGGTCACACTGGATTTTATTTAGGGGTATGAGTGCAAGGGACTGAATACAAATGCATGTCATTCTTTTGAGATTTCAATTTATTAAAATTTTTGAAAACCATGTATTATTTTCTTTTCATGTCACACATACTATACTACACATACCAGTACTAGATAAGTTCATGGGAATAACATGAAAAAAGGTGGAAAGGTGGAACTTTTTCAAGGCACTGTATATGTTGGATAAGGAAGGAGAGTAGAAGTGGGTATATACTTTAAAACACTTTCTGCATTTTGTCTAATAGAAAGTACAAGCACATCATCTTTCAGCTTTATTCAACATCCGCGGTATGTATTTTAAAAGAATAAAAGACATGCGAAGAATCTGGTGAGTGCCGCATTCCACTGTCTTCTTGAATATGTTGACTGATGGACTCTATGAATGCTGAGCACCGTTAGAGCATCCACAAAGCAAGTGCCACTCCGTGAGAACCCACATAAATAGCAGCAGTTGCTGACCTTATATGGCGAATCTGGTTTGAAATTAAATCTTTCAGCTTTATGCACTAAGCCTTAGTTTTGGACAAGGAGCCACAAGTCAAGCCATGCGTATTTACATCATATTCTGCTGTACCTAACAAAATTAACTTGATGTAGCAGTGTTTTATTCCCAGCCCCTACTCTATAAAGAGAAATATTATTTAACGGAGATTGAAAGGGCAGAGAATTCACAAGCATATTCTGAGTGTTGCAGAGTCCTGCTGTGCGTGTTTATTTCATATGATACATTACTAGATTTCCTTTGAAGTTGTGCCTATACCATCTATGTATTTTATGATGTACTGTACATTTGTAGCACTGATACATAGAAAAAAAAATATAGAACAACAAACTCGAAAAAAGTTCAAATGTAAAGCAATATGGTGAATACATGGACGATTCCATTTTTTAAGACTATAGACTGAAAAATACACAACATAGTTTAATTTCTGGTAGTGTTTTTCCTTTTTATCGGTGTTGTGTGTTTGTGGGGGAAATTATTTTGCCATTTTTTGCTCTTGCGCAAGTAATGGGTGATCGGGTCTATCTTTTAGGCTATGTCCAAAACGTGGACAGCCATCTTGAAAGCCAAATTTTCCAGTTGGGAATGGGGTCATGTAGCATATCAAAGAATTTTATCAGAGAGGGGCATGGCCTGGACAGGGAGCGTGATGGCAGCTTGAACTGCTCGCTCTGCTTCAAGCATCCTGCACAGCAACTTAACCAGCAACACCTCAACACCGAACCCACCTCATCACCCTCCTGAACAGACAACAATACCATCAGGATGACCAAAAGGGGGAAAAAAGAAGCTCCTAAACGCCTTACCGACTTCTTCAGTTCCTCTACACAGGCCCAAGGAGCGACTGCCGACGGTTCCCGCGCGGCTTGGTCACAAGGGGAGATCACTACGTCTCGCGGCCAGGTCAGTGACTGCGACCCAAACTCACAACAAGCGGCCTCACCAGACCCCTACACCGACCCTACCTCCGATGGACTGCCCTCAACGTCACAGTCATCAGATGGTGAGGACATTATCCCCAAATCTGAAAAGAGAGCACACCAAACTACAGGGCGCACTTCTACTTCCACCAGGGTGTCGCCTGACAATACAGGCCACAACAATGGTAAGCACTCATCCACAAACAGTCCCGCTAAACAGCGGCAAAAAAGGGACACCACAGTGACCTGTACGGCCCCTACAAATGACTCACATGAATTGGAAGGCCCAGGAGACGCCTTGTCAGCAATTCCTACTTCTAATCAAGCTGCGTCAGAGACATTTCTAAAAGACGTCATGATGGCACTCAGACGCTCGATACAGAAGGACATAACAAACGTCACAGCTATTGTTGAGGGTTTAGGAGAAAGAGTGGACCATGTGGAGGGGAAAATGGGTGAATTCTCAGTGGCCCATAATGAACTAGTCGATGCTCACAATGCTCTGGCTGATGACCTGGATACTGTTAAGCAAAAGATGGCATAACTTAAAGGGGTTGTCTGAGTTATGACAAAAAATATATAGCACTGTAAATCTGATGGGCAGCAATATATAACTAAGTTAAGCAAGTGTTAGGCAAAAAAATCCATATTTCCTAATTTCCCTGGTTCTCTTCTGGTCTTTGTTTACATGCAATAACAGCAATCTCAGCCCCTCCCCCTTCTCCCCCCCTCTCTGCAAAGGGAATGAATACAAGTGCTGAGTGACATGTCTGCCTGCTGGAATACTCAGCAGCATGTTGTATGTGTAGGACTACAAGTCCCAGCTGTACAATGACACTGCTAATACATACAGGAATTTCTCCCTACCTGTTCTTGTACAATACAATTCCTCTACAGCTCTTGTGCCCAGCATTTGTCTCCTGTCACTGCTGCAGCTACTGTTTGTTATAAAGCCTTGAGCCCTCAGTGTGTTCTGGCTGAAGGGGTTAATGTTTTATCTGAAGGAAACCAGGGAGAGCAGATAGCAGCCCGGCAAAGAAAGGGGGCGTGGCCAGTGACGTCTCGTGTACAGACTGTTATCTGAACTCTGAGGCTTGTGAACGAAACATGTCATGTGACCCTCAGTCAACTCTGAGAAACCAGCAGCTTTAGAAACACAAAGTATATGGGAAAGTTGTTATACCTGACAAGTTAGAAACATATAAAGAACAAAAAAATAACTCAGACAACCCCTTTAAGGATAGAAACCGAAGGAACAATGTGAAATTCAGAGGAATTCCAGAATCGGTGTCCCCTTCAGACCTAGCTACTTATATTAAGCAACTTATTCAAGCAGTCCTCCCGGGGGTTACCAAGCCAGAATTAATCATAGACCTAGCGCACAAGCTGCCAAAGCCTAAGAATATCCCAGAATCATCCCCGAGAGACACAATAGCTAGGATTATTTTTTTCCACGTAAAAGAAAGACTGATGCAAACCTCTAAACAAGCCCAGAAATTACCAGAGCCCTTCCACTCCATTTATCTCAAGCCACTCTCTCAGCGAGACGCAAACTACTCCCAATAAACCAAGCTCTTTGCCAACATGGAATCCAATATAGGTGGGGATTTCCCACGAAATTGATCATTAACAAAAATGGAACTTCGTATACCATCCCTACTTTGGAAACTGGCCTCACTCTCCTCCAAAAATGGGCATTAGAACCCAGCGGCTCAGATCAGCCCAATATCACCACTAAACCATCCAAGTTGATTGGTTCACATTTTCTTGAAATGTTGAGGTTTACCTTAATTCACTTCCATAGTGCAGGACACGTACTATATGTCTTGTTTAAGTTTTATACCTAGGCAGACTAACCCCAAAGTCTGCACGGTCTTACTCACTGCTCTGTTTCAGTTTAAATGTTTTTTAATTTTCGTAATACTGGTTTATATGTTTACACACCTTGGAAGCATGATATACATAAAATGCTCTGATCATCATTGGAGGATGGCTCACACCAAGTCGGATACGAGGGGCGATACACACCCAGCTTTACCTTCCCAGTCTTGATATGGCTATCACAATAGTTAGCCTTAATGTGAAAGGGCTTAATAGCACATACAAAATGGCATGGAAAGAAGCCAAGTCATTAAAAGCCGATATATTGTGCTTGCGAGAAACACATTTTAAGAAAGACAATCCCCCCAAATTCTCTCACAAGAACTACCCATATATATATTGCTCTAATGCTGAGAATAAAAAGTCAGGGGTGTGTATCGCTGTACGCGACACAATAATCTTCCAAGAATTGGGGGTGGTCAGGGACCCTGGGGGCAGGTTTGTGATTTTGATAGGTTCATTTAATAACACTATTTTGACTATTGTGAACATTTATGCTCCCAATTCTCTGCAACTATCATTTTTCAAATCTTTACAGAAACAAATCGTCCCTAAGCAACAAGGTAAACTAGTGATTTGTGGTGATTTCAACATAATCCATTACCCAGAATTAGACTCCACATCGAGAGGTAAGAACCTGCCCCCGAGTCTCTCAACTTGGTTGCAATCAGCGGAGTATTATGACATTTGGAGATGCTTACATATATCCGAAAGAGACCATACGTTTTTCTCCAACCGCCATGGTACATACACAAGGATTAATATGTTCTTGACTACGAAATGGCTGTTGTTAGATATAATTTCATGCACTATAGGCAATATCACTTGGTCCGATCATGCTCCTGTTGTACTTAAAATCAACATGCCAACACATCCTGTTAACACATATATCTGGCGCTTAAACCCTTTCATTTTATCTGTGGGAGCAGTCAGCGACAGACTCTCTGGAGCCATAACAGAGTTTTTCTCACTAAACACACCAACAGCCTCAGACCTATTCACATTATGGAACGCCCACAAGGCATATGCTAGAGGCCTCCTAATACAACAAACCTCAAGGTTCAACAAACAGAGACGTATAGCCCTAGATGGTCTTCTCCAAAAGGTAGCACTTTTGGAACCCTTACATAAAACCAAGCCAGACCATGCATGTACTTAATAGAACTTCAGAAACATCTGGCATCGGGGACGTGGCCTGCAGCAGCCGGAGATGGCCACGCTCTGAAGGAGCTCCTCACCTCACGCCACTCCAGCGACGCTCCAAGCAACTCGCTCAGCTTCAGACCAGCTCTGCATGCAAGTGCCTGCAAAGGAAAGCGACAGACCCACAGAACGAGAAAATATACTCACCATGATGAAAGGGAGACGCAGAGAACCTCCAAGACACCTGGAGGACTTCCTCACTGGGGAGAGACGAGGAAGCAAAGATGGTGGATGGAGGGAAATTGAGTCTTCAGAGGGCAGTAACAGCTCTTCTCCAGGCTCACAACCTGTAAGTAAAGGAAAAAAACAGATTAATACACGATCTAAGCCACAACTACTAAAACGCCTAGGGCAACTTACCACACTCCAGGGTGAAAATGATGATGATGACGCCATTCTTTCTGACTCATCTACTTTACAAAGCCCTGCAAAACAAAGACACAGAAGGGATAACTCCTATAACTCAGAATCTGAAGGTGGAACAAAAATCCTACTTTCACCACCATCCCTGAGCGTTTTTGAACATATACCAACATCTAATGAGACGATTACAGTTAATTTGATGAAAGATATGCTTCTAGCGCTAAATACGTCAATCAAATCAGATATTGCAAAAATCTGCAACTCCCTCTCTAGTAACATTGATGAACTGGGAGAAAGAGTCTCTCATATAGAAAACAAAATGGCGGACTATGCAGGTGCTCATAATACCCTAGTGGACGCTCACAATTCACTAGACGATGACATCACAGCCATCAAGAACAAAATGGCGGATCTAGAGGACAGATGAAGAAGAAATAACATAACATTTAGAGGTATTCCTGAATCTGTTCCTCCTAATGAAATATATCCAAAAACTAATGCAAGCATTATCATCCTGGAAGCGACCATCTTAGATCTAACTGTGGATAGAGCACACAGACTACCTAAATCAAAATCAATACCGGAAGCAAGACCAAGAGATGCTCTAGCTCGCATCCACTTTTTCCACATAAAAGAAGAGATCATGATAAACACCAGGAAGATGGGATCCTTACCAGAACCATTTGAAAAAATCTCATTATTCAAAAGATAGAAACCTCCATATCATTAACAACATAAATCAAGGCCAAAAACTACTGGAACAGTGGCAAATAGACACCACAGAATTGAATAACCAAAGACAAGCTAAAACAACCTCCTCAATACCAGTAGAATGGAATACATCTGCATCCACTAATGGAACTTGAACAAAGCAGAAGAAATGAAGCTCCTTAATCTCACACCACCTCCCGGGTTGAGGTGAACCTTCCGTAGAAACTCTACCCCAAAAATGTCGATCATTTTGATCGACCACTGTTTAATGTCTACTATTAAGTTGAAATGTCTTATTCTTGTATTTCTCTTGTTGTTATATTTTTTAGTTAACAGGTCCTACTTATCTTTGTCACTATGGGAAAAATACCTACCATACAAGATCTTCCTCATCACAGAAGAATCCACCCTTCCATCTCTATCGACAACATCTACTCCTTTAGCCCTAAAAGAATGGACGACCAACCGTAAGCATTACCTCAAACCTCAAAATGACTATTAAGATACTCTCATTGAACGTGAAAGGGTTAAACCATCCCTTCAAGAGACTATCTCTTTGGAAAGAGGCAAAATCATCCAACTCAGACATCATGTGCATACAAGAGACATCTCATACAAGAAGACACTACGGGTGTAAAAAATAAAAACTTTCCCAACATATACCATGCATACTCAAATAAGAAAAATGCAGGGGTCTCCATAGCGATAAGAGATACAGTTGCATTTGAGCAAATTAAAATTATTTCAGATACAGATGTGTCCACACTTAACTGATCACGTATCTCAACATGTCCTGAGATGTGTGTCACGAAATGACGTTATAACTAAATTGGATAAATTGTAATACAACTTTCAGACACCAGGTGGCGCATGGTGCTACTAGCTATACAACGTTCAGACACAAGGTGGCCCATTGTTTTACTAGCTAATACCTGAACTTAAGGTATTCACTTCTTACATTTAACATATATAGAAAAATAATATACAAAAGGTTGCTCACACCCACCAGTCCTATAGATAAGGGGGATCAATACCTCTAAAACAAGTCACCCAAAACCTGTATATGAATATGAAATACAAGAAATGCTAGAAGAGGTATGCACTCACCACACTGGATTTGTCCGGAATAAATTAATATCACTTTAATACACAAAATAGCATATATACAAATTATACAAATAAAAGTGTCACTAAATTAAAAGAAATTCATTTCCATATAATAAAATTGATTAAAACAATAGATGGTTTCACTGTATAATTTTTTATATCGGATTTTTATGGTGGCAAATGGTCACTGATGTTGGTAAATAATGTAAATCACCATCCACGATCCACCCATTCACTATATAAAGTTGATATATTCTTGGCAAATGAGTAGTAAATAGTCACTGATATTGGAAAGTAAATCACCATCCAGAATCCACTTATCCACTCTATAGGGTTAATGTGTTATTGCCGTAATGCTGACCTTATTCTCGGACTTGTCCTCCGATAGTGTTTTCAATCAAGTGGATCAAAATATTTCCAAAGGAGAAAGTTTTAAATGAACAAAGGGTTGTGCACTTACCCTTTTACTAGTACTGCTCAACGATTTTTCACTCACATACACTGTGGATTTACTCTTACTGCCGGCGTTCCACGTGTGTTTAGCGCGGCAATAGTAGGATCGCTAGTAGTCAGTGTCGCCATCCAGTCAAAGTGCAAGTGCTGCTGTACCGCTGAATACTGATTTCGGCTTCCAAATACTCCACTTGAGTCTTGCGAGGACTGTCCCAGAGTTAGGTTCAATTAATCCTTTTCAGGCATGCCTTACTGTAACCTAGGGTGATTTCTCCACGCTAGACGCGTTTCGGTGTTCACACACCTTCCTCAGTAGCTGAATCACCCTATTCTTTGCCAGAATTTATATGTTCCCACCAATTTCCAAAACCTGGTATGGATTCACATATTTGCATATTTTTATCATATATTGTCTCATATAAATCAAGTGATTGTCATCACATCCCTCATACATGTATTCCCTTGTATCTACTAATATATTTGAATCCAAAAGTATGTCATAAAAATAACAATGCGGTTCCTTTGCATTTTTATCCACCATCTTGCGATAATTCTCCATATGATGCGTTTTTTCGCCATATGATTTAATATACTTTTTCTATCTGCCACAATGTAGAATATAAAATATAAAAGAGTTCTAAACAGTATATATCTCCAAATTAGATATAAAAATATGAAATTTAAGTATGAGATCAGTGAAAGTAAATTAACATATTTGATGAATAAGGTAAGGTTTGATTGAAGCGAGAGAGGGCCTAGAATGGTGATTTACATTATTTACCAACATCAGTGACCATTTGCCACCATAAAAATCCGATATAAAAAATTATACAGTGAATTGGTTATCCAGTGAAACCATCTATTGTTTTAATCAATTTTATTATAGGGAAATGAATTTATTTTAATTTAGTGACACTTTTATTTGTATAATTTGTATATATGCTATTTTGTGTATTAAAGTGATATTAATATATTCCGGACAAATCCAGTGTGGTGACTGCATACCTCTTCTAGCATTTCTTGTATTTCATATATAGAAAAATATATTGTATACATTAAACAAATCCCTTTGAAGGATTTATTATTTTTTTTTAGTGTGCAATGATTATCATATATTTAGACCCATGCCATTGTTCACCACAAGTCTATATGCCGTATGCCATGAGTTAGGTACACTTGGTGTCAGTATACAGTGCTAGTCTAGTATTATATTTGTTATATACAAAATAGCACACACCAACCACAGTATTATGCATAGATTATTATATACTTTTAACAGTCCCATTGCATGTTACAAATATACATAATACAATTCAGGGTGTCAGTATATATCTCAATTTTATTATTCCTTAATGATTATCCGATGATCTGTGTATCTAATCCTATCATGTGTGATACTGTCTGCTGAACTGTGTATCTAATCCTATTATAGGTGACAGCGTCTGCTAAACTGTGTATCTAATCCTATCATGTGCAATACTGTCTGCTGATTTCTGTATCTAATCCTATCATGTGTGTTACTGTTTGCAGAGTTGTGTATTCAATCCTATCATGTGTGATACTATCTGCAGAGTTGCGTATCTAAGCCTAGGGTGTATGATACTGCCTATTAAGTTGTGTATCTAATCCTATCATGTGTGATACTGTCTGCTAAAATGGGTATCTAATCCTATCATGTGTGATACTGTCTGCTGAACTGTGTATCTAATCCTATTCTGGGTGACAGTGTCTGCTAAACTACGTATCTAATCCTATCATGTGTAAAACTGTCTGCTGAGCTGTGTATCTAATCCTATCATGTGTGATACTGTCTGCTGAGCTGTGTATCTAATTCTATCATGTGTGATACTATCTGCAGACTTGTGTATCTAATCCTATCCTGTGTGATACTGTCTGCTGAGTTGTGTATCTAAGCCTATTGTGTATGATACTGCCTGCTAAATTGTGTATCTAATCCTATCATGTGTGATACTGTCTGCTAAAATGGGTATCTAATCCTATCATGTATGATACTGTCTGCATATCTGTGTATCTAATCCTATCATTTGTGATACTGTCTGCTAAACTGCGTATCTAACCCTATCATGTGTGATACAGTTTGCAGAGTTGTGTATCTAATCCTATCACGTGTGATACTATCTGCAGAGTTGCGTATCTACACCTACTGTGTATGATACTGCCTGCTAAATTCTGTATCTAATCCTATCATGTGTGATACTGCCTTAATATCTGTGTATCTAATCCTATCATGTGTGATACTGTCTGCTAAACTGTGTATCTAATCCTATCATGTGTGATACTGTTTGCATATTTGTGTATCTAATCCTATCATGTGTGATACTGTTTGCAGAGTTGTGTATCTAATCCTATCATGTGTGATACTGTTTGCTGAACTCTCTATCTAATCCTATTCTGGGTGACAGCATCTAATAAGTTGTGTATCTAATCCTATCCTGTGTGATACTGTCTGCTGAACTGTGTATCTAATCCTATTCTGGGCGACAGCGTCTGCTAAGCTGTGTATCTAATCCTATCATGTGTGATACAGTTTGCAGAGTCGTGTATCTAATCCTATAATGTGTGATACTATCTGCAGAATTGTATATCTAAGCCTATTGTGTATGATGCTGCCTGCTGAGCTGTGTATCCAATCCTATCATGTGTGATACTGTCTGCTGAACTGTGTATCTAATCCTATCATGTGCGATACAGTTTGCAGAGCCCCTGTATCTAATCCTATCATGTGTGATATTGTTTGCAGAGTTGTGTATCCAATCCTATCATGTGTGATACTATCTTCAGAGTTGCGTATCTAAGCCTATTGTGTATGATACTGCCTGCTAAGTTATGTATCTAATCCTATCATGTGTGATACTGCCTGCTATGTTGTGTATCTAATCCTATCATGTGTGATACTGCCTGCTAAGTTGTGTATCTAATCCTATCATGTGTGATACTGTCTGCTAAACTGCGTATCTAATCCTACCATGTGTGATACTGTTTGCAGAGTTGTGTATCTAAGCTGATTGTGTATGATACTGCCTGCTAAGTTGTGTATCTAATCCTATCACGTGCGATTCTGTTTGCAGAGTTGTGTATCTAATCATATCATGTGTGATACTGTCTGCAGAATTGTATATCTAAGCCTATTGTGTATGATACTGTCTGCTGAGCTGTGTATCCAATCCTATCATGTGTGATACTGCCTGCTAAGGTGTGTATCTAATCCTATCATCTGTGATACTGTCTGCTGAACTGTGTATCTAATCCTATCATGTGTGATACAGTTTTCAGAGTTGTGTATCTAATCCTATCATGTGTGATACTGTTTGCAGAGCCCCTGTATGTAATCCTATCATGTGTGATACTGTTTGCAGAGTTGTGTATCCAATCCTATCATGTGTGATACTATCTGCAGAGTTGTGTATCTAATCCTATCATGTGTAATACTGCATGCATATCTGTGTATCTAATCTTAACATGTGTGATACTGTCTGCTAAACTGCGTATCTAATCCTATAATCTGTGATACTGTTTGCAGAGTTGTGTATCTAAGCCCATTGTGTATGATACTGCCTGCTAAGTTGTGTATCTAATCCTATCATGTGTGATATTGTCTGCTAAACTGCGTATCTAATCCTATCATGTGTGATACTGTTTGCAGACTTGTGTATCTAATCCTATCATGTGTGATACTGTTTGCAGAGTTGTGTATCTAAACCTTGTGTGATACTGTCTGCTAAACTGCGTATCTAATCCTATCATGTGTGATACTGTTTGCAGAGTTGTGTGTCTAATCCTATCATGTGTGATACTGTCTGCGTATCCGTGTATCTAATCCTATCATGTGTGATACTGTCTGCTGAACTGTGTATCTAATCCTATTCTGGGCGACAGCATCTGCAAAGTTGTGTATCTAATCCTATCCTGTGTGATACTGTCTGCTGAACTGTGTATCTAATCCCATTCTGGGTGACAGCGTCTGCTAAGCTGTGTATCTAATCCTATCATGTGTGATACAGTTTGCAGAGCTGTGTATCTAAGCCTATTGTGTATGATACTGCCTGCTGAGCTGTGTATCTAATCCTATCATTTGTAATACTACCTGCTAAGTTGTGTATCTAATCCTATCATGTGTGATACTGTCTGCGTATCCGTGTATCTAATCATATCATGTGTGATACTGTTTGCAGAGCCCCTGTATCTAATCCTATCATGTGTGTTACTGTTTGCAGAGTTGTGTATCCAATCCTATCATGTGTGATACTATCTGCAGAGTTGCGTATCTAAGCCTACTGTGTATGATACTGCCTGCTAAGTTGTGTATCTAATCCTATCATGTGTGATACTGTCTTCTGAGCTGCGTATCTAATCCTATCATGTGTGATACTGTTTGCAGAGTTGTGTATCTAATCCTATCATGTGTGATACTGTCTGCTGAACTCTGTATCTAATCCTATTCTGGGTGACAGCATCTGCCGAACTGTGTATCTAATCCTATTCTGGGCGACAGCGTCTGCTAAGCTGTGTATCTAATCCTATCATGTGTGATAATGTCTGCGGAACTGTGTATCATGTTTGATACAGTTTGCAGAGTTGTGTATCCAATCCTATCATCTGTGATACTATCTGCAGAGTTGCGTATCTAAGCCTATTGTGTATGATACTGTGTGCTAAGTTGTGTATCTAATCCTATCAGGTGTGATACTGTCTTCTGAGCTGTGTATCTATTCCTATCATGTGTGATACTGTCGTCTGAGCTGTGTATCTATTCCTATCATGTGTTATACTGTCTATGAAGCGATTTGATGTATGTGTATAGAGTGTGATACTGTCTGCTGACCTGTGTATCTAATTCTATTAGGTGTGATACTGTCTGCTGAGCTGTGTATCTAATCCTACCTTGTGTGATAGTTTTCTGCTGACCTGTGTATCGAATTCTATTAGGTGTGATACTGTCTTTGAAGCTATTGTGTTTATCTGTATAGAGTGTGATACAGATAGAGATAAGGAGCTTTCCTTTGTGTAAATACTGTACACTCAGCCACTGCTCAGATAAGAGAGGTGGGGGAGGTGCTCATGTATTTCAGTCCCTGTATTTCCCTGTCTTGTGGATGAAGCCTGATTACCAGTTAAGTAAAGCCTCTTTCACATTAGCGGCAGCACGGATCCGGCAGGTGGTGGGTGCTGCCAGATCCGTGCTGCTGCAGGGACATGTGTGGGGCCTGAACCGCGCTCCGGCCCCACACATGTCACACAGTACATATACACAGACACACACACACAAATACACATACATACTTACATGCTCCCGGCAGGTCTCCACAGCGCAGGAGGAGCAGGACGGCGCACACATAGGCGGATTCCCCACATTGCCCTCTGCTGGGCGCCGGGTGGAATCGTCCTATGTGTGCGCCGTCCTGCTCCTCCTGCGCTGTGGAGACCTGCCGGGAGCATGTAAGTATGTATGTGTATTTGTATGTGTATATGTCTGTGTGTGTGTGTCTGTGTAAATGTACTGTGTGACATGTGTGGGGCAGGAGCACGGTCCCCACACATGTCCCTGCAGCAGCACGGATCCGGCGGCACCCTTCACCTGCCGGATCCGTCCTGCCGCTAATGTGAAAGAGGCCTTACTTATTTACTTACTCATTAACTCCATCGAAAGTCAATGGAGGACGGATCCGGTTTCTATTGTGTTAGACAGAACAGATCTGTTCCCATTGACTTGCATTGTGGGTCATGACGTTTTCTCCAGATCCCCAGGATGGAAAGCAAAATACAACATGTTGCGGTTTGCTCTCCGGCCTGCGGATGCAACTAAACTGAATGGAGTGCATTTTGGAGTGCTCCGTTCTCTTCAGTTCAGTTTTGTCCCCATTGACAATGAATGGGGACAAAACTGAAGCGTTTTTTTTCCGGTATTGAGCCCCTATGATAGAACTCAATACGGGAAAACAATAACGCTAGTGTGAAAATACCCTTAGAACTATAAAGGAAGGATTTATACTTCTGGCTTTGGCTCCTGGTATATTAGCATTTAGCATTATACTGTAGCTTCTCACAACTGTCCTATCATCTAAGTGTCCAGGCCTCATATTTGCTGCTTATGTCAATGGTCCAATTTCCATCCCCTGTGTCTTTATTATCTGACTATTCACCATTGTATCCTGCTGTTGTTTGATTAGTCCCTGATTAGGTAAATACAGTCCCTCCTCTATTGTTCACACCTAGACGTGTAAATGTAAGCTTTTAGTTCTTCTGAGACACTGGTCTTCATCCAAAATGCAAACTTTCTAAGTGCACAAAATCATATTATACCATAATTGTAACTAAATATTCAATGCAAACAATGTTTCTGTTTCCCACAACTATCACCCCTATTTTCCTGCACTGCCTAAAACCCCTTCACCCAGCAAGGAACTTCTTATCTCTCCCTCAATCTGACCTCCTGTCCAGATCTGTTCTGCAATAAAAAAACCTTCCTCTCTAGAGGGAATTGTAAGAAAGAGAAAGACAGGAAACCCTGGGAAATTAAAATTAGCCACCGTTTAGGCCCCTTTCATACGAGTGGTTTATAAATCCAGTATTGAGTTCCGTCATAGGGGCTCAATACCGGAAAACGCTTCAGTTTTGTCCCTATTCATTGTCAATGGGGACAAAACTGAACTGAAGACAACGGAGCGCTCCTAAAAGCATTCTGTTCCGTCTTCAGACCGGAGAGCAAACCGCAACATGCTGCGGTTTGCTCTCCGGTCCAGGCATCCGCATCAAGATGGATCCGTTTGGTGTGACACAATGGTGAACGGATCCATCACCTGCACACATACATACATACATACATACATACAGACATACACATAAACATACACAGACATATACACATACAAATACACATACATACTTACATGCTCCCGGCAGGTCTCCACAGCACAGGAGGAGCAGGACGGTGCACACATAGGACGATTCCACCTGGCGCCCAGCAGAGGGCAATGTGGGGAATCCTCCTATGTGTGCGCCGTCCTGCTCCTCCTGCGCTGTGGAGACCTGCCGGGAGCATGTAAGTATGTATGTGTATTTGTATGTGTATATGTCTGTGTGTGTGTGTATATGTACTGTGTGACATGTGTGGGGCCGGAGCGCGGTTCCGGCCCCACACATGTCCCTGCAGCAGCACGGATCTTGCAGCACCCACCACCTGCCGGATCCGTGCTGCCGCTAATGTGAAAGAGGCCTTACTTAACTGGTAATCAGGCCTCATCCACAAGACAGGGAAATACAGGGACTGAAATACATGAGCACCTCCCCTACTTCTCTTATCTGAGCAGTGGCTGAGTGTACAGTATTTACACAAAGGAAAGCTCCTTATCTCTATCTGTATCACACTCTATACAGATAAACACAATAGCTTCAAAGACAGTATCACACCTAATAGAATTAGATACACAGGTCTACAAAAAACTATCACACAAGGTAGGATTAGATACACAGCTCAGCAGACAGTATCACACCTAATAGAATTAGATACACAGGTCAGCAGACAGTATCACACTTGATAGGATTAGATACACAACTTAGCAGATGCTGTCACCCAGAATAGGACTAGATACAGAGTTCAGCAAACAGTATCACACATGATAGAATTAGATACACAGATACACAGACAGTATCACACATGATAGGATTAGATAAACAACTCTGCAAACAGTATCACACATGATAGGATTAGATACGCAGTTTAGCAGACAGTATCACACAAGATTGGATTAGATACACATCTTAGCGAAATGTATCACACATGATAGGATTAGATACACAGCTTAGCAGACGCTGTCGCCCAGAATAGGATTAGATACATAGTTCAGCAGACAGTATCACACATGATAGGATTAGATACACAACTTAGCAGATGCTGTCACCCAGAATAGGACTAGATACAGAGTTCAGCAAACAGTATCACAGATGATAGAATTAGATACACGGATACGCAGACAGTATCACATATGATAGGATTAGATAAACAACTCTGCAAACAATATCACACATGATATGATTAGATACGCAGTTTAGCAGACACTGTCACCCAGAATAGGATTAGATACACAGTTCAGCAGACAGTATCACACATGAGAGGATTAGATACACAATTTAGCAGGCAGTATCATACACAATAGGCTTAGATACGCAACTCTGCAGATAGTATCACACATGATAGGATTGGATACACAACTCTGCAAACAGTATCACACATGATAGGATTAGATACACATCTTAGCAGACGATGTTGCCCAGAATAGGATTAGATACGCATCTAAGCAGACAGTATCACACAAAGTAGGATTAGATACATAGCTCAGCAGACAGTGTCACACAAGGTAGGATTAGATACGCAGCTAAGCAGACAGTATCACACATAATAGGATTAGATATGCAGCCTAGCAGATAGTGTCACACAGGTTAGGATTAGATACACAACTCTGCAGACAGTATTACATATGAAAGGATTAGATACACAACTCTTCAGACAGTATTACACATGGTATGATGAGATACACAACTCTTCACGCAGTATTACACACAATAGGCTTAGATGCACGACACTGTACACAGTATCACACATGACAGGATTAGATACACTGCTAAGCAGACAGTATCACACATAATAGGCTTAGATACACGACTCTGTAGACAGTATTACTTAAGATAGGATTAGATACACAGTCCAGCTGGCGGTAACACACATAATGTTTGGATACTCTATTTAGTTTTTCTTTTTTCTCATGTGTTTGACGTTAGCACATTAAATATTCTCAATAGATCTCACCACATTTAGCTTGGTCTGCCGATAAATATCTCACATCTGAGGTCAGCTACTCTAAACAAAAGAAAAAGCAGCTGAGCAATCAGCTAAATGTGGAGCACTCACCGCCCAGTGGTTGTGACATGTATTGCAGTTTTTTAGAGTTTAGTTACAATCTCGCGATATCATGTTGTTTTGCTGTCAGGACAAAACTGACACCACTCTGAGTTTATAGATAAGTTAAGTGTGGACGCATCTGTATAAGGGGAAGGTACCTCGTTCTTATATGCAAAATAAACAACATATTATATACCATATGTAATTTATATAGCCCAAATACAGGGCAGATAAGATTTCTGAATAGAATATTTTAAAAAATTCAGTCCATCAAACAAGGACACTTACTGATATTGGGAGTTTTCAACCTAATATCTGATCCACAACTTGATACCACAAACAGATCGAGGCGACCTTCCCCTACACTGAAACCTTGGCTACATGAGAATAACCTGTATGGTTCATGGAGATGCTTAAATGCTAACGAAAAAGACTATACCTTTTATTCATCTGTTTATGACATTTATACCAGGATAAATTATTGTATAGTAGACTATAATTCCGTACAAATAATACAAAACTCCAAAATAGGGCACATAATATGGTCTGACCATGCTCCTCTTTTTACAACACTAAAAGAACTAAACCCCAGTCATTCAGAATTCACCTGAAAAATAAACTCATACCTATTAAATGACCCAATCATCAAACAAAAAGTACAGAATGATATAATGGAATTTTTCCTTAATAATAACACTACGGATATTAGTAGAACCACTCTGTGGAACACACACAAAGCCTGTATAAGAGGTATGCTGATTAAATATGGCTCTCAATATAAAAAACAGAAAAACAAATTACTGAATGATAAAATGTTCAAATTTACAGCTAAAGAAAAAAAAACATAAAAATAATAACAACCAGGACTACAAATCAAAAATATTAAATCTCAGAAATTAGATTAGAGTTCTATTACTTGACAAGTATGAAAAAACCTATCCAAACTCAAACTGAAATATTACTCGCAAAACAACAAATCCTCAACTTTCATGGTGAATAGAATAAAACGTATACAAACTAAATCTAGAATAGCCTACATTAACCCCTTCAGCCCCGGGCCTGTTTTCACCTTCCTGCCCAGGCCATTTTTTGCAAATCTGACATGTGTCACTTTATGTGGTAATAACTTTGGAACGCTTTTACTTATCCAGGCCATTCTGAGATTGTTTTCTCGTCACATATTGTGCTTCACGACAGTAGTAAATTTTTGGCAAAATATCTCATTTTTATTTATAAAAAAATACCAAATTTACCAAATATTTGGAAAAATTTCCAAATTTCCAAATTTCAATTTCTCTACTTTCAAAATACATAGTAATACCTCCAAAAATAGT
>ONZH01007758.1:0-45732 GCA_900303285.1 Rhinella marina
TTTTCATAAGTGCATATCCATAAAGCAAAATTATAGAAATACAAAAATATATGGATATATAGTTGCACAACATGTAATAAGCAATAGGAATAAAAGTAAATCTGGATATATGTGGCTCTATGCCGACTAAAGATAAAAAAGGAAGTCCTTAGTTACACATATTTGCAAATGCGTGATTATGCCCACTCACCAAACTTCACGGTAACTTCCTGTGGAGTGGGTCCCTACACTCATCTATGCCTCTGTTCAGACTAAATCCAAGTCTCCATTATTCAGGGCGTGTGGAACCAGCTATTGTTACAGAAGGGTCAAACGCAGACACTCCTAAACAATTTTGCATGAGGGAGTGTCTCCCCGTCTGCCATCGTGTTCGGTCAGGCTGTCAGTAGGTACACCACCTCTGTCGTCCGCAGAAGCGGCCACTATGAGGAAGGCCATGGCGAGAACATCCCCTTTTCAATTGAGAGCAAGTGTAGAATTGTAGGAGGATGACACTTTTCTTCCGCAGTGGATTCACCTTACCCTTTATCATTGCCAGACAACAGTTGGTGAAAAAGTAATTGGCAATGATGAAGAAAATGTAACGTTGCAGTGGACCGTCTGTGACGCAAAACCTATATATTCCCACCATGCCAGCCATGGGTTGTACATTAACTAATAACGGAAAACAAATAAAATATTTTACAGAAGGGTCAACTACAGACACTCCTAAACAATTTTTTAGGAGGGTCAACTTCGGACACTCCAAAACAAATTTTTTGGAGGCTCGCCTACAGACATTTGACTGCTACCTCAATCTAACTTGGTCACTTGTTGGTGTCACTACGCTGTCACCATGATGTGTCAGGCTTATGCCTGCGTCGTGGGGAGGGGGATAGCACAGCAGTGCCAGCATGAGCAGTGGTGTCACCTGCAGGCGGTGATGGACCTTCGTTGCACCTAGTTGGGTGCTTCCCTAACATGTGATGGGTATTTGCCTCGCCTTTCTTGGTCTGGGTGAGCACAATTGCCATGAGGGTAACCACCAGGCTGTTGCCTGAGAATTTGGGGTAATGGTGGGATTAGGCAGCCTCAGAGGCATCCATGCATGCTGCCCCTGCTGTTTCCTGTCCATTTCAGTGGTGTTTCCAGCATTTTATGAGGTTTCCAGGTTTTCACCCAGCCTTCCCTAGGCAGAGCCTTGGTCCCCTGCAAAAATGCTCGAGTCTCCCATTGACTTCAATGGGGTTCGTTATTCGAAACGAGCACCCGAGCATCGGGAAAAGTTCGACTCGAATAACGAGCACCCGAGCATTTTAGTGCTCGCTCATCTCTAGTCATAATATTCATACAAGCACTGCAGCCTCTTCAATGTTTACATTGGTTTGTACATTGCATTGGGCCATTGTCCTATACATAGCCCCTCCGACTACCAGTTTCTGGCAAGGATATACTGATATGTATAAGGGTATAAATTACAGCTCGTACCTCACATCAGTACACTGCTGTGTATATATATATCTTAACACACTGCATCTATTATACCTCGTACCTCATGTCGGTACATGTATATTATAATATATTATTATATATATATATATATATATATATATATATTATAATATACAGAAATATGTGGTGTGTACAGAAATATGTGGTGAGTTGAATATTATGGTTGTTGTGTGAGGTACAGGAGGTAATAGTGGCTGTAACTGTCTGCAGTACTATATATATATATATATATATATATATATATATATATATATATATGAGATATGAGTAAAAATAGGAAGCGGGGTGCAAATGAAGAGAGGATGAGGACCTTGTCTTACCACTCCATTCTAATCTCATTGGAGAGCTCATCCTGAAGTTCTTCCAAGATGGTTGTGACGGCCTCTCTACAAGCAAATAGATGAGGTATGTTTTTGTTTTTTTTAACACCATTTCAGGAAAAATGTATTCATTACCATAAAGCACGAGGAAACTCGGCTTCATGACAAATCAAAGTTTTCCTGAAATTCGGATCGAAGTCCACTTTGTTAAAGGGAACCTGTCAGCTCTGAAACACCCTCCAAATTAGAGTAAGCGGTGTATAGTGTAAGTGACGTCGAGTCTGGTTATGTAATTTTTATCTTCATACTAACTTGCATTCTGACTCTGTGCTCTGACAAACCTGCAGTAAAATGCTCTTAGTGGACTCCAGTGCTCACTCACATAATGGAGAGGACTCAAAGAAGAGTCTTCTCAATGCATTTTACTGCCGGTTTGTGGGAGCACAGTGTCGGAATGGAAGTCGAGTATGAAGATAAAACTTACATATTCGGATTCGGTATCACTTACACTGTACACCGCTTACTCTAGTTGAGGGTGTGTTTCGGAGGTTCCCTTTAACTTCGATTCGCTCAACACTATACAGTAGAAAAGGTTTTTTGCGATGAGTTTTCAAAGAAATACAATATAACATAAAATTGTCTTCAAAAAGCTTTCTCTGTTGCTTTAGTTATCAAACTCAATCTACCTGAAACACTTTCTATCACTGTACCCTCTGTCAAGAACACTTAGATGATAGATGATAGGTTTATCTTCACAGTACATATGTTTTCCTGTTTTGAAAGAGAAGAGTGAGATATTTCCTTTTATTGTCACTTACATGACTTTTAATTTTTTTAGGTGTCAGTGCAAGCTACCTGTGTGACCCTGACAGCTATGAGTGTAGATCGCTGGTACGTGACCGTGTTTCCACTGCGCTCTTTGCGTCAAAGGACTCCACGTGTGGCCACAGCTGTAAGCCTAGGAATCTGGATGGGTAAATAACTTTGCTTCTTAACAATTTCATGTATGGTACTAGGCAAAATATACAATAATGGTTTTCTTATTAGAAATTAAAAAAACAGGGATATATTCAGAATATCAATTTCCAAACCTAGCAGAGTTTAAAAAAATAAAATCGCAAGATATAAACTTGAAATAAAAAAACAGAGCAGGAGCCACATTCAACTTTGAAGTGGAGAGACATTCTACTAGGCCTCAATTCAAATTGTGCAACAGGGCCTCACATCTACTATCTGCTGCTTACAATACTAAAATTGTATGCATTACGTGGTGTTGGGTTCTCTCAAGCAACAGGGCCTAGGTAGGACTGCCCGTACAACCCCTGTAGCTCCTCCTCCGATATAATCCAATTGGGAACTGTTTTGTAGTTAGGATGTGTCTGCAATATTGTCAGTGTTGATTACACATTGTGGCCACTGTATATTGTCACTTGTAAGGGCCATACAGCTAGAAGAGACTCAAGCTACTAGCTGAGGACCACAGATATAAGAATGTTGCAACCATAGCCAAATGAACTATCTTCCTACAGTCTAAACCAATCTAACCCTACCTGGCATTTTGCAAGAGGTAATTTCACAAAATTATAGATCCACAGAATTATACATACAGTATGATAAAAAGAAAGTACAACCTATGTGAATTCTATGATTTTACATATAAGGACATAATAAAAATTGGATGCTTACAAGGTCTTAACATTAAGTAACTAGAGCCTCAGCTGAACAGCAACACATGAGAAATTACACCATTATTTATTTAACAGAAACTATGCCAAACTAAGAACTATCTGTGAAAAATTTGGAAAACCCTTATTGAGGAATTAATAGGGTATGTAGCAGCCAGATGCTGCTTATAAAATAACCTTGGTTAATTGAAAATCTGCACGTGTGACCAAATCTATAAAAGCAGATTATTTTGGCAGTTAAAAACATTTATACCAAACTCTGGTTCGGTTCCAGATGGTACCTTGGAACCGAACCCGAGTTCGATACCAAAAAGATTTTTTAAAGTAGAAATTAATTTACAAAGTTATTACCTGAAGTCTCGCAAGACTGGCGAAGTAATAACTTTGGCTCATCAGAGCCAATACATTCTAATACTGTATGGAGCGCTTGCTCCATACAGTATTCAAACAGTTTTATGCAAATCGCCATAAATTGACTTTAATTACCGCAGTTTTTAGTTTGTTTGTTTTTTTAAAACAAACTTATTCAACCGCTTTTCAGACAGGTGTAATGCTTTCTCGTGTCCATATTATGGATGCAACATCCAGCCCTCCTATGGCTTGTCAAAACTAGCAGTATAGCTAGTTCTGAACTACGGGAGGTTCAGGTGTTCGCTCTAATATATGGGAGCAATAAAGAACCCTTAAAGGGGTTGTCTCACTATAGCATTATTATATAGAGAAAGTCAATACAAACTATTTAACAATGTATTGTTATTATCCGTATGGCTTCCTTTGCTGACTGGATTCATTTTTCCATCACATTATACACTGCTCGTTTCCATGGTTATCCAGCATCAGTGGCCATGATTGCACACTATAGGAAAAAGTACAAGCCTATATGCACTTCCACAGTCCTGGCTACCAGAGAGGCCAGCACTTTTTCCTATAGTGTGCAAGCACGACCACCACTGATGGCTTCCAGGGGGTTGTAACCATGGAAACGAGCAGTGTATAATGTGATGAAAAAATTAATCTAGCAGCAAAGAAAGCAATATGGATAATCCCAATACATTAGTAAGTGCCTTGTATTAATTTTCTCTACATGATAAACGTCACTTTCTGAAGTGAGACAACCCCTTTAATATACCCTTATAAAAGCAGCCTTAGTTAATGCATTACATTAGGTTTAATATTTGTTAATTAATATTCCACTTTGTATAGGGGGATGGAAAACTATGTACTACATAATTTCCTATACCTCCATGCAAAAGATGGTTGGTGCATTCCTGCGGTATTTTGCATTTCTTTAACACAGGCAGAATTGAGTGTAGACATGTGTAGCATGTATGAACTAATGATGATACAGTTTTTGGCAGACTATACTGTACTTGCAAAAACATTCTGATAAAATGCGCATTTTTCCAGACACCTTCCAAACGGCACTAAGCAGGAGGGAACCCCGCCTCCCATGGACAGGAAACAACGTGGAGAATTTGAATAAAAAGGCCTCCTCCTCTTACCTTCTCCAGTTGTTTCCTGTCCCTTGGGATGTTTGGACGTAAGGCAGGAGTTCCCTCCTGCTTGTGGAAGAATTTTCTCGCCCAGCCTCCGTTCCTGTATGCCCTGTCCTGCTCTTCTGCAGTGACAGGAGGGCTGGTGCAGGGCACTGGACCTCGGGACCAGGATAGCGGTCCTCCCAGTGCCTTGGTAGAAGTCCTGCGCATCGCAGGCATCCCCGGGCTCTTCTCCCCCGCACCGGAAGTGGTGTGGGGCTCTGCTCTGCCGCGCGCGCGTTCCCAGGGCCAGGGATCGCGAGACCTGGGTCACGTGGGTTGTGATGTCATCGCGCTGCGCGCGGCAACCCACGTGACCCAGAAGTTCTGCATAAAAGCGCCGGCAGCTCAGCAGGTATGGCGTCCTGTTGGATTTCGTTCCCTTGTATACTTACTGGAGCAGGGAATCCTTCTACAGCACTGCCATGTCGCTTCAGGAGAAGCCTGCTGAAAGCACTAAGGCCACAAGCCCGGTAAGCCTCCTCATTGGGGCCCTATTTTACTTATCTTACTGTATGTTGCTGTGCTGTTGTCCCTTCCTCCTCACTGGGCATACAGTATTAGTTTAAAGCACTGGGGTCCTTTTGGTGACGGCTTCTCCCCTTTTTATATATCCGGGCCACTTATTCATATTTGTGCCCTCTTTTTTATTTTTAGACTCGTGAAACTAGCAAGTCGGGGGAGCCTTCATTAAAACGAAAGTGTGCCATTTGCAAAAAACAACTGGTGTCACATTCTAAAAAATCCTTATGCCAAAGATGCATGGACAAAATCATGGCTGAAGAAACGCCGTCCCTGGTGGACACTCTCAGGGCAATTATAAAGGATGAAGTCAGTTCGGCCATTGATACTAAGCTGGCGTCACTACCATCGATGCCTTCTTGCTCCAAAACTCTATCAGAGCCTCGTCTGGATGTTGATTTTGAGCTAGATGAGGGACCCAGAAAGACGCTCAGGGGTTTCCAGAGTTTTTAAAAGAAAGTATCCCTTTAGTGAATACGATTCAGCCCTGTGGGATAAATCTCCTAGGGTGGACGCACCCGTTGCTAGGATTTCTAAAAAATCTGCCTTACCATTTGAAGATATGGGTCTGTTAAGAGACGGTATGGACAAAAAATTTTGAAACGGTCCTGGGAAGCTTGTACATCTATGCTGCGTCCCAGTATCGCGGCAACTTGTACAGCCAGAACCCTCTCTCTCTCTGGTTGTCGCAGTTAGAGGAGTTTTTAGTTTCTGGCACTCCAAGGGAAGATATCCTTGCCTCCCTTCCTGTTTTAAAACAAGCCTTAAATTTTCTATCTGATGCCTCGGCCGATCTTGTTAAATTGTCCGCTAGGGCTGCCGCTCTTTCCAACTCGGCACGCCGTTCGGTATGGTTAAGATCATGGTCGGGCGATAATACTTCTAAAAATCGTCTGTGCGGTATTCCATGTGAAGGTGATCGTCTGTTTGGCTCTGTACTTGACGACATACTGGAAAAGGCATCAGATAGAAAAAAGGGCTTTCCTTCGGAGTCCAGACAATTATTTTCAGCGCCGTTCCTTTCGCAACCAAAAGAAAGGTAGGCCTGACCAGGAAAAGGGAGAATATTCTGATTCCTGGCATTCCTCCAGGGGCAGAGGTAGAGGGTTCCTGCTCAACCCAGACAAGACCCCTAAGCAGTCTACCCAATGACGCCAGAAACTCGGTAGGAGGCAGACTAAAACTTTTCCTTTCGGGCTGGCAAAAAATTACATCCTCTCCTTGGATTCTGGAACCTCCAAACTGCTATATGGTAAACAAGCAACTACCTCCTTTAAAGCAGTCTCTCTTGGAAGCACAAATATTGATGCTTCTAGAAAAACAAGCTATTGTTCCCGTTACACCAGCCCAGTGGGGAAGAGGCTTCTATTCCCCTCTGTTTCTGGTAAAAAAAACAAATGGCTCATACAGAGCAATTATCAACCTAAAAAGCCTGAACGTCCATGTAAAGTACAAAAAATTCAAAATGGAGACGGTAAAATCCACCATAAACCTACTCTTTCAGGACTGTTTCATGATGGCAGTGGACTTGATGGATGCTTATTATCATGTTCCCATTCACAACCTTCATCAAGAGTTTCTCAGATTCACAGTCCTCTTTCAAAACCGCTTGGCCCACTTTCAATTTCATGTACTACCCTTTGGCCTCTCCTAGGCCCCAAGGGTTTTTACCAAGATAATGGCGGAAGTATCGGGCCATCTTCATCAGCAGGGGATCCTATTCATTCCTTATATCGACGACCTCATTGCAGCCTGCTCCAAATCCCGTCTCCTGGAAGACTTTCAAGTTGTCAGAGAGACGCTTTGGTCACTGTGCTGGAAACTGAATCTTCAAAAATCAAATCCGTCTCCCAGCAACAGAAAACTCTTCCTGGGAATTCTTCTGGACTCCCATCAGATGAAGTCTTTCCTGCCGGTAGAAAAAATCCAGAATCTAAGGACAAGAATCGCTGCCTTTTAAGCCCAATCACTAGTATCTATAAGAGAGACCATGGTAATCTTGGGGTTGATGACCTCCATGATTCCAGCGGTCAGATGGGCTCAACATCATGGAAGAGTTCTGCAACACTTCCTACTTACAACTCGGAACAAAAGCAAGTTCTCACTGGATCACAGAGTACATCTTCCTTCCAAGGTAAAGGACTCCCTTCGGTCGTGGCTCCTCAGAGAAAACCTAAATCAAGGAGTGTCAAGATTGTCATCACCACAGATGCAAGCGGGCAAGGCTGGGGAGCCCATTGCGGGGAACATCTAATGCAGGATATTTGGAGCCCAGGCCAGTTACCCCTACCATCAAATGCAAAGGAATTACTGGCAATTTGTCTGTCCTTGAAAGCCTCTCTCTGATTCATTCGAGAAAGAGACGTCAAAATTCTGTCAGAAAACAGGGCAGCAGTCGCCTATGTGAACAAGCAAGGCGGAACAAAAAGCAAATGTCTCCGCCAGCTGACCTTCTAGCTATTCTCCTGGGCTCAGATCAACATCAATTCCATTACGGCAGTACATTTAAAAGGCGAAGAAAATATTCTTGCGGATTTTCTGAGCCGATCCCCCTAAAACCAGGAGAATGATCTCTGAACAGGAGCATTTTTCAACAAATATGCGACAGATGGCAGACCCCGAGTATAGATCTATTTGCCACAAGGTCCAACTCCCAGGCGAGTCTTTTCTACTCCCTTTCTTACAAAGACCGGCCACTAAGAGTGGATGCCTTTTCGGGCCCATGGCCTCAAGATCTACTATACGCCTTTCCTCCAATCTCCCTCATCCCGAGAGTGCTGACGAAAGTTCTGGAGGAAAATTGTCACCTCATTCTGATAGCCCCGTTTTGGCCCAAGAGGACCTGGTTTTCTCTTCTGCTAAGCCTCTCGAAAGGAGACTTTTGGAGACTTCCTCAGATTCCGGACCTCCTACTCCAGGGACCAGCCAGACACCCGGGGGTTCAACAATTGAACCTGACGGCTTGGAGACTGAGCGTGCCCTTCTGAGATCCAGAGGCCTTTCAGGCCCGGTTATTAACACTATGTTCAGCAGCAGAAAACCGGTCACTTCTAAAATTTACCTGAGAGCCTGGAACGCCTTCCTGAAGTTTGCGGGTGACTCCTGGGATTCTTCGGTTTCTCCAGATATAACCATTATCTTGGATTTTTTGCAGAAGGGCTTACAGGATGGTTTGAGGGTCAGTACTCTTAAGGTTCAGGTGGCAGCTCTGAGTGCCTTATTGTACGTAAAGCTCGCAGAGTTATTGTTGATTAGGCGGTTTTTCAAAGGGGCACTTAGATTAAATTCTTGTGTTAGATCTACTATTCCTCCTTGAGACCTTAATCTGGTCCTTTCTGTTTTGATGGCTCCTCCGTTTGAACCTCTTGATAATATTTCCCTCAGGTTATTATCTTTTAAAACGGCCTTCCTCATAGCCATTACCACGGCGAGGCGAGTGGGGGAGATTCAAGCTTTCTCCTGTAGACCTCCCTATTTAACCATCTTAGAGGACAGGGTCATCCTTAAACACGAGCCCTCTTTTTTGCCAAAGGTAGTCTCTCGCTTCCATTGCCAGCAAGAAGTCTCCCTTCCTTCCTTTTGTCCTCAGCCCAATTCTGATAGGGAAAAAGGTTTTCATCACCTAGACGTCAGGAGATGCATTCTAGCCTATTTGTCTGCCACTGAATCCTTCAGAATATCTGACCGATTATTGATTCAGTTTGCAGGTAAGAATAAGGGTCTGGGGGCCTCGAAGCTTTCGATCTCCCCTGGATTAAAAACACCATTTCCTTGGTATATGAAGAAAGACATTTGGCTCCTCCATCTCTGTTGAAAGCCAATTCCACCAGGGCTATGTCTGCTTCCTGGGCAGAAGGTACTTCTGCCACTTTGTCTCCGATCTGTCAGACAGCCACATGGTCTAGCCCGTCCACCTTTTTCAAACACTATAAACTGGACGTTATTTCCAATAGAGACCTATCTTTTGGTCGTAAGGTGTTATCTGCCGTAGTCCCTCCCTAGTTTTGGGTACTTTGTTAAATCCTCCTGCTTAGTGCCGTTGGGAAGGCATCTGGAAAAGATGATAATTACTTACCGGTAATTGGATTTTCCATTAGCCTTTACAACTGCACTGGGATTTCCCCCCCCCTTTTTTGTATTGTATATTACTTTTTTTGTGTTGTATCTTGTTGTATGCTTATACCTTTCTGCAGTTTAAGAAGGTGAATATAATAAAGATACCTATTCTGCATCCTGGGTTCCTTGTATACTTACTGGAGAAGGTAAGAGGAGGAGGCCTTTTTATTCAAATTCTCCACGTTGTTTCCTGTCCCTGGGAGGCGGGGTTCCCTCCTGCTTAGTGCCGTTGTGAAGACTAATGGAAAATCCAATTACCGGTAAGTAATTATCATCTTTAGTCACATTAGAATTTTTATGTAATTTCTGCTAATAATCACTGTTTGCAGTGAAGTTGTATGAAGGTGGTTGTGTGGATTAATTATTAGGTTATATTTTTATACACTGTATGCTGTGCACTCTCAGAAAATTTAGAGCTTGGTAACATAGCCGTCTTCTGTGTACAGTATACATTTTAACACCTGTGAATGTTTAAAACTGGAATGTTTTTTTGCTATGCCCTTGGAGGTTTTTTTTAACCCTTTTGCTACCAGCGGGCGACATGGCCAGCAGGTCTCTGCTGTTTTAATGACCATGATTGGCAATAATGCTGATCATGGTCATTAAAGCCTATGGATGCTGTGATCAAGTGTGATCACGGCATCCAAAAGCTCAAAAAAAGCTGGAAGCCCGCGCTTCTGGGCTTCTTACCGCCATCCTCTGCGGCCAATGAGGATGCCGGGAATTGAATTCAATCAATGATGAGACCCAGGGTGCACTCATCTCTTTCTGCGCTCATCATGATCTGTATGAAACATTATGGTACATAATTTTAAAAAAACTACAAAACCATAAAGTTTTTTTAAAAATGTAAAAAAAATATATAAAAAAAATTAAAAAAATATAAAAATTCAAATCGCCCCCCTTTCTGTAGAATAAAAAAATAAATGCATAAATAACAAAAATATAAACATCATGGCCATCACCATCTGAAAACGCCAGTACTGTTAAAATATAAAAATATTTTTTTCAATACGGCGAATGGCCTAACGAAACAATGGGTCAATTTTCTCATTTCTTCTGTTACCCAAAAAAAGGAAAATTTGATCAAAAAGTTACACACACTACAAAATGGTATCAATAAAAACTACAGATCGCCCACAAAAAATGAGCCCCAACACAGCTCAGTAGTAGTGGAACTATAAAAAAAAGTTCTGGGGTTAGAATATGGTGATATAAAAAAAAAAAGTTTAAATTTATTTTTACACTAGACATAAAAAAACTATACATATGTGGTATCGTTGTAATCATACTGATTCAGCGATTGAAGGGCACTGGTCACAAAGGAAACACCATAGGGACAAAACCTGTAAAACCATGGAGGAGTTTTTTCCAATTCCATCCCATTTGGAATTTAGCTTCCCGCATCCCACGACATTGTATGCCATATTAAATGGTGGCATTAAAAAGTACAACTTGTCCTGCATATGGATATGTGAATGGAAAAATAAAAAAGTTATGGCTCAAGGAAAATGGGGTAGAAAAATGAAAACACAAACGAAATGACATCCAGTATCCAAGGGGTTAATAAATTCGGACTGTGCAATAGCTCCAGGTTTTTGGCCTCCCCCGTTGCCTGGGATTTTAAATTAATGGCTTATCCAATATATAATTGGTCGGGAATCACCCCCTGAGACCTCCACCGATCAGCAGAAAAAATAGGCCATATCTAGTAACTCAGTCCCACTGACTAAAGACTGAGATGCAGGACCGGGCAACAGTTATGTCTGGATATACAAAGAATAGCAGTGGTACAACACAGGGGCAAGACCCCTACTGAGCATATTTCAAATGTATATTTTAGACATTTATGGTATACCCACAGATTATGCCATAAAGGTTTGATAGATGTGGTCCTACCTCTGAGAGAACAGGAGTTCTCAACCCCCATCCTGCCTTATGAGGTGGCTGCCAGTTGCTTTCTTGGTTTCAGTAACTGCTGTAGAAGTAAATGGAGAGAGATGTGTAAAATTGAAATTGTATCAAAACATGTAAGAATGTGAGCAATTCAAACCTAATGTTCAGTAATGCAAAATAACAAAACATGTTTCTATGATCTTACAAAGAAAAAACGTTGCTATGGCTGATTGCAATGAAAAGGAAAATACATACAATGCAACGGCACACTGCTGAACAGATAAAGCACAAAATGCCATATAATATGAAGTATTCTGGAGCTAATGCTATGCTTGTTTTGTAAATTAGAGATTCTTGGCAAATATATTTTGTACAAAATTATCTGGGCCCGTTCACCAAATCGTCCAGGTGATCTCTGTAGAACGGGAACCTAACACTATTTCCTACCTGTTATGTGCCAACCTTGGCTTCCGTATAATCAGGGGGTGTTTGGTTCCACATGCATGCTGGGTCCCTTCTGCCTTTTGCCATTTGTAGTGCTTCAAAGGCCTCCACTAATACAGGGATGCAGGTACAAGCATGCATGCCGAGTCCACTCGGCTTTATAGTTACACTAGTTAAAATCAGCCTATGGAGCAGGCGGGGCTAGTCAGGAGTGCATGACCAAATGAAGTAGCCACATCCTCCAGTACAGAAACTTACAAAGAAAAAAAGAGGGGTTTTCAGTCAGCACATCCCAATGCGCAGGTGCACGTTGCTATGGCTGATTGCAATGGTTAAGCAGTGTGCCGTTGCATTGTATGTATTTTCCTTTTCATTGCAATCAGCCATAGCAACGTGCACCTGCGCATTGGGATGTGCTGACTGAAAACCCCTCTTTTTTTCTTTGTAAGTTTGTACTGGAGGTGTGGCTACTCCATTTGGTCATGCACTCCTGACTAGCCCCGCCTGCTCCATAAGCTGATTTTATCTAGTGTAACTATAAAGCCAAGTGGACTCGGCATGCATGCTTGGTACCTGCATCCCTGTATTAGTGGAGGCCTTTGAAGCACTACAAATGGCAAAAGGCAGAAGGGACCCAGCATGCATGTGGAACCAAACACCCCTTGATTATACGGAAGCCAAGGTTGGCACATAACAGGTAGGAAATAGTGTTAGGTTCCCGTTCTACAGAGATCACCTGGACGATTTGGTGAACGGGCCCAGATAATTTTGTACAAAATATATTTGCCAAGAATCTCTAATTTACCAAACAAGCATAGCATTAGCTCCAGAATACTTCATATCTCTATGGCATTTTGTGCTTTATCTGGTTAAGCAGTGTGCCGTTGCATTGTATGTATGTTTCTATGATCGCTGTTAAATAAGGTCAGTTTAGAAACAAAAGGTGAAATAAGAGAAAGTTGAAGAAGTTCAAGCAATTAGTTGTTCCGACTGGAGCTCTTAAATAAAACATGTACAGGCATAAAATGTTTTCATATTGTCATAATCTCCATCTTTCTGAGAAAAAAACTTGTTTGTCTCAAACAGAATAAGTGAGCTTTGTGGGTTTTTTTTCAGCATTATGACAGCTCATGATCTAAAGTTCTTGCTCCCCCAGCAATCTTCTCCCTTGTGCAAATAGAAAATGAGTCAAATAAAGCAGATCAAATTTCCAGTCCAGCAATCCAGCCCACTACCACATAAAGTGGTGCTATAATACAAATGAGGGATAATTACTGCTGCCTTTTAACCTGTTAGTGACCACCCATATGCCTTTTTACAGCAGCGCAGTCTAAGTGCTGCATGGGTCCCCCTTGCATCGGGGAGCGGGTGCCCAGCTCTCACATGAGAGCCATGCTATTGCTGTAACAGCCCGGACTGTCAGGAGTGCCGATCTGGGCTGTTTAATGCTTTACAATGCTTTAATGGCACCCGCCACATGTAAAGCGATGACAGGCGATCGCATTTGCGGGATACTGAAGTGTGTAAAGGCTGGCTGGGGTCTAATAGAGGCCCCAAGCCAGCCTTGAGTAATTTCCAGCATGCTGTACATTATACAATCTATAATCTAAATACACTATAGCAATCAAAATGTTGTCTGTTATTATCCCCTTGTGGGACTATTAAGTGGTAAATACAATTATTATAGTAAAAAAATCTCAGTAAAAAAAGCTTTTTTTTCCATTACCAAAAGGGTTTACAATCAATAAAATAGCAAAAAATTCCCCCCCATATGTTTGGTATTGCCGCATCTGTAACGACCCGCACTATCATATAAATTATCCCGTACAGTGGACACCGTAAAAAAAATAAAATGACAGAATTGCTATTTTATTCTTAGTTGCCACCAGAAAAAAAAATTAATAACAAGTGATTACAAGTGAGGAGGACGGAAGCGGCTGCCTGCGCCCATGCGAGCGCAGGGGAGCCGAGCGGTACAGTGCTCGCTTCGAGCACGTTCGCTCATCTCTACAAGTGATCAAAAAGCGTAATTTACTCCATAATGATACCAATGAGATAAACAAATCATTGAGATAAACAAATCATCCTGCAAAAATGAAGCCCTCACAATACTCCATAGAAAGAAAAATAAAAAGGTTATGGGTCTTGAGAAGCAGCGATGCAAAGATTTTGTTCCTTTAAAAAAAGGGGGGTTTTATTGCGCAAAAGTAGTAAAATGTAAAAAAAAAAAAAAAACTATGTGTATTTGGTATCGCTGTAATCATGCTGACCCAGAGAATAAAGATATTATGTTATTTATACCAAAAAATGAACGCTGTAAAATTTATAACATAAAAACTTAGTAGCAGTATTGCTGTTTTTCCCATCTCCCTCTCAGAAAGAGTTAATTAAAGTTACAGTATGTGTATCCCAAAATGGCACTATTAAAACTACAACTTGTCACGCAAAAACAAGCCCTCATACAGCTATATAGACAGAAAAATACAAAAAAAGTTATAGCTCTTGGAAGGTAATGATGAAAAAAGGAAGAAAAACGCTTGGTCAGTAAGGCCCAAAACAAGCTGGTCACTAAGGGGTTAAAGGGCATCTGTCAGCAATTTTGTACCTATGAACAGTGGTGTACATAGAGATGTAAGGGCCCCATAGCAAGGATCAAACCAGGCCCCCACACAGGACAGAAGGGTTTCTGCCTAAACACTTTTCAATTACGCTTAGGCCATTTTTCCACTGCCTCATTTGCTAAAAGTGGTTTCTTTAGAGGGTGGAGTCCTGACCCTTGACCAAGTTTTCACCCCCAGTAGAAGAGGATAATCCCAACTAACACTGAGCCCCCTCTTGCCCTGGGCCCCATAGCAGTCGCATAGTCTGCTGCTATGGTAGTTACGCCCCTGCCTATCAAACTGGCTGACCTGTTACATGTGCGCTTGGCAGCTGAAGGCATCTGTGTTGGTCCCATGTTCATACATGTCGTTACACCTAGAGGCTCTGCTCTCTCTGCAATTGCAGTGCCCTCTGCACTTTGATTACATTTACACTGCCTGTCCTTGTCAATCATGCCTGGCCCTGTCAAGTATTCAGCTGCCAAGCACACATGCAACAGGTCAGTCAGTTTCAGGCCTTGTTGACATTTCCATTTTTCACTGATGTGTGCTGTCCACATTTTCTGCTAACAGCACATGTACCCATTGACTTAAAGGTGTCTGTTCACATTTCAGTATTTTTTTTACTGCCTGTGGGTCAGTAAAAAAAAAAAAAGGGGACATGCACTACTTTAATCAAAGCATGTCCATTGAAGTCTATGGGTCCGTGAAAATCGCTGACACATGTCTGTGCTGTGTCTGTGTTGCGTCTGTTTTTTTTTTAATGAATATGAATAGGAGATTCTTTGAAAATCAATTTTCAGCTGAGCAACGTGAATTACGGTTGACGCACGGATGGTAAAAGAGGACAAACGGACCAACCACGGATCCTTCACAGAACGTGTCACAGATGAAACACGCATGCTTAATGAAGTTTTTCAAGCCAAACCAGGAGTGATTTCAAAACACGTAGAAGACTCAATTTTTCTTCTATATGTGTCCTATATCTATGATTCTCTCCTGGCTTTGGCTTTTCAAACATTTCATAAAAAAACTGAATGTGAAAACCCAGCCTAAGAGCTCATGCACACGACTGGTGCCAGTCCGTGGCCATATTGCGGCCCACATATATCGGGTCTGCAATACACGGGTACCGGAGGCTCGGATCGGAACACCACGGAAGCACTACGGTGTGCTTCCATGGTGTTTCTGGCCATGCCTCTGCACCCCAAAAAAGTAGCGCATGCACTACTTTTTTGCGGTGCAGATCGCGGACCCCATTCAAATGAATGGGTCCGCGATCCAAATGCGGCAGCCCCACTGTCAGTGCCCGTGCATTGTGGACTGCAAATTAAGGTCCACAGCACAGGCACTGACAGCACACTGACACTGACAGCCCTAAATGTTAGTAGCCTCCCCTTTACATTTTGGTGTATCGCTATGCACCAGTTTCTGGGAAATATAGGCCTTTGGTTCTTTCAGTGTCAGGCTCATGCACACAAATGTTTTTTCTTTCCGTCATGTCCGTTCTTTTTTTTTTTTTTTTTTTGCGGATCGTATGCGGAACCATTCATTTCAATGGTTCCCCCAAAAAAATTGAAGGTACTCTGTGTGCATTACGTTTCCATAAGGCCTCATGCACACGAACGTGTGCCGGCCGTGCCTGTATTGCGGTCCGCAATAAACGGGCACTGGCCGTGTGCAGGCCGCATCACGGATCGCGGACCCATTCACTTCAATGGATCCGCGATCCGGGAGATGCGGAGCAGAGGCACGGATCGGAACACCACGGAAGCACTACGGTGTGTTTCTGGCCGTGCCTCCGCACCGCAAAAAAGTAGCGCAAGCGGACCCTTGGATGCGGATCGCGGACCCCATTCAAGTGAATGAGTCCGCGATCCACATGCAGTGGCCTCACGGTCAGTGCCCGTGCATTGCGGCCCGCAGCACGGGCACGGCCGGCACACGCTCGTGTGCATGAGGCCTAAGTCTGTATTTTCATTCCGCAAAAAAATAGAACATGGTCTATTATTGTCCGCACGGACAAGGATAGGACTGTTCTATTAGGAGCCAACTGTTCCGTTCCACAAAATACGGAATGCACATGGATGTCATCCATTTTTTGCAGACCGCAAAATACTTACGGCCGTGTGCATGAGCCCTTATTCTGAGATTTGTTTAACAAATATGCCTTTTTCTTCTTTAACTCATAAAGGGGTTCTCTGGGCATTTTAGGTAATCAGTCCTTTGTACTAAACTGTGGAAGAAAGATCATTTAGTATTTACCAGTCCCCCTCTCCGCAGATGCCGCCATCTTCACTGTATTCATAAAGGCTGCAGGCGATTCCAACCAAATTTGTGCCAATCTCTTCCTGTTCATCTGCATTTACTATTATGCAACTGAACTGGAAGAGAACCAAGTTCAATGTGGGTGCAGGCAACAGTTACAAATAGAGATGAGCGAATCTATTTGCCGATTCGTATCGAATCTTGGAAATTTTCAGCTGCGAAGCGAATCCGAATTTCTTTGGATTAGCTTCGTATTATTCGTAAATCTTCACAAAATTTTACATGCTAACGATACATACGATACGTATGAAACATACAAAACGTACACATTTTGCGTGAGGCGGGACAATGACGATACTCCCACGCAAGAGCGGGAAAGTGAAGATATGCCCCCCTCAGAACTGGAAAAAAACAGCCTGGCCCACCGGGATCTAACTATTTTGCACGTATAGGGGGTGAAGACTCCTCCCTCAGTACTCCACCCTCCTCTGAAGTCTGAACCAGTTTAGACCAGCGCTGACCTCAGAGCAAGAGGCAAGCATCATGGCTAAAAAACAGCTGCGCCCAAACTGGAATGAAATGTATTTTGGGGACAAGTTCCCTGAACCACCGCCTGCTCCAGACATCAGGGTGTCGCAACTCTGCCAAAGAAACCCAGCTTCAGTGTCTGTGTCTTCCTTACCACCTGCTGAGGTTTCTGTTGCTGTGACTCGTGAGGCGGCTGGAGCGTCTGCTGTGGCTCGTGCAGCAGAGGCAGCTGAAGTGTTCACTTCGCCGCCCAGGAGGAGATCCACCCCTTCCATACACCAGAACCCAATTGTTCCACCATCTGTGACGGCCCATGCACAGACCCTGTGGTACTATAAAACCGCAGTTGAGGACTGGGTCATCCAGGTACTCGACCACCCTAGGTCGGGAGATCCTTCATTGGAACGCCGAAAGGGAACTGTGCTTAGGTTTTCCGTTGGGAGAGGGTCTGGCTTCCTGCAGGATGACGAGGATTATTTTGTGGGCCGCAGGTCGGTGAAACGGCGTACCTGCCACAACATCGTCATAGCTCGTACTTGGGGGATCAGGTGGAGTACACCCCCATGACATCCCTGAAAGGCCAATTTGCGACCGGGGTTACCCTCCTTTCAAAGCCTCTGGTGCCTACAACAGAACCAGAAGTGTGGCCGGATGAACCACCAGGTCCAGGACGCTTGCGCTGCCTGCAGGAGTTCCCAGATGGTGTCCTCCGGTTCAGGGAAAAGCCACAGCCTCAGCCGGAGCCTCTGATTACTGGACTGAAAGCACCACCACCACCGTCCTTACAGCTGGGTCAGCTGACCACGTTATCGTTCACCTTCCAATCCACGGTCATCCACCAATACCAGCTACCGTGGAAGATGAAGCCAGCAGCAGCCAGGGAAGCTGGGTCTTCTTCCCTGGATGCAACCTTTCTGGAACCGCTGCAGTCGGAAGTCCTTACTCCCGCTGTCCCAGCAGGAGCATCTGGAAAAGAGAAAATGGCTGCAGTGCTCGCCAGCGTCACCACCACCCGGACCTGGTCAAGTCCAATTTCAAGAATAAGAAGGCACTGGAGTTCCACCACCGCAGCGAGCATGGCCTTCAAGAGGCAGGAGCATCCTCTGATGAGCTTCAGCAGCAGCTCGAGCGAGCAGGACTTCAGGTCCCTCATCTGAGGAACCCAACACTGCAGGAGGACCTATGGGAGCCACACCATGGACTGCACCTGACGGGTGAGATGCTAGTTAGCAGTTGTTTTTGTTTAGATTCTGTTGCCCCTGTTTGACTCTCACCCAGATGGGCATGGCTGTCAGGACCCCCCCCATTCTGTAGAAAATTCCCTGTTGCGAAGTGTGCCTATTTTCCTTTTCCCCCTTCTCAGGTTATTTGGGAGCCCCCCTCTATTTGCTGCTATTCTCTATTATCCACGTGGATTGCACATTACCTGTTTGGATTACAATTTTACCTCATGTGGATTACAATTGAATTTTGGAATATGTGTTGCAGACAGTGTTTTATCATGCCAACTAGGAGCCATAAGGAGAAACTCAAATGTATATCTGAGCCTTTTATGCTTGCAAATGTGAAATTGATTGCACTAAAATGTTTGCATGCTTATGTCTTTGCTGTATTTTAGCTACACTGTATTTAATGGTTCAGCACTTTAGCCCATTGTGTGTATCCTTTTTCTGGTACTGCAATGTGTCCTATTATGCACTTATTGTACAGTGTTTTTAGTAAATTATTCACTTATTAATAGCTAGCAGCAGTGAGCACCTTATTTTTCTAGTTCATATGGACTGCCTTTAAAGACTGTACGCCGCGGCCTAGCCTCCTGCGTATGACGCATTCGCAGGTCAATAGTACGCTAAGGATTCGTACACATTTTGTACGCTAATGCTTACGTATGGTGTACTTTTAACTACGCTGACTGTACATACGTAATTTGGGCAGAAATGTTCTCAAAACGTTTTTTTTTTTTACGTAGATTCGACAAATAAGTTTGTTTTAAATACGAATCTTGTCAGAAATTCGGCGAATATTTGGCAAAGCAAATTTTGAATGATTAGCTCATCTCTAGTTACAAACAGTGCAAACAGTCAAGTGCAGCAAGTTAAGGCCCCTTTCACACGGGCGAGATTTCCGCGTAGGTGCAATGCATGATGCGAACGCATTGCACCCGCACTGAATCCTGACCAATTTATTTCAATGGGGCTTTTCACATGAGTGATGTTTTTCACGCATCAGTTCGCTGTTGCGTGAAAATCGCAGCATGTTCTATATTCTGCGTTTTTCACGCAGCCCTGGCCCCATTGAAGTGAATGGGTCTGCGTGAATCACGCATTGCATCCGCACGCAATTCTGACATTATAAATACTCATTATAGTAGATCAGTTCTTATCTTAATAAGTAGTTAAGCGATAACAGTTATTATAAAACATATATTGGAAAGAGGCATATTGGATTTTTACATTAAATACAGTACATCCACATGGCATGAATTTTCGCTCGGATATTATGTTACACTATTAATATACAATCGTGTATGTGTGTATATATATATATATATATATATATATATATATATATACAGTATATATATATATATATATATATATATATATGTATTTTTTATTTTTATTTTCATTTGTACCTTTGTTTCCAGATATGTCTCTCTAAGGTATCTGTCTATATAAGATCCAGAAATTTTCCTTAATTTATGCAAATTTTTTTTGTTTCATTGTTTTTTGTTGGCTGTTTTTTTTGTTTGTTTGTTTTTTTTTGTGTGTGTGTGTGTGTGTGTGGAAAATCAGGCGTGGCTAGCAATGGCATTTATGGAGTTAAATGAGCAGGACTGGAGGCAATCAGCTCTACAGCTGTATTAGGCCCCTTGCAGACGAGTGTGGATCCGCAAAAACACAGATGTTGGCAAGTGTGTTCCGCAATTTGCAGAACACACATGGCCGGCACCCCATACAAAATGCCTATTTTTGTCCGCAATTGCGGACAAAATTAGGACATGTTCAATATTATTCTGCGATCTTATGCCGCCCATTGAAATGACACTGACATAATGCTGTAAGTGTTATCCAATACATTCCAGAACTGTAAGGGGTTACATAGCATCATGAATCAGTATAATGCTATGTGACCCCGACAGTGCCTGGAGTTCAGGATGGGGAGCTGCGATGTGGACTCGGTGCGTGACACACGCTCGTCTGAAAGGGGTCTTACACAGCCTCAGTTTTCAGTCACTTTAAATAACTATCCATTTCTAGCCATGCTTCTCATTTCATTTTACTTGATCTATGATTAAGACCTGTACAGGTCAAAACGCGTCAGATCTTATGTACAGGAGGGACCTTTTGTACACTCTTTTAATAGTAACATAGTAACATAGTAACATAGTTTATAAGGCCGAAAAAAGACATCTGTCCATCCAGTTCGACCTGTTTTCCTACAAGTTGATCCAGAGGAAGGCAAAAAAACCCTGTGCGGTAGAAGCCAATTTTCCTCACTTTAGGGGAAAAAATTCCTTCCCGACTCCAATCAGGCAATCAGAATTACTCCCTGGATCAACAACCCATATCTAGTAACTATAACCTGTAATATTATTACCCTCCAGAAATACATCCAGGCCCCTCTTGAACTCTTTTACTGAACTTACCATCACCACCTCCTCGGGCAGAGAGTTCCATAGTCTCACTGCTCTTACCGTAAAGAATCCTCTTCTATTTTTGTGAACAAACCTTCTTTCCTCCAGGCGCAGAGGATGTCCCCTCGTCATGGTTACTGTCCTTGGGATAAAGAGATCATGGGAGAGATCTCTGTACTGACCTCTGATATATTTATACATAGTTATTAGATCTCCCCTCAGTCGTCTTTTTTCTAAAGTGAATAACCCTAATTTTGATAATCTTTCTGGGTACTGTAGTCCACCCATTCCAGCTATTACTTTAGTTGCCCTCCTCTGAACCCTCTCCAGCTCTGCTCTGTCTGCCTTGTTCACAGGAGCCCAGAACTGTACACAGTACTCCATGTGTGGTCTGACTAGTGATTTGTAAAGTGGCAGGACTATGTTCTCATCACGGGCATCTATGCCCCTTTTGATGCAACCCATTATCTTATTGGCCTTGGCAGCAGCTGTCTGACACTGGTTTCTGCAGCTTAGTTTGCTGTTCACTAAAATTCCTAGGTCCTTTTCCATGTCAGAGTTACCCAATGTTTTACCATTTAGTATGTACTGGTGACTTGCATTATTCCTTCCCATATGCATAACCTTACATTTGTCAGTGTTAAACCTCATCTGCCACTTCTCTGCCCAAGCCTCCAGTCTATCCAGATCCATCTGTAGCAGTGTACTATCCTCTTCTGTGTTAATTACTTTACACAGTTTAGTGTCATCTGCAAAAATTGATATTTTACTGTGCAAGCCTTCTACAAGGTCATTAATAAATATATTGAAGAGAATAGGGCCCAATACTGACCCCTGTGGTACCCCACTAGTTACAGTGACCCAATCTGAGTATGTACCATTAATAACCACCCTCTGTTTTCTATCACTGAGCCATTTACTTACCCACATACAGACATTTTCTCCAAGGCCAAGCATTCTCATTTTATATACTAACCTTTTATGTGGTACCGTGTCAAATGCTTTGGAGAAGTCCAGATATACGACATCCATTGATTCCCCGCGGTCAAGTCTAGAACTTACCTCCTCATAGAAACTGATTAAATTGGTTTGACATGACCGATCCCTCATGAAGCCATGCTGATATGGAGTTATTTGCTTATTTTCATTGAGGTACTCCAAGATAGCATCTCTTAGAAACCCTCAAACAGTTTACCCACTACAGATGTTAAACTTACCGGCCTATAGTTCCCGGGCTCTGTTTTTGGACCCTTTTTGAATATTGGCACCACATTTGCTATGCGCCAATCCTGTGGAACACTCCCTGTCAGTATAGAGTCCTTAAATATCAAGTATAAGGGTCTGGCAATGACATTACTTAATTCTCTTAGGATACGTGGGTGTATGGCATCCGGTCCTGGCGATTTGTCTATTTTAATCTTTTTAAGACGCCCCAGTACTTCTTCCTAGGTCAGACAGGCCACTTTTAAAGGGGAATTCACTTTTATATTCTGCATTTCATCTGACAGTTTATTTTCCTCAGTGAATACAGTGGAGAAAAAAATATTTAAGAGTTTTGCTTTCTCCTCATCGCTCTCTGCTACTCCCCCCTCACTACTCTGTAAGGGGCCGACACCTTCAGATTTATACTTTTTAGTATTTATATAATTGAAGAACATTTTAGGGTTAGTTTTACTCTCTTTAGCAATTAGTCTTTCAGTCTCTAGTTTAGCTGCTTTTATTTGTCTTTTACAAATTCTATTTTTTTCCTTATAGTTTTTCAATGCTTCCTTGCTCCCCTCCTGTTTAAGTGATTTAAATGCTTTCTTTTTGTCATTTATTGCTTTTTTTACAGTTCTATTTATCCACATTGGTTTTTTCTTGTTTCTTATCATTTTATTCCTATAAGGTATGTACCTCTCACAATTAGATATTAGGATGCTTTTAAAGATATCCCATTTTGTGGCTGTATTTTATTTTGAGGATTTTGTCCCAGTTAGTTAGACCTATGGCCTCTCTTAGATGGCTAAATTTAGCATTTTTGAAGTTTGGTATTTTTGTTCCTCCCTGAAGAAATGCTTTTTTTAATGACAATTTAAAGGTTATTATTTTATGGTCACTGTTACCCAGATGTCCCCCAACCTGAACATCTGTTGTTCTGTCAGGTCTATTGGTTAATACTAAGTCCAGTATGGCCGTCCCTCTAGTCGGGTCCTGAACCAGTTGGGAAAGGTAATTGTCTTTGGTTATTGTCAAGAACCTGTTTCCTTTATGAGATATACAGGTTTCAGTTTCCCAGTCTATATCTGGGTAGTTGAAGTCCCCATAATAACAACCTCATTCTGATTTGCCGCTTCGTCTATTTCATTTAGAAATTGATTTTCTGTGGCCTCTGATATATTAGGTGGTTTATAATAAACTCCTATTAGTATTTTATTATTGTTTTTGGCTCCATTTATTTCTACCCACAGTGACTCCACATCTTCATGTCCCTCACTTATATCTTCCCGGATTGTGGGCTTTAGACAGGACTTTATATAAAGGCAGACCCCTCCCCCTCGCCGGTTTTGACGATCCTTTCTAAAAAGATTGTAACCCTGTACATTAACTGCCCAGTCATAGGTATCATCCAGCCATGTCTCAGTTATTCCCACTATGTCACAGTCCTCCTCACACATCACTAATTCCAGTTCGCCAATTTTATTAGTTAGGCTTCTGGCATTAGTGTACATACACTTAAGAGGTCTTTGTATATTTTTTACCCCGCTTGTCAATTTACTATTACTTATGAAATGAATATCCGGGCTTCTTGGGTTACTTTGGTTGTTGTTTTGCACAGTCTTCTCCCTACAGTCCTTACTAACCCCAGCCCCCACTAACCCCCCACTTTTCCTTCCTATGACCCACTCTCTATCTACACTATCTACCCCCTTATTAGTATGGTCACCCACCCTCCCCCCAGATCCTAGTTTAAAAGCTCCTCCAGCCGTCTAACCATTTTTTCCCCCAGGGCAGTTGCACCCTCCCCATTAAGGTGCAGCCCGTCCCTACTGTAGAGTCTGTAGCCGACAGAGAAGTCGGCCCAGTTCTCCATGAACCCAAACCCTTCCTTCCTGCACCAGCCTCTGAGCCACTTATTTAACTCCCTAATCTCCCGTTGTCTCTCTAGTGACGCTCGTGGCACTGGTAGTATTTCTGAAAACACTACCTTGGAGGTCCTGGACTTTAGCTTCTCACCTAGTTCCCTAAAATCATTTTTAAGGACCTTCCATCTCCCCCTGACTTTGTCATTGGTGCCAACATGTACCATGACCGCCGGGTCTTCCCCGGCCCCACCCAGCAATCTGGCACTTTTCCCTCTACCCCTCCTTACTACATTAACCCAACTGCTGACCTGATAGTCCTGCTCTTGCCCTTCTCCTCCCTCCTCCTCTTCACTGACCCCAGCCAGTGCCTGCACTGTGAGGTCTAAGCCTCTCTCCAGGTGTTCAATGCCCCTAAGTATGCCAAGCTGCTTATTTAGATCCAAGATCTGGGCTTCCAAATATGCAACGTGATTGCATCTAGTGCAAATGTATTCACCCATGAATGGTTCTTCAAGGCATGCATACATTGCACAGGACACACACTTAGTAGCATTGCCCATGGAGCACCTGCTAGATGGGGATATACAGTACAGTACAGAAAAACAGTAAATATGTGATAAGATGCGGTTTTGCTGTAGTTAAAGGAGCAGCTCAGATCAAGTTACAATCAAACAAGGAAAATCCCTCCAACCTTACTTTTTCCTCCTTGTCTTAAACTCCGGTTCTTTAAACTCCACTTATACACAGCCCACTTACACAGCAAGCCCAAAGTCAGAGCAGAGGAAATATTTTTTTTTATTCGCTGGATCCCACGTCTTAAATGTTACTGCAATTGTCAAGCACACAAATGTAATGCAACAAATATGGCAAGGATGCAGTGATTGTAATGCCTCCCTGATACAAAGGTGTCTGTGGCTGTTTGTAGCTGGACTTCTAGTGAGACCTGCTTCTTTTGTAGTCTGGGGTCATTCAGGAAGCCTCCTCCTGCAGATGAAAGCACATGGAACAGGCTGTGCACTCCAATAGCCCTGGCACCAGCTTAGCCTTCATCTTCAGTCTCCCCACAGCTACTATTCACATGAAACTACCATGTTATGCAGCATCCATACTGTGCACTCGTAGTATCCGTCTCCAGCTCCTGGTCTCCCTTTCAGCCGTAGTAGTAATTTTGTGTCCTCTAGAATGCAGAGATATATATGTAGGTCTCTTTCTTTGTTTAAATGCAATTAAAAAGTAACTAGAAAAAGCTGTGCCCCATAAGAAATTTGTCGAGTGGGCCCCCTCCTCCCATGAGTGACTTCGCCATAACCCTCCTCCTGCGACTAGTTCCCTGCTGGAGAGAATGAGGAAGCTGTAGAAAAGTCAAGACTTTAAAGTATGACACTAGGGCCCTGTTAGTGCCCTCACACAAGCCATGCCCCTCCAGTATTCACTTTATAATAGTCATGGTACCTTTGTGCCCCCACATAGTAGTCATGTCCCTTAGTGCCTCTTCACAGTAAAATGTCTACTTTCCCCCTCAGTGCCCCCTTCATAGAAGTCATGTCCCCTTATGGCAAGCACCTGAGTAGCCAGAGAGGAGGATGAGTGGTAGAGCCACTGCCTGCAGAAAGTCTATCATATTGGCTTTCCTAACACTGTTTCTCCCTAGGGCCAGTGAAAGGAGGTTGTATGCTTTCTTCCCTTGGGGCACTCCCCAGTGTTAGGGCTCCTGCCTAATGGTAGTTTGGAGTGCCCTTAGTGTCAGTGTTTGTATGGGTACAAGGCAGGGCGAGTAGGGTGTGCAATGGACAAAGTATTGTGTAACCAGTCAGTAACCAGGCTAGATTTTACAGAATAAATATCTTTTACTGTAGTGCAAAAATGAGGGTTGCAGTACTTCCAACAGTCTCTGAACATGGTTCCAACAATGTACAGTGTACAAATTGTTTGTATAGGTATAATGCACTTCTTCACTCTTATTCTGCAGGATCTGAGGCTGACAATAATACCTTTAGATAGCTGTAATATGCTACTGCTGTGTACAGATTTAGGGAAGTGACCCACGAGGTTGCATCTTAGCGTGGATGATGTCTTAGCGCTATTCCCCTCACAGCAGTAATGTCTGTAGATTTTGAGAACAGTGTACCTTACTGACTCCATTTTCTGGACAAATGATGGAATCTCACTTCAGTTGTATTTCAAGGTAAATATGGTTGTCTCTTGGTAGATCATGTAGAGATAAATAGTCTCTGTAGATGAAGACCTAGCACTGAGGAGTGGAGAACATGGACTTTCTCTCCTACTCCTTCCCTGCTAACACTAGACTCTCTTACTAAACTGAGCTATGGGCGGAGCTAATAGTCCACACCTCAGCTTCCCTAGGGGCCATGCCAGAGTTAATTAACTCTGTCACTCCCATACTGGTAATAGAAAATATAAAATACCATAACCTAAATGAACCAAAAAATTTCCCCTGCTCTGGGTACTGCACATGTGAGAAAGTTCCATGCCTGGGATTATAGACTTAGACATGTCAATGCTATTATGTGCCTGTAAATGTACAGTGATCCCTCAAGATACAATGGCCTCAGGATACAATATTTTCAACATACAATGGTCTTTTCTGAGCCATCGTAAGTTGAAACTAGACTCAACATACAATGTCTCAGACTCAGATCCAACCAATCAAGGTCAGTTATCTGGTAAAATATCGGGATTAGTTGCTAGTTAGCAGCTATTCCTGACTCTTTTATATGTAAGGACTTGTCTTATCTGTCTTAGTTATCTGCTTATTTTTCTTAAATCTTCATCTTCTCTGATCTTGGATGACATTTTGGGGCATTGGAGCCAATTACTCAACTTACAATGGTTTCAACATACAATGGTCGTCCTGGAACCAATTAATATTGTAACTCGAGGGACCACTGTATATGTAAGTGTTGTGTGTGACATGTGTCCTATGTATACATGGTTTCTCTACTTGCATGTGTTTTATGTGTGAGTAGATTGTGGGACATCTGACTTAGGTGCGATTGGTATCTGTGATGTCCTGGTGTGTATGTCGCATGAGTCCTCCTCTGAGTAGTGTATGTGCAGTATGTGCTCTATATAGTAACATATTTACGGAAAACAGATACAAACATCCTGCATGATATGATAGTAAAATGTGCGGATGTACAAGGCTAGATTTAAAAATTCATGGAAAAACAATGCACTAAAACAATAGATGCAAACAACATATGGACTAAGCCCTCACTCTATTGATAAAATCTGAGACTCTTAGCCAATACATTTTGATCAAAATACATCTGTGCCCACCTACCCAGCGCCACGGTGGTCTCAGTTCAGGCAGGTCTTATGCTAAACCTACCTATGCGGTTGTGCATCTATGTTTAGGTGCGCAGACCCTGCACATACAGTGTGCTGCTCCTAGTTACCTCTATGTGCATCAGCAACCAATGAGAGGAGGAGCACACACAGCCATATGTACCACCTTAATCAAGGTCGCCTCTTAGATAGGTGGGGCAAAAGTGCACATGCACAGGGGGTTTATAATAAACTCCTATTAATATTTTATTATTGTTTTTGGCTCCATTGATTTCTACCCACAATGACTCCACATCTTCATGTCCCTCACTTATATCTTCCCGGAGTGTGGGCTTTAGACAGGACTTTACATAAAGACAGATCCCTCCCCCTCTCCTGTTTTGGCGATCCTTTCTAAACAGACTGTAACCCTGTACGTTAACTGCCCAGTCATAGCTATCATCCGGCCATGTCTCAGTTATTCCCACTATGTCATAGTCCTCCTCACACATCACTAATTCCAGTTCACCAATTTTATTAGTCAGGCTTCTGGCATTAGTGTACATACAATTAAGAGGTCTATGTATATTTTTTACCCCCCTTTTTAAATTACTATTACCTGTGAAGTGAATATCCGGGGTTTTTGGGTTACTTTGGTTGATGTTTTGCCCAATATTCTCCCTACATTCCTCACTAATCCCAACCCCCACTAACCCCCACTAACCCCCAACTCTTCCCTCCTATGACCCACTCTCTATCTACACTATCTACCCCCTTATTAGTATTACCCCCCACCCTCCCCCCAGATCCTAGTTTAAAAGCTCCTCCAGTCGTCTAACCATTTTTCCCCCAGGGCAGTTGCACCCTCCCCATTAAGGTGCAGCCCGTCCCTACTGTAGAGTCTGTAGCCGACAGAGAAGTCGTCCCAGTTCTCCATGAACCCAAACCCTTGCTTCCTGCACCAGCCTCTGAGCCACTTATTTAACGCCCTAAGCTCCCATTGTCTCTCTAGTGACGCTCGTGGCACTGGTAGTATTTCTGAAAACACTACCTTGGAGGTCCTGGACTTGAGCTTCTCTCCTAGTTCCCTAAAATCATTTTTAAGGACCTTCCATCTCCCCCTGACTTTGTCATTGGTGCCAATGTGTACCATGACCGCCGGGTCTTCCCCAGCCCCATCCAGCAATCTGTCAATCCGATCCACGATATGCCGAACCCGAGCACCCGGGAGACAACACACTGTTCGGCATTCACGGTCTCGGCGACAGATGACCCTGTCTGTCCGCCTAATAATAGAGTCCCCTACCACCAGCATCTGTCTGGCCTTTGCTGCTCTCCTTTTCCCATCCTTCCTGCAGCGGTCATCCTCCTGGTTCTAGGAGAAATGGCCTGCTGCAGTGTCGCTGGGCTTTCATCCCTAATATCAGCCAAACAGGCATATTTACTAGGGCGTTCCAGCTCAGGACTAGCCTCCCTGGCACTTTTCCCTCTACCCCTCCTTACTACATTAACCCAACTGCTGACCTGATAGTCCTGCTCTTGCCCTTCTCCTCCCACCTCCTCTTCACTGGCCCCAGCCAGTGCCTGCACTGTGAGGTCTAAGCCTCTCCAGTTTTTTTAATGCCCCTAAGGCCTCATGCACACAAACGTGTGCCGGCCGTGCCCGTGCTGCGGGCCGCATACGGCGGGTCCGCAATAAACGGGCACCGGCCGTGTGCAGCCCGCATCACGGATCGCGGACCCATTCACTTCAATGGGTCCGCGATCCGGGAGATGCGGAGCGGAGGCACGGATCGGAACACCACGGAAGCACTACGGTGTGCTTCCGTGGTGTTTCTGGCCGTGCCTCCGCACCGCAAAAAAGTAGTGCAAGCACTACTTTTTTGCGGTGCGGACCCTCGGATGCGGATCGCGGACCCCATTCAAGTGAATGGGTCCGCGATCCACATGCGGTGGCCTCACGGTCAGTGCCCGTGCATTGTGGACCGCAGCACGGGCACGACCGGCACACGTTCATGTGCATGAGGCCTAAGTATGTCAAGTTGCTTATTTAGATCCAAGATCTGGGCTTCCAAATATGCAACGTGATTGCATCTAGCGCAAATGTATTCACCCTTGAATGGCTCTTCAAGGCATGCATACATTGCACAGGACACACACTTAGTAGCATTGTCCATGGAGCACCTGCTAGATGGAGATATACAGTACAGTACAGTACAGAAAAACAGTAAAGCGAGAAGTTGTGGTTTGCTGTAGATGGAGGACTACAAATCAAGTTAACAACACACAAGGAAAATCTCTCCAACCTTACTTTTTTGCTCCTTGTCTTAAACTCCGTTTTTTTTTTACTCCACTTATACACAGCCCACTTACAAAGCAAGCCCAATGATAGAGCAAGCTCTATAATGCCCCTTTCACACGAGCGGGAGACTCGCAAGTCTCCCGCAACGCATCTACAGGGCTGGACTCGGCACTGACAGGGATCGCATAGCATTATATGCGATCCCAGTCAGTGCCGGAGTCCAGCCCTGTAGATGCGTTGCGGGAGACATGCGAGTCTCCCGCTCGTGTGAAAGGGGCATAAGAGTTTAGCTATGTAATTTATAGCACCTGGGATTGCAAACCACTCCCCTTCACCAGGTACACAGCAGAGTGGCATGTTTATGGAATGTGTAGAATGTGTATATTTTGTACATTTTGAGGGAAATTCAATCATCCCCCCCCCCCAGGCTTCCTTTTGGCCTACAAAAGTTGTGAATTTGTGATTTATTTATTTTTTTTAAATGCCATTGTGATTTTTCCAATCACAATAGGCATTTTTATGTTGTACTTGCCAATTTTACAAAACGGGGCATGTTGAGGGCAAATTGTGGGCAGGGCCATCAACCCCCTCTCATTCATCATGCATTATGCCAGAAACTTTGTAAACCGTGTGTAAATAATGACTGAAATCATTTTGCTATAATGTGGGTTTTCTGATATACAATGCTATTATACATACCTTAGATTACTACTTGTGCTGCCATTTTTCATTTTTTTATACTCGGTGGTGGAGACCCCCATCTTTTTTCCAATGGGGTCCTATGAATTATAGTTATGTTCCTGATTACACACGTAGTGAAGCATGTACCGGTATTTTGTATTATGAGACATTTATATTACACACATTTTACCGTAAATATATTATGCAAGTAGGTTAGCCTGTATTATAAGACCTTTATATTAGACACATACTGTATGTTACTGTACTGTACTTATAGGTGGAGGCTATGCCACAACTGTGGATTATGAGACCTTGTATTTCATACATGTTACTGTACATATAATATTCATGTAGTGAAGCCCCTACTATGTATCAAAAGACCTTTAAATTACACCTATATGTTACTGTACATCAATGATGCATGAAGCGATGTCCCTAATGTGTATTATGAGGAATACAAGAATTTAGTAAGACTGACATGTCAGGAAGGCGGACAGATCCTCAATTGTTCTGTATTCTGTCTGTGACTATGTCTGATCAGTGCTGTATTCTTTTATAGGTTGCACTGTGATAATACTCTGCATAGCGCCTGTAGGGGCCTGGTATCTGACTATTCATATGATCACTGAATAGTGAAATTATTGGTTATCAGTGGCGTAACTACAACTGACCGGGCCCCACAGCAAATTTTAGATGGGGCCCCCCCCCTCAGCAACTTTTTCGCAACCCCCAACTCACGCATCCCCCACTCCTGTGGCTGGTCAAAACTGTTCTCTCAGACGAGGCCCAGCAGCCGCTCCATCCGTTTTCTACATGTATATACTGTATATAATGTCATTGTATAATACTATTGAGGGGGCCCTGACAATAAAATCTTTTAGTATTCCTCCTGAGGGGGCCCCTTGTGAGTCTGGGCCCCAAAGCAGCCGCTTCCCCTGCTTCCCCTATAGCTACGCCCCTGTTGGTTATATTGGTGTTTCTTCTTTCATTTTGTAGCTAGCAGGAATTATAGGGTTTCAAGAACCCCTGTTCTTAACATAGATGTGAGTCCCAGGAGTTGGATCTCCATCACGTGGATATGCCATAGGTACATGTAATGGAAATAAGCCTATAATTACTCTAATTTGCCCAGTTCTGTGTGTACACTACATTGAGTATTAATTTATATATCCTAATAACTCCAAATGCTATTTTCTGTCTTTTTTGCAACGTCTTTCAAAGCCATTTGGTCAATTTTAAGGGCTCTTTAAGCCCAATAATGAGGCATGGAAGAGGGATGTGTGAGCAAGCATTACCCAGGCAATTAATGAATGTCAACAATCTCTAATCAGGTGTATGCTGCTGTCACTGTGCACGTCAATTCAGAGAAATAAAGTATATAAATATCAAGTCATCATTACTTGAAGACAATTGCTTTCAGAAGATGTCTTACTAATATTTCAAGCACAAGACAAAATGTCTCATTACGAATTGAGCTAGACCATTATTTCCTAGTCACGATCTGGTGACATACGCTGCATCTGGAATTGTGGGGTCGCAGCTGCATGATAAAAAGCAAAGTTGTTTGTATCATAGACAGCACATCTTCACCAGAAGGCCGCTCTCACAAGCCAAAAGAGTGGTTCCAAACATGGAGGGGGAAAATCTTTCCATAAGGCCGGTTTCACACGACCGTGTTTCACGGCCCGATACGGGCCGTGAAAGCCCGACCTGTGCTCCTCCAGAGGACGGGAGCGCACGGCGTCATTGGTTGCTATGACGCCGTGCGCTTCCTGAGGCAGCCGCCGTACAGTGAAACACTGTATACGAGCGTGTACAGTGTTTCACTGTACAGCGGCGGCCTCAGGAAGCGCACGGCGTCATAGCAACCAATGACGCCGTGCGCTCCCGTCCTCTGGAGGAGCACAGGTCGGGCTTTCACGGCCCGTATCGGGCCGTGAAACACGGTCGTGTGAAACCGGCCTAATACTTTTTCTCTGTAGGCTTCACGCCTGGTTTTGGCTTACAAATAATGATGCAAATTACCAACCAAATGCTAATCGTATGAAAGAGGCCTAAAGCTGGATTTACGCAGTCATTATTTTGCGTTTTTTTCTCAGGATAGTTTTTGCTGAGTTTTTGAGAATCCAGATGAATTACTTTAAAGGCTATGGGGAATTATGAAATTTACCATGTGTGTTTTGGTGTTTTAAACAAAATGTAGTATGGTCTATGCATGGTGTTTTTTTAGACAATGAACACTGTGAAAAATGCAAAAAACTGTTTACCTCACAAAAAAATTCCATAAAGGTACTATGGGGGAGACTTATTAAACTGTTGTAAAACAGAACCGTCTTACTTGCCCATAGCAACCAGTCAGATTCCACCTTTCATTTTTCAAAGGAGCTGTTTGATAAATATCCACCTATGTGAATAGGAGGTCCAAAAAGGGAGATTTTTTGCTGTTTTGGGCACCATTAATAGTAATAGAGAGCAGTGACGAAGACAAGATATAACTCAAAAAATCCTGTGGTGTGATCAAAGAGCATATTGTACTATGCCATCTGCCCATTTCTCCGGTGAGATGGGACCAAGGGCTTGCCCTAGGTGGCCGGGCTTATGGAAGCAGCCAAGTGGGTTACACACGCCACTGTTTCTATAACTATCATTGTAGTGAAATGGAGCTATACAAACAGCACCGCAAAACAAGCTATGCTGCTTCCGTAACACCAGGAGTTATGGAAGCAGCGTACTTTGTTCCACTACACTGTTTGAGTACTCCCATTCACTACAAAGCGCAGTTTTTTCTGCTATGCTTTTTGTGTAGCTCCCATTCACTACAATGAGAGTTACCGAAACAGCAGAGTACCCGTCAGCTTAGCTGTTTCCGTAAACCCGGTCATCTAGGGCCCGCCCTTGTCCCATCTAACCTTGAATGAATGGCAAGGTATTACAACACTTTTTTAACAGTTTTCCTGAACTCACATGGAGCAGCTAACTTAGTGGTTGGTGGGCTTTTAGCAGGCAACAGGCTTAGTGATTTCAAAGTCTCTAAATGAGGGCAAATTGGGAGTGATTGGGAGTGAGATGGGAGTAGTAGGCTTGTGCAGTGATGTGGAAGGTGCCTGATAACTGTTGAGGTACCCTTGGTGTTGAAGGTTTTCAGGTGCAAGGTAGGGTACTGGTTGTTGTGACGCTAACACTTTGAACTGGTTGTTGTACTTACAGTCCACAAAATCCACTGTGGAATATGGAGATTCTTATACAGGTGATCAATGTGCTTAAATGCATATTCTGGCAAACTCATGAACTCTCAAGCTGTATCACCAATAAGTTAGAGTGATGATATGTCCTCTTTTTCCCAGACATGTCCTCCTTCTCGAACCTAAAACAATTGGTAACCAAAAATGTCTGGGATTCTGAAGGGGAAGGGGCACGCAGAGTAACTTCCGTTTTTTTTGCAGACCCATTGAAATGAATGGTTCTGCATATGGTCCGCAAAAAAAAAACGAACTGACACGGAAAGAAAATACGTTTGTCTGCATGAGCCCTAAAACAGTGTAATTTCCAATTCTACCTCATGTGGAATTTTTTTCCAGCTCCCCACTACATCATATGCAATTTTAAATAGTGCCATTAGAAAGTAAAACTTGTCACAAAAAATAAGCCCTCATAAGGCTATGTAAATAGAAAAATAAAAAAGTTATGGCTCTGGGAAATTGGGGAATAAAAAATGAAAACGCAAAAAAACTGAAAATCACAAGGTCCTGTAGGAGTCAAAGCAAACACATTTTTAACCTCTTTCTTTTGCACTTTGAAGTGTACTGCTATTCTGGAGCAGGACACTACTGGGTTTTGTCTCCTTTTTTCTAAACCACATGAACCACATAGATCTGTTAGGGAAAAAACAAAGAGAAGGAGTTGTCAAAATGCCAGGAATAACATCAAGCTAAAATGCAATGCAGTCTGATAGCACCATGATATAAAGCAGGGGAAGCTAAGCAGATTCATATATATTTTTGTCGGAAAAGATTCAGTAAAACCTGTAATTTATACATTTATATCTTTGCTTCGTCCACCCCATGTGAACAGCTATCGGCAGGGTTGCCAACCGTCCGTAGATTCACGGACAGTCCTTAAAAACAGGGTGTTTTTTTCTGCCGTCGGTAGCGTCCGGCAGAAAAAAAGCGTGTCCGTGAATCTACTACAGTATTCACGGCACATTTGCCGTGAATACTGTGGATCCATGCAGGCTCCGCCTGCGATGTACAATAGGCCGCAGGCAGGTCAGCCTGCAGCCTAATGTAACACAGTTAGTAATACATACCTCTATCCTGGGCCCGGCGCAGGCATCTCGCTCTCTGATGATGTCACCACGTACGTACAGACGTGATGACATCATCATACGGCACGCTGCCCGCCCGCGCCGGGACGGAGTTACAGGAATCAGGTAAGTATATATCATTTTTGTTTTTATTTCACTGCTGGGCCGGGGCACTATATGGGGACTACCTGAACTATCTGGGGGCACTCTATGGGGACTACCTGAACTATCTGGGGGCACTCAATGGGGCTATCTAAACTATCTGGGGGCACTCAATGGGGCTATCTAAACTATCTGGGGACACTCAATGGGGCTATCTAAACTACTGGGGGCACTCAATGGGGCTATCTAAACTACTGGGGGCACTCAATGGGGCTATCTAAACTACTGGGGGCACTCAGTGGGGCTATCTAAACTACTGGGTCACTACATGGGGCTATCTAATCTACTTAGGGCACTATCTGAAATAAAGTGGGCTATCTAACTTCGGGAGGCACTATGGGGGCTATCTGTACTAAAGGGGGCTATCTAAACTACTGGGGGCACTCAATGGGGCTATCTAATCTACTTAGGGCACTATCTGAAGTAAAGTGAGCTATCTAACTTCTGGAGGCACTATGGGGGCTAAATGAACTACAGGGGGCTGTCTAAACTACCGTGGCACTACAAGGATTATCTGATCTACAGGGGGCTATCTAAACTACTGGGGCACTACAAGGATTATCTGATCTACTGGGGTTAGTATAGGAGGCTACCTAAACTACTGGAGGCACTAGGGGGAACCATTTAAGCTCCTGGGGCACTAGAGTGGACCGTTTAAGCTACTGGGGGCACTATAAGAGGTATTATAATTACTGGGACCATTACAGCGGTTCCTTATTATTTCTGGTAGCAATACTGGAGGCACTATGGAAAAAAATGATTTCTATTATGGGGAATTATTACTACTACCAGGGGTACTTTTGGGGGTGTTACTATTAGTACAATATGGGGGGCATTACTGCTAAAAGGGCTACTTGTGGAGCATTATCACTATTGGGGCACTATTACTAATGAGGGCACTCTGGGAGAGAATTAATAGTATCAGTGGGACTTTGGGGAGCACTGTAACTATATGGGGTCCTACCTATATGGCACTGTTATATCTACAGTATAGTATTTGGGGAGCACAGTGGGCACAGTATTTTAGGTAGCAGCAGGATAACAGAAAAGTGGGTAATCTAAGGTGTCTTTGTGGCAAACTCTACATCAGGAAGACGTCACTGGACTTAAGAGGTATGTGGTAATGTGTCATCTTGTACGTTTGGTAATGGTGAATGTAATGTCCATCCAAATATGTGTCACCTGTTTCTTCAGCAAGGACTCGCCGGTATATGGTATGTTACCGCTGCAGCCAATCAGTGATCTAATGCTGAGAACTGGCTGCAGCGGTCACATGCCATACACCTGCACATCAGTGTGCACATCACCAACATTGTGACAGATGTGCACACTTGCCCATTACATGCCTGTCAGTCTTTGTTTACATGGCAGCAGCAATGATGCTAGAAAGTCCAGTGTGTCACTGCAGCCATATAAACAAAACACTCAGACTAGAAGCAGGGATGGAACAGCTGAAAATTGTTGATTTATTTTCCATATGCCATATTTTATTTTCAAATACTGAACAATCCTCTTTATTCTGGGGCGTGAAAGGGGGCGTGTTCTCTAAAAAAGGGGTGTGGTTTATTATGTCCGTAAAAATTTTGGGCCGTCCGTAAATTTTGGTTCAGTTGTCCAGAAAAATTTGAAAGGAAGGTTGGCAACCCTGGCTATCGGTACAGGAGGGAGGTGTTATCAGTGATTGATAGCATTGTGTGTACATACAGCGATAACTGTCAGTCACTGATAACACCTCATGTCTCTACTGATAGGTTTTCACAGGGCTGCAACAAAAGCAAAAATATAAATGTATAAATTGCTGGTTTTACTGAATCTTTTCTCACAAAAATATATATCAATCTATATATCAATTATGATCCTGAATACAGCTGATAAGATCTTCAGCTGAATCTCTGTAGGAATGGAGTTCATGAGGACTCGGAGACGTGGCTAATAAGCAGCATCACTTGTATGCAGTCTCCATTACCACAGTGTGTCCCAGGGGCGTTGCTAGGGTCTCAAAAGATCCGGGGCCCAAGCCCCAGTGAATATGGCCCAGTCCTCTAAGTCGACCCTCCCCCCGCACACTGCCATGTACTGTTTTTTTTTTATAAGATAAAACCAGACATTCCTTATTAGAGATGAGCGAACGTGCTCGTAACGAGCACTGTACCGCTCGGCTCCCCTGCGCTCGTATGGGCACAGGCAGCCACTTTCGTTGGGTGAGGAGGACGGAAGCGGCTGCCTGCGCCTATGCAAGCGCAGGGGAGCCAAGCGGTACAGTGCTCGTTACGAGCAAGTTCGCTCATCTCTATTCCTTATCAATTCATAGATGCCCCAATCTATGCTGATTGCGGCATGTAAGGCAAATACAGTAATGGTTGTGGCGGATGATCTAGAGGACAGACAGAGTCCAGCTCTCTGCTGCTTCTGTTAGACCCCTTTCTTAATCTTCACTAGGCTCAATCTTAATAAGTGCTGTATAGTATATAGAGGCATTGATGCCACCATACACTGTACAAAATAAAATACATTTAATACATCCTGTATTACATGCAGGAACATACTACACATCACGCACACACCATTACATACTACACATCACGCACACACTATTACATATTACACATCACGCACACACTATTATATATTACATATCACACACACTATTACATACTACACATCACGCACACACTATTACATATTACACATCACACACATACTACACACTTACTTTTAAGCAGGATTCCTGGGGCTCCATCATGAATTGCAAGGGCAGTTCTGCAGCTAGAGGAGGAGCACAAGGCAGGACTGAGCACCATAACTTGTCTAGGTGTAAGCACTGCATAGCCTGACAACCCTCCCCCTCCCTCTCCGACCTAGGCCCTGACTACACAGCTGCACCATTTTACACCAGCCCTGGGAACGTCTGGCTGCATAAGCTGGTGGATAAGAGGGTAATGGTTAACAGGCACCACAGCTAGCCAAGGAATAAGAGAGGGGAGGGGGTAGGGGGCTTTAACTAGCAATTCTTACTTACAGCAGTGTCCGCTCCTCTGGCTGGGAGCAGGCTGGGAGGAGGAGCCTTCTTCTAGACTGCTGTGTGTGCTCCGTCTGTGCCCTGATCTGGCTTGCAGTCTGTAGTCCACTAGATGGCGCCAGCACCCAGGCAGTGTAATGGAGTAAGTGAATAGTGCAGTGCAGTAGCAAACAGTCTCCCTATGTTTGGGGCAGTGTTAGTTTGATTCGGGGCCCAAGCCCCGGATAAAAAGCCCTAGCGACGCCCCTGGTGTATCCTGTCAATCCTCTCTGTATGTCATGTCTCCTCATGAACTCCATTCCCCCAAAGATTCAGCTAAATGTCATATAAAACTGTATTCAGAATCATAATCCCTGACAAGCATAGCAGAGAGGAGGATGAGGCAGCTCTTTACCTCAGTGCTGTGAAGTAACTTGTTCTCCTGTGTGATTAGGACAGGTTTTGTGTGTACTAATAGGATGGTAGCCATTTTGTTTCTCCTAATGATTGCTCCTTAGACAAAGCAAGCCATTATAACTAATGAAAGGTATATGGGAATATATTTATAATAAAGTAATATTTAAGTATTTTTATTTTCTTAATTCCCGGAGAACCCCTTTAATGAGGACAGTCAGCAGCTACAGGCCAGCACAAACTTGGAGGAGAGGTCCACTGCATCCTCCCTTAGGCGTGAAACTAGCGATGAAGACAGGTGGGAACAGGTGCTGCAAGCAGTCATGGCCATGAGACTGGTGAGGGTGATATAAGTGATGACGATACAGTAGTGCCTTCTCCAGCAGTCATGCAGCAGAAGGATGCAGTTGTTCCTTCCCTTCATCTATTGCTCCCGATGCTCCTCATCACGTGTAATCGTTCACCAAGACGATGGAAAAGAGACAACAGTATGTATATGCTCATCCAATGACGCAGAAGCTGAATGTGCACCTGCCCAAGTTGCTGGTACTACAGTCCCCCCCTTTCCATATTGTGGACTCTGAACATTTCAGAGAACTGATGGCTTGCCCACCCAAGGTGGAGAGTGCCAAGCCATCATTAAGCCGTCTAAAAAAGCTGTACCATCCCTGCACATGTATGTTGAGCAGAAGGTGGGCCAGTCCTTGAGCCTGTCTGTCTGTTACAGTTCATGCCAGCGCTGATGTGTGGAGCTGTAACTATGATCAAGGACAATATATGTCCTTTCAAACCCACTGGGTAAATGTGGTTCCTGCACAGGCACGCTAGCAACTTGTCAATGTCAATGACGCCTCCGTGTTGTAATCGTGGGATCTCTGCGCCAATGTCCACCTCTGCCTTCTCATCCTCGATCCTGTCCTCTTTATCTGCCCAAGCGACAGGAGAGGAGCAGGAAGAGCATAAGAAGCTAGAAGGCGACGACTCAGGTGACCAAAACAGACTGTGGCACTATGCATGTCCCTCCGAGTCCCTTATGCAAATGGCCAGATGCATGCTGAGTTGCTAGTGTAGTGCCAGCCGCATTATTACCATTAATTAGAGGGATGACTACTGGCTGTCCACAATGTTAGACCCTCACTACCAGTCCAAAATGGGGGCTTTTTTTATACCTTCTGAGAGGGATGAAAAAGTCAACTACTATAGTGCCATCCTTTGTAGTCAGTTGGTTACTGTCTAAATGTGCCATTGCCCATCCTCAGGAAGGTCTAACCAGGTGTACCCTCTGAGCTCACGCTCCACTGCCATGACTGCTGGAGGAGGGGGGCAGGAGTAGAACCAGCTCCATCAGCAGCAACTAAAGTCTTGAGTCTCTAATGAGCACTTTTCTTCATCTGTACCAGTGCCACTATTGTGACCTTTTATGCTGTTGCCACCCTCAACAGCTGCTAGTGTCCCTATTTTGCCGTGTTGACATCACCGTTTATTTTTCCATTCTTCTGATCTGACAAAAAAAAAAGGGTCCTGTTGTTTGAGCATCCATAAGTCTGAAATCACATGGTCAGAATTTTGCATCAGGATTTGGAAGCCAAAAGCAGGAGTGGGTCCAAAACACAGAAGACATGCAGACATCTCCATCACATATTATCTCTGTTTTGGACCGACTCCTGCTTTTGCCTTACCAATACTGATCAAATGCTGACCAAATACTGACGGTTTGAAGACAGATGCTCAAACTACAGGATCTGGGATTTTTTTTTGGCCCGTTCTTCTGATGGATCAGACGAATGGAAAAATAAACAGTGAAGTAAACATAGTCTTACTGCTAACACCCTCCCCACTATATGGGGCCACTATTTGAATTTTGGGCCACTGCACAGTTAAGTCCACGCAGATAAATTAGACCTCAAGCTGACCTGTAAGGCTCAGTTCCCACTTCTGTTATTTAGTCAGGTATTTCCATCACTTATTGTGAGACAAATTCAGGAACCAAGCCTACTCTTGGATTAGGTATCATGAATAGAGCTGTACCTGTTCTATGGATTTGACCCGCACCTGCTTTGGGCTGACAATAACTGATGAGAATAACTGACCAAATAAGTGAAGTGTGAATTAAGCCTAATAGTGACGCACAGTCATTCTACAGCTGATAGAAGGGATTCAAACGCATGTGTTTGCACTGCCACAACATGGATTAAAAGAACCTTTTTTTTCTCTTCTACTTTATTGGCGCCACCTCCATGTCCTTATTTTACTAAAGTGTTATTGGGACACCTGCAGGGGCGCACAGCGTTTTTTTACTTTACTGAAGGATGCTGTATGCTATTTTTTGGTTTAGCTAGAGGTTAGATAGAAATGTTGATGGCATGCACGATGATGCGCATGTACATATATGTGACCTGCCTGTCATTCTGACACACAGTAACTGTTTCTCTATGCATGTTGCTGCACTGCACAATGATGTACTCCAGGATACATTCTCCCTAAAGCTTAACGGCAGGCCGGGATAGATCTGATTTAATACGCTTCAGAACAAATTAAAGGGGTTTTCCCAGATTTTACTACTGATGACCTATCCTTAGGATAGGTCATCAGTATCTGATCGTTGGGGGTCCGACACCTGGGACCCCCGTCGATCAGCTGTTTGAGAAGGCACCGGCACTCCTGTGAGTGCCGCTACCTTCTCCCCGCTCACCAAGCACAGCACATTTTATAGTGAATGTGCTTGGTATCGCTCTCAGCCCCATTCACTTATGGGCTATAGGGGCTGGGAAATTATGGGAATAGGGGCTGAGCTGCTCCTAGGCCACATGACCGATGAGCATGACGTCACAGGAAAAGCAACGAGAAGGTCGCAGTGCTCACAGGAGCGCCAATGCCTTCTCAAACAGCTGATCGGCGGGGATCCGGGGTGTCAGACCCCCACCGATCAGATACTGATGACCTATCCTGAGCATAGGTCATCAGTAGTTAAATCCCGGAAAACCCCTTTAACTCAAAACAAAGCATATTTTTTTGAAAAATTCGTTGAAGCAACCAAATCAAATTTTTGAAAACTTCGCTCATCTCTGGTAGCCATAACCTCTTTCTCCCAGTTGGCTCTTCCGTAAACGGTTCATGGACCCATGCCAGTGAGTTCCATGAAGTGTGGCATATTGTCCCATCTTGTTGGAAAAAGCAGGACATCTTTTCTTGCAAGCAGTATCAGCCAACATAATCCGACGTGCCTAAAGATGCATACAGTATATGTGAACGGGGACCACTTTCAGCATGTTTTGTGACTTGTGGGTAATAAAAAAAAAAAAATCCACTTGCTCGTTCATCTTGTCATACTGTTGCTGTAGGCAGGCTACTTTTTCATGGACTATCCTGTATTAACCAATAGACCTGACAGAACAACAGACGTGCAGGTTGGAGGATCCCTGGGAAATAATGGCCACAATCAATTTTCAATTGTTATTAATAAGAGCGTTTCGGCAGGGAGGTACAAAAATTCTGAACTTCACAAAGGCAAAATTTGATCAGTTTAGTGAGGCCCTTACCTTCATTAACTGAGACAAAGACCTCAAAAATAAGAGTTCAGGCAATGTGACATATTTTTAAAGGTATTCTACATTTTCATTATGAGAGGGACATATTTTACAGGAATAAAAGAATTAGGAGCTTGAACTAGTTCAAAGATGGGCAACTAAAGTTATATATGGAACAGGTGGACTGTGGTTCATTATTAGGATTATTTATTTTAGAAAAAAGACGACTGAGAGAAGATGTAATAACTATGTATAAATATCTCAAATGTCAGTACAGAGATCTCTACCATGATTTATTTATTTATACCCACTACTGTGACAAGGGACATCCTTTATGTCTAGAGGAAAGAAGGTTTTTACATCAACATAGATGCAGATTCTTTACTGTAAGAGCAGTGAGATTATGGAACTCTCTGCCAGTGGAGGTGGTTATGGTGAATTCACTAAAAGAGTTCAAGAGGGTCCTGGATGTATTTCTGGAGTGTAATAATTTTATAGGTTGAGAAGAGAGCCACTGCATCTTACCTTTAAGCTATATTCAACATTCAATAGAGCTCTGAAGAAGGATTCTCCTTAGATCAGTGTTGTTATGGAGATATTTTAAAGGCACTTTTTAAACAAAACTATACATATTTCCCTAATAAAGTATATTTCAAAAGTTAACTGTACTGTCCCCACACATTTTTTTTTTGAAAGTTGACTTTTCTTCTTCTAACAATGGCAATATTAAATGGAGCAGAGTAAAAATCCTAATTTTTAGAATTGCCATTCTCTTTTGGCTACTGAAGCCAGGTATAGCCTGTGCTACTATTTTGCACATATATTACCCGACTCCACAGCCGTCCTGGAAGGAGTATATGCCATTTTACCAATAGGGCATTCAAATAAGTTATACAAGCTAATCCAACTGAGGAGGTACCACTGCTCAACACTATTGAAACTGAGAGCCCATGGAACTACAAAATACAGCCAACTACCAGATCACCACAATGCATGTGAGAAATTTCATTTTCCCTTCAGTGCCTGCTGGTACACGAGAATGCCGCTGGAAACTCTGCAACACTCCATCTTGCAGAAAGCCCACTAGTAGTGGGATTGTATTCCTTTTTATCTTACTTGCTTGGATTGCACAGTTGAAACTATTAACATCAAAAACTATTAAGTCCTATACCACAAGTTGGCGAATCAATGGCACAACAGATATACCGTAACATTCAGCCCAAATAATTTTATGTTTATTTGACAACAGACTGATTTGAACCTTTTTTCTTTATGTGACAGATCTGTCTCTGATAATTATATGTATGTGTGTATGTTGCTGCAGGGTTAATTTTACCTTAACCCTCAGGTAGAGTCTTTAAATATGTTGCCTGCTGCACATGTTGCATTTCAGCAGGGGCCTGTGGCTAATTTCTGCGACCGGCAATAATGCCGATCACAGACATTTAACCTTTTAGATGCCATGGTTAAGCATGACCATGGCATCTAAATGTTGAAAAAAACAGAAGTGCGAGCTTCCGGGTTAAGACTGGCTTCCAAGTGCGGCAATTAGAGAAGCTGGTCCTTCGTTCTAATCTGCTGAGTATCTGTGACATACCAAGCATATTAGAGCTGCAGTTCTTTTGTTGGCCTGCAGGTGGCAGGCCAAAATAGAATAACAGCAAATTGAGCTTACACTGTAGTTCTACGGAACTACAATATAAGCTATGAGAAATCTAACTAGTGAATATTGTAGCCTCTTAGAGGGTCTAAAAAAAAGTGTAAAAAAGTAAAAATGTTTTTTTTTTTTAAATATAAACAAAATAAAAAACATAAAAATTTTAATCACTCCTGTTTCTCTACCATAAAAAACATAAACAATGAAAAATAAACATCATGGGCATTGGCATATCCAAAAACGCCCTTAATATTAAAATATAAAAATATTTATCCCATACAGCAAATGGAATAACAGAAAAAAATAAAATGGCTGATTTGCCATCTTTTCATTGTTTCTCTTAACCAGAAAAAATTAATAAAAATCAAAAAGTCATACACACTACAAAATGGTATCAATAAAAACTACAGATTGTCATGCAAAAAGAGGAGCCACCCACACAGCTCAGTAGTAGTAAAAAGTTATGGGGGTCAGAATATGGTGATGTTAAAAAATATATATTTAAAGTTTTTTTTTTCATTATTAAAACACAAAAAAACATACATATGTGGTGTCATTGTAATCATACTGGCCCAGAGAATAAAGGGCACAGGTCAGTTTTGCCACATAGGGAACACCATAGGGACAAAACCTGTAAAACTAGGCGGAATTACTCTTTTTTTCCATGTCCACCCTATTTGGAAAAAACTAAAAAAAACTCTTGCATCTGAAGGGTTAAGCAAATGCCTGAGCTGGTTTTAGACAGCTACTATTTTATATATTTACTCTTGGGTTTTAATATGAACATATTACCACTTGATTGATCAAGTTATGTATGGTGTTTGCAAACTTTTAATTTATTAAATGTATTTACAATTATTTTACATTGGAGATATTTATTGCCTAGAGAGCCAAAAAAATAGCTGCAACTTGCTGTCACACAACTACAGTATTTTAGAGCTGTTATTTGGCTGTAAAAACAAAGCCCCAGGCTTAAATGCCAATCCCTTCTTAGGGCTCATGTACACGGATAGTGTGCGGCCCATGTTGCGGACCACAGATAGCCCTCCATAATGCACAGGCACTGGCCATGTGCCTGCCATTTGCGGATGCGGACACATCCACTTTAATGAATCCGCGATCCGCAAGATCAGTCTGCACCGCAAAAAAATAGAACATGTTCTATTTTTTGCGGTGTGGAAGCATGGACCGAAATTCCATGGAAGCGCTCTATAGTGCTTCTGTGGGCTTCTACTCCGTGCCTCTGCTCCGTACCGCTCCATAGCTTACGGATTGCAGACCCATTCAAGTGACTGAGTTCGCATCCATGATACGAAGTGCACATGGCCAGTGCTCGTATCTGCATTATATTGTGTGTCTAACCTGCTGATGTTTTTTTTTATTTTTTACAGGTTCCTTTATTGTATCTATCCCAGTCCTTATTTATAATAAGCTGATTGAAGGCTATTGGTTTGGACCGCAGATGTACTGCATTGAAGCTTTTCCATCTGTTTCCCATGAAAAGGCATTTATCCTTTATAACTTTCTGGTGGTTTACCTGCTCCCATTGGTCACTATTTGTATCTGTTATTCTGCAATGGTCTACCAGATGGGGCGGCCTTCTGTGGAGCCGGCTGATAACAGCTACCAGGTAAAATGATGTAACATTAACCACTTCCAGATTGGGCTATTAAGGCCCCTTTCACACAAGCGAGTTTTCCGCACGGGTGCAATGCGTGACGTGAACGCATCGCCATTTGGCTTTTGGAAGGCATATTGGATTGGTCTTTTTGGGCACCTTGTAGCATTTGAAGGAACCCTGAGGTATATCTACAGTGGAAACACCCAAAAAGTGACCTAATTTTGGAAACTACACCCCTCAAAGAATTTTGACCCCACAGGTGTTTCAAAGAACTTAGAAACACTTGGCTTTGAACATAAAAAAACGTGATTTGTTCCAATTAAAATGTTGCTTTATCCCCAGATTTTTCATTTTCACAAGTGGTAATAGGAAAAATACACCCCAAATTCTGATACATAATTTTTCCCAGAGTACGACAATACACCCTATGTGGTCATAAAACTGCTGTTTGGGCACACTGCAGGGTTCAGAAGAGAAGGAACACCATGTGCATTTGAGGCCTAGATTGGTGATTTATACAGCACTGGTCAAGTGCAGAGGCTCTGATGTGACTCCATTTTAAAAAACACACTCATCACAGAAAGGGTGTAATGGGCATTTTACCCCCACATGTGTTTTGTAAAAATGAATACACAGTAGATGGTGCAAAGTGAAAAGTGTACTTTTTCCACA
>ONZH01007759.1:0-87345 GCA_900303285.1 Rhinella marina
GGGAGCTGAGTTGGAGGCACGCGTGGATTCATAATCTGGTACTCCATCAATGCTCTCTGCTGCTCCACACACCCTGGCCAACATGGAATAGGTGGAATTCCAGCGAGTGGGCAGGTCGCACAACAGCGATGTTCAGGCAAATGGAGGCGTTGCTGGAGTTTTTTTAAGCTAGCAGCAGCTACAGTTGACTTATGAAAGTGAGCGCACAAGCGCCGCACTTTCACCAGTAGCTCTGCCAGGTTGGGGTAAGTCTTCAGAAATTTTTGGACTACCAGATTAAAAACGTGGGCCAGGCATGGTACGTGATTGAGTTCGGCAAGCTCCAGAGCCGCCACCAGGTTACGGCCGTTATCGCACACGACCATGCCTGGTCCTAGCTGCAGCGGCGACAGCCACATCTCCGTCTGCTGCAATATGGCGTCCCTCACCTCTGGGGCGCTGTGCTTCCTGTCGCCCAAGCTGATGAGCTTTAGCACCGCCTGCTGACGTCTCCCGCGCCAGTGCTGGCAACGCTTCCAGCTAGCGGCTGAGGGAGATGTTAAGGCACAGGAGGAGGAGGAGGAGGAGGAGGAGGAGGGGGTTTATCAGAACCCATGCTGGCAATCTTGGGCGGGGGTGGTAGGTAGGCCGTCTCTGTTTGCGACCCGTCCCCGCTTCCACTACATTCACCCAGTGTGCCGTCAAAGAGATGTAGCGTCCCTGGCCGCAAGCGCTTGTCCACGAGTCGGTGGTCAAGTGGACCTTTGCGCTGACTGCGTACCTCAGGGCCCGCCTGATGTTACGCGACACGTGCTGGTGCAGGGCGGGGGACGGCACTCCGGGAAAAGTAGTGGCGGCTGGGGACGGAATAGCGAGGTGCAGCAGCCGCCATCAGGTCGCGGAAGGCCTGCGTCTCCACAAGCCTAAACGGCAACATCTCCAGGGCCAGCAGTTTGGAGATGTGGCAGTTTAAGGCTTGGGCTTGGGGGTGACTCGAGGCGTACTTCCGCCTGCGGTCGAACGCCTGCGAGATGGACAGTTGTTGGGACGAGGAGTGTGAGGGTGCAGGCGAAGAGGCGGGGGAAGGGGAGGCTGAAGGAGAAGGCCCCAAAGTAGCCGAGGCAGAGGCAGATGTGGAGGTGTCCTGGCTGGAGGTCTGGACCGCAGTGGCAGCACACAACACAGGGGAAGAGGCAGTGGCAGCAGGACCCGGGCGCAGTTTGTATTGCGTTTGCTCTCTCCCACTCAGCCCAGTGCTTGACTTCCAAGTGACGCCGCATGCCTCAGGTGGTCAGATTGCTCTTCTCAGAGCCCCTACTCAGTTTTGAGTGGCAGAGTGTGCAAACCGCGCTCAGTTTGTCATCCGCACAAACATTAAAAAATCTCCACACCACAGAAGTACGAGGCCTCGATGGGGGAGCTTCGCGCGACTGACCCGCTGCCGGAACAGCTTCGGCCGTGCTGGCTGTGGCCTCACTACTTTGTCTGGACTGTCCTCTGCCTCTGGACATCCCTCTGCCTGTGGACATCCCTCTGCCTGTGGACATCCCTCTGCCTGTGGACATCCCTCTGCCTCTGGACATCCCTCTGCCTCTTGCTGCCTTTTTCGGTGCTGCGCAGACCACCACCTCTCCACTACTTTCCTCGCTGGACATCACCCCTGGGCCAAGTGGGGTCGGTAATTTCGTCATCCACCACCTCCTCTTCCACTTCCTCACTCTGCTCCTCCTGCTGCCCACCGGACATTCCAACAGCCTCCCTTGATGGCAACTGCGTCTCATCATCATCATCGCTCATGATAACAGATGCTGGCTCAGGGTCCACATCAGCAGGAGATGGCGAAAACTCAAGTGTTTGGGCATCACTACAAACAAATTCCTCTGCTAGCTCCTGGGATTCTTCCGGCACATCTGAAAAAGGACCCGAAAAGAGCTCCTGGGAGGGGGTCAATGGTGGGATGACTCTGTTGGCCAGGTGTGGAGGAAGGAGGGTCAGAGTGAGACTGTGTGGATGACTGGCTGGTGGACAACTGTGTGGAAGCGCTATCGGCTATCCATTGCACCACCTGTTCAACCTGCTCAGGCCTCAACAGCGGTGTAAACCCGCCCCCTGCTTAACTGTCCCATAAAGGCAGGGATTCTGGATGAGCGGGATCCTGGCTGACCCTCACCAGCACGCATTGTATCCCCACTGGCTTCAACAAGGCCCCCAACAGCATTTCCGCGCCCCCGTCCTCGTCCACGTCCTATTCCGCTAGCCCCCCGCCGCATTTTTTTTTTTTTACAATATTTTGCCTTCACAGCCGTGAAATTAGTTTGCAAGAGAACGCACAGTACAGTTGCCAGTTATAAGGCCTATATATTGTATTATTCAAGGTACACAGCCGTGTACTAAGTGATCAGACGGTGTGTATGAACACCAGTTATGAGAAATTACTTTGCAAGAGAACGCACAGTACAGTTGCCAGTTAAGGCCTATATATTGTATTTTTTCAAGGTACACAGCCGTGTACTAAGTGATCAGACGTGTGTATGAACACCAGTTATGAGAAATTACTTTGCAAGAGAACGCACAGTACAGTTGCCAGTTAAGGCCTATATATTGTATTTTTCAAGGTACACAGCCGTGTTCTAAGTGATCAGACGGTGTGTATGAACACCAGTTATGAGAAATTACTTTGCAAGAGAACGCACAGTACAGTTGCCAGTTAAGGCCTATATATTGTATTTTTCAAGGTACACAGCCGTGTACTAAGTGATCAGACGGTGTGTATGAACACCAGTTATGAGAAATTACTTTGCAAGAGAACGCACAGTACAGTTGCCAGTTAAGGCCTATATATTGTATTTTTCAAGGTACACAGCCGTGTACTAAGTGATCAGACGGTGTGTATGAACACCAGTTATGAGAAATTACTTTGCAAGAGAACGCACAGTACAGTTGCCAGTTAAGGCCTATATATTGTATTTTTCAAGGTACACAGCCGTGTTCTGAGTGATCAGACGGTGTGTATGAACAACAGTTATGAAGAAATTACTTTGCAAGAGAACACACAGTACAGTTGCCAGTTAAGGCCTATATATTGTATTTTTCAAGGTACACAGCCGTGTACTAAGTGATCAGACGGTGTGTATGAACAACAGTTATGAGAAATTACTTTGCAAGAGAACGCACAGTACAGTTGCCAGTTAAGGCCTATATATTGTATTTTTCAAGGTACACAGCCGTGTTCTAAGTGATCAGACGGTGTGTATGAACACCAGTTATGAGAAATTACTTTGCAAGAGAAAGCACAGTACAGTTGCCAGTTAAGGCCTATATATTGTATTTTTCAAGGTACACAGCCGTGTTCTAAGTGATCAGACGGTGTGTATGAACACCAGTTATGAGAAATTACTTTGCAAGAGAACGCACAGTACAGTTGCCAGTTAAGGCCTATATATTGTATTTTCAAGGTACACAGCCGTGTACTAAGTGATCAGACGGTGTGTATGAACACCAGTTATGAGAAATTACTTTGCAGAGAACGCACAGTACAGTTGCCAGTTAAGGCCTATATATTGTATTTTTCAAGGTACACAGCCGTGTTCTAAGTGATCAGACGGTGTGTATGAACAACAGTTATGAGAAATTACTTTGCAAGAGAACACACAGTACAGTTGCCAGTTATAAGGCCTATATATTGTATTATTCAAGGTACACAGCCGTGTACTAAGTGATCAGACGGTGTGTATGAACACCAGTTATGAGAAATTACTTTGCAAGAGAACGCACAGTACAGTTGCCAGTTAAGGCCTATATATTGTATTTTTCAAGGTACACAAGCCGTGTTCTAAGTGATCAGACGGTGTGTATGAACAACAGTTATGAGAAATTACTTTGCAAGAGAACACACAGTACAGTTGCCAGTTATAAGGCCTATATATTGTATTATTCAAGGTACACAGCCGTTGTACTAAGTGATCAGACGGTGTGTATGAACAACAGTTATGAGAAATTACTTTGCAAGAGAACGCACAGTACAGTTGCCAGTTAAGGCCTATATATTGTATTTTTCAAGGTACACAGCCGTGTTCTAAGTGATCAGACGGTGTGTATGAACACCAGTTATGAGAAATTACTTTGCAAGAGAAAGCACAGTACAGTTGCCAGTTAAGGCCTATATATTGTATTTTTCAAGGTACACAGCCGTGTTCTAAGTGATCAGACGGTGTGTATGAACACCAGTTATGAGAAATTACTTTGCAAGAGAACGCACAGTACAGTTGCCAGTTAAGGCCTATATATTGTATTTTTCAAGGTACACAGCCGTGTACTAAGTGATCAGACGGTGTGTATGAACACCAGTTATGAGAAATTACTTTGCAAGAGAACGCACAGTACAGTTGCCAGTTAAGGCCTATATATTGTATTTTTCAAGGTACACAGCCGTGTTCTAAGTGATCAGACGGTGTGTATGAACAACAGTTATGAGAAATTACTTTGCAAGAGAACACACAGTACAGTTGCCAGTTATAAGGCCTATATATTGTATTATTCAAGGTACACAGCCGTGTACTAAGTGATCAGACGGTGTGTATGAACACCAGTTATGAGAAATTACTTTGCAAGAGAACGCACAGTACAGTTGCCAGTTAAGGCCTATATATTGTATTTTTCAAGGTACACAGCCGTGTACTAAGTGATCAGACGGTGTGTATGAACACCAGTTATGAGAAATTACTTTGCAAGAGAACGCACAGTACAGTTGCCAGTTAAGGCCTATATATTGTATTTTTCAAGGTACACAGCCGTGTTCTGAGTGATCAGACGGTGTGTATGAACAACAGTTATGAGAAATTACTTTGCAAGAGAACACACAGTACAGTTGCCAGTTATAAGGCCTATATATTGTATTTTTCAAGGTACACAGCCGTGTACTAAGTGATCAGACGGTGTGTATGAACAACAGTTATGAGAAATTACTTTGCAAGAGAACGCACAGTACAGTTGCCAGTTAAGGCCTATATATTGTATTTTTCAAGGTACACAGCCGTGTACTAAGTGATCAGACGGTGTGTATGAACACCAGTTATGAGAAATTACTTTGCAAGAGAACGCACAGTACAGTTGCCAGTTAAGGCCTATATATTGTATTTTTCAAGGTACACAGCCGTGTACTAAGTGATCAGACGGTGTGTATGAACACCAGTTATGAGAAATTACTTTGCAAGAGAACGCACAGTACAGTTGCCAGTTAAGGCCTATATATTGTATTTTTCAAGGTACACAGCCGTGTTCTAAGTGATCAGACGGTGTGTATGAACAACAGTTATGAGAAATTACTTTGCAAGAGAACACACAGTACAGTTGCCAGTTATAAGGCCTATATATTGTATTTTTCAAGGTACACAGCCGTGTACTAAGTGATCAGACGGTGTGTATGAACAACAGTTATGAGAAATTACTTTGCAAGAGAACGCACAGTACAGTTGCCAGTTAAGGCCTATATATTGTATTTTTCAAGGTACACAGCCGTGTTCTAAGTGATCAGACGGTGTGTATGAACAACAGTTATGAGAAATTACTTTGCAAGAGAACGCACAGTACAGTTGCCAGTTAAGGCCTATATATTGTATTTTTCAAGGTACACAGCCGTGTTCTAAGTGATCAGACGGTGTGTATGAACAACAGTTATGAGAAATTACTTTGCAAGAGAACGCACAGTACAGTTGCCAGTTAAGGCCTATATATTGTATTTTTCAAGGTACACAGCCGTGTTCTGAGTGATCAGACGGTGTGTATGAACACCAGTTATGAGAAATTACTTTGCAAGAGAACGCACAGTACAGTTGCCAGTTAAGGCCTATATATTGTATTTTTCAAGGTACACAGCCGTGTTCTAAGTGATCACACGGTGTGTATGAACACCAGTTATGAGAAATTACTTTGCAAGAGAAAGCACAGTGCAGTTGCCAGTTAAGGCCTATATATTGTATTTTTCAAGGTACACAGCCGTGTTCTAAGTGATCAGACGGTGTGTATGAACACCAGTTATGAGAAATTACTTTGCAAGAGAACGCACAGTACAGTTGCCAGTTAAGGCCTATATATTGTATTTTTCAAGGTACACAGCCGTGTACTAAGTGATCAGACGGTGTGTATGAACACCAGTTATGAGAAATTACTTTGCAAGAGAACGCACAGTACAGTTGCCAGTTAAGGCCTATATATTGTATTTTTCAAGGTACACAGCCGTGTTCTAAGTGATCAGACGGTGTGTATGAACAACAGTTATGAGAAATTACTTTGCAAGAGAAACACACAGTACAGTTGCCAGTTATAAGGCCTATATATTGTATTATTCAAGGTACACAGCCGTGTACTAAGTGATCAGACGGTGTGTATGAACACCAGTTATGAGAAATTACTTTGCAAGAGAACGCACAGTACAGTTGCCAGTTAAGGCCTATATATTGTATTTTTCAAGGTACACAGCCGTGTACTAAGTGATCAGACGGTGTGTATGAACACCAGTTATGGAGAAATTACTTTGCAAGAGAACGCACAGTACAGTTGCCAGTTAAGGCCTATATATTGTATTTTTCAAGGTACACAGCCGTGTTCTGAGTGATCAGACGGTGTGTATGAACAACAGTTATGAGAAATTACTTTGCAAGAGAACACACAGTACAGTTGCCAGTTATAAGGCCTATATATTGTATTTTTCAAGGTACACAGCCGTGTACTAAGTGATCAGACGGTGTGTATGAACAACAGTTATGAGAAATTACTTTGCAAGAGAACGCACAGTACAGTTGCCAGTTAAGGCCTATATATTGTATTTTTCAAGGTACACAGCCGTGTACTAAGTGATCAGACGGTGTGTATGAACACCAGTTATGAGAAATTACTTTGCAAGAGAACGCACAGTACAGTTGCCAGTTAAGGCCTATATATTGTATTTTTCAAGGTACACAGCCGTGTACTAAGTGATCAGACGGTGTGTATGAACACCAGTTATGAGAAATTACTTTGCAAGAGAACGCACAGTACAGTTGCCAGTTAAGGCCTATATATTGTATTTTTCAAGGTACACAGCCGTGTTCTAAGTGATCAGACGGTGTGTATGAACAACAGTTATGAGAAATTACTTTGCAAGAGAACACACAGTACAGTTGCCAGTTATAAGGCCTATATATTGTATTTTTCAAGGTACACAGCCGTGTACTAAGTGATCAGACGGTGTGTATGAACAACAGTTATGAGAAATTACTTTGCAAGAGAACGCACAGTACAGTTGCCAGTTAAGGCCTATATATTGTATTTTTCAAGGTACACAGCCGTGTTCTAAGTGATCAGACGGTGTGTATGAACAACAGTTATGAGAAATTACTTTGCAAAGAGAACGCACAGTACAGTTGCCAGTTAAGGCCTATATATTGTATTTTCAAGGTACACAGCCGTGTTCTAAGTGATCAGACGGTGTGTATGAACAACAGTTATGAGAAATTACTTTGCAAGAGAACGCACAGTACAGTTGCCAGTTAAGGCCTATATATTGTATTTTTCAAGGTACACAGCCGTGTTCTGAGTGATCAGACGGTGTGTATGAACACCAGTTATGAGAAATTACTTTGCAAGAGAACGCACAGTACAGTTGCCAGTTAAGGCCTATATATTGTATTTTTCAAGGTACACAGCCGTGTTCTAAGTGATCACACGGTGTGTATGAACACCAGTTATGAGAAATTACTTTGCAAGAGAAAGCACAGTGCAGTTGCCAGTTAAGGCCTATATATTGTATTTTCAAGGTACACAGCCGTGTTCTAAGTGATCAGACGGTGTGTATGAACACCAGTTATGAGAAATTACTTTGCAAGAGAACGCACAGTACAGTTGCCAGTTAAGGCCTATATATTGTATTTTTCAAGGTACACAGCCGTGTACTAAGTGATCAGACGGTGTGTATGAACAACAGTTATGAGAAATTACTTTGCAAGAGAACGCACAGTACAGTTGCCAGTTAAGGCCTATATATTGTATTTTTCAAGGTACACAGCCGTGTTCTAAGTGATCAGACGGTGTGTATGAACACCAGTTATGAGAAATTACTTTGCAAAGAGAAAGCACAGTACAGTTGCCAGTTAAGGCCTATATATTGTATTTTTCAAGGTACACAGCCGTGTTCTAAGTGATCAGACGGTGTGTATGAACACCAGTTATGAGAAATTACTTTGCAAGAGAACGCACAGTACAGTTGCCAGTTAAGGCCTATATATTGTATTTTTCAAGGTACACAGCCGTGTACTAAGTGATCAGACGGTGTGTATGAACACCAGTTATGAGAAATTACTTTGCAAGAGAACGCACAGTACAGTTGCCAGTTAAGGCCTATATATTGTATTTTTCAAGGTACACAGCCGTGTTCTAAGTGATCAGACGGTGTGTATGAACAACAGTTATGAGAAATTACTTTGCAAGAGAACACACAGTACAGTTGCCAGTTATAAGGCCTATATATTGTATTATTCAAGGTACACAGCCGTGTACTAAGTGATCAGACGGTGTGTATGAACACCAGTTATGAGAAATTACTTTGCAAGAGAACGCACAGTACAGTTGCCAGTTAAGGCCTATATATTGTATTTTTCAAGGTACACAGCCGTGTACTAAGTGATCAGACGGTGTGTATGAACACCAGTTATGAGAAATTACTTTGCAAGAGAACGCACAGTACAGTTGCCAGTTAAGGCCTATATATTGTATTTTTCAAGGTACACAGCCGTGTTCTGAGTGATCAGACGGTGTGTATGAACAACAGTTATGAGAAATTACTTTGCAAGAGAACGCACAGTACAGTTGCCAGTTAAGGCCTATATATTGTATTTTTTCAAGGTACACAGCCGTGTTCTAAGTGATCAGACGGTGTGTATGAACAACAGTTATGAGAAATTACTTTGCAAGAGAACACACAGTACAGTTGCCAGTTATAAGGCCTATATATTGTATTTTTCAAGGTACACAGCCGTGTACTAAGTGATCAGACGGTGTGTATGAACAACAGTTATGAGAAATTACTTTGCAAGAGAACGCACAGTACAGTTGCCAGTTAAGGCCTATATATTGTATTTTTCAAGGTACACAGCCGTGTTCTAAGTGATCAGACGGTGTGTATGAACAACAGTTATGAGAAATTACTTTGCAAGAGAACGCACAGTACAGTTGCCAGTTAAGGCCTATATATTGTATTTTTCAAGGTACACAGCCGTGTTCTAAGTGATCAGACGGTGTGTATGAACAACAGTTATGAGAAATTACTTTGCAAGAGAACGCACAGTACAGTTGCCAGTTAAGGCCTATATATTGTATTTTTCAAGGTACACAGCCGTGTACTAAGTGATCAGACGGTGTGTATGAACACCAGTTATGAGAAATTACTTTGCAAGAGAACGCACAGTACAGTTGCCAGTTATAAGGCCTATATATTGTATTTTTCAAGGTACACAGCAGTAGTGCCAAATATAGTTTGGTATGTAGCAGAGCACCTAATACACCACTAATGCCTCTCTCTGTCCCTACTCCAGCAGCTATCCCTGAATACAGCAGCCGTTCTCTGTAAAGTCTATATTGTAGTAAGCTATCACTGAAGTCCACTGTAGTAGCCCTGATAAGGGCTTTTAATCACGCTCCTGCCTGTCCAACAGCTAAAATCTGTCTGTCCCTTCTCCAGCCTCTGTCCCTGACTAAGTTCACGCAGCATATGCGTACGAGCAGGAAGAGCTGAGTTTTTAATATTCGAGGTCACATGGTTTTTCCAGCCAATGCATGTAGACGCCGTTTTCGCGCTGCCAGCGTGCTCAGCGTGCCTGTCATACCCCCCCTGCATGGTGATTGGTGGAAAAAGAGCGCCAGGGAAGGTGGGAGGGGAAACGAATTCTAGGTGCGCCATCGCCGTTATACTCGAATTAAATCGAGTACGCCGAATATCGTAGTATTCGATCGAATACCAGCTCGATCGAACACTACTCGCTCATCTCTAGTAACAATGCCTGTGTTTATCCGCAAAACAGAACAGAAACGAAAAAAAAAAGTAAAATAAGTTGGTGTCCATGAGCCCTTACTACCTTACCTGTATGCTGCTTTGTTATTTTGGGTTTAGACAATGAAAATATGATAACATGTAACTAATATTTTTGATTAATACAGGGCAATCTGAAAATAATTTCAATAACTGCATTGATGATCAGGTGGATACTCAGCAATGTCATTGATTTTAAATTATAACTCCAGGCAAAAAACAAAAAACTCAGGTTAACCCCTTTGCACCCCGGCCATAATACTACATTAGTGGAACGTAAGAGGTATATGGAGTGGATCATCAACAAAACTATTACCAGTTCCAAAAATGATCAAAGTAATGTAATCATTTTTTTCCCTGTGTGTAGAATGTCTTAACTAGAGATGAGCGAACGTGCTCGTTACGATGCCTGCGAACGAATTCCCGCAGGCATTGCGGATCCGTCCTCAGCTGCATGTAAGTCAATGGGGACGGATCCGTTTGGTATGACACTCATACCAAACGGATCTGTCCTCCTCACCCGACTGAAAGTCAGTGGAGATGGATCCGTTTGGTATGAGTGTCATACCAAATGGATCCGTCCCCATTGACTTACATGCAGCTGAGGACGGATCCGCAATGCCTGCGGGCATTCGTTCGCAGGGGAGCCGAGCGCTACAGTGCTCATAACGAGCACGTTCGCTCATCTCTAGTCATAACGGAAAAATAAAAAACGTGCTATTTTCCATTTTTATGTCATCTTGTCTGATAATAATGAGATGACTGATGAAAATGTAACTATATGGAACAGGAAGTGTCGGTGGTGAGAGTGAAAACTGTACGATGTCAGTATTGTTTTAATAAAGTGACATAAAAAAATCAGATGCACATAACAAAAAAATATTTTTAAAAAAGTAAGCAAAAATTTTGACAATAGACTATTTCCAGACAATGCAGTTCCTTTAATTTTTCAGGATGCATTCTGCCACTAACAGAAGGATATAACAGAAAAAGTCCATGGGAAGGAAGGGAGAGAACTGATAAAACTTCCAATTCACCACCCCTTTAATCTATGATAAAAATTCACAGAGATAAGTCCATTACTACTCATGTACTGGGTGTGATCTCCGTCGTTTCTACGTATGTTATAGTCTCTCTCTTTTTCATGTTTTGTTTGCTTTCTCATGCTGTCTTATATACTTTTTTTTGTTTCCTTTTTAGTTACAGTAGAGGTAAACTGGTTTCTTGTACTGGAAGCAATGTGTGCAGTGATACCGGGCTGACATCCAAGAGTGTTCTTGATGAGCATGAAATAGAGTCAGCATATCTTCCCTCCCTGGAGAGACAATTCTTCATTTAGATTAAAATCAAAGTTTTCCTCTTCTCTTCTCTAACAATGTTCTCTTCTGCAGATCATGACATAAGCCTTCTTGGATGATCCCGTTTCTTCTAAAAAAAACTACACTGTAATCTTTCATCCAGGTTGACAAGCATTTCATGTGGACATGGTGTGACAATCCCTATGATGTATGTACACACTGCTCACTTACCAAACTTTTTTTACACTTTTTAACTCTTTTGAGTCTACGCTTGGTATACTTAGGTCAGAGGTTTGATGACTTTTATATCACCCTGCAATTCCCCGATGTTGCAGTCATTGTGACAATATGAATATTACTAACATGACAAAGGACTGAAATAATTATTTTCTGCACATCAAGGGGGAGATTTATCATCTCCCTCCTCCAAAAAAGTGGTGTAAAAAAGTTGGAAACTATGTCTAGACCTCATGTCTAGGCGCATTCTCCGGCAGCGCATGGGATATGAAGACCCCTCCACCCTTCATGTTCCCAGATTCAGATAATTGATTTGAAAAAGTCAATACTGCACACTTTCAACACACATTTATATTTTCCACCTTTCATAATACGGAAGCCCTTCCCATAAAGTCATTGTCCTATTCTATACAATTTTCAGATTATACTAAATGGAAATTTCCCAAACTCACAAAAAATAATACTTCTCCTAAATTATTACATTTATGGTCCTAAGATGATTTAATCTCTCAGAATTTGATCAGGGTTCGATTCGGGCAAATTGGTCAACTGATTTGGACCTGGATTGATTCTACCCAAATCGAAAGTCCTCCAATTATTCTTAAAACTTGTGTATAACACTATGAGAACTTACAGAGCTTCTTTTTCTCTATCTACATATAATTATTTTATTTTATTTATTTATTTATTTATTTTTCTCTTTCTAAAAAATTCACCTGAATTGAATCACCAAAGATTTGGATCCAGGTCCACCTTAAATTTTTCAAAATTCAGGTTTTGAATTTATTCAATCTCTAGTCCTGGTCTTATCACCTCTGCTCTCTAAAAACTTTGTCTCAGAAAGTCAACCTCTGTCTAGATGCTCTTTTAAGGAAAAGGAATATCATAGAGAGCTCCCTGCATTAAGCCCTTCTCTATGAACAAGAATGGAGAGCTTTTCAAGACAAGGAGCTCCCATTTGGGTAGAGGCAAGCAGTCTGCATATTATATGGTAGACCATTCAACTGAAAGATTCAATAATATAGTGAAGACTGCTCCTGGAAAATCATCCACTTGAATAGTGTACAAGGAACCAAGGCCATGATGATAAACCATCAAATCCACAGAATCTGATATTAATGGCCTAAAGAAAGGCCATAAATGTCAAAGAACTGGAAAATCCAAGTCTCGAGCTGAAAAAGTCAACAGACTGCTCAGTAGTATGAAGGGACAAAGTTGTAAAAGAGTTTTGTTTTTCTGTAGAACCATACAGAATGTGGCGTAATCCACAATGGAGTAACAACTTCCATAGTAGTTAAGGGCTGAAACATACTGTAGTCCATGGAACCATCAGAGATAACATGGGTCATAAGGCACAAAGAGAAGGTTGTCAGCTCAGCAAGGAGGAGGACCGTGTTGCTCTACCACCATACAGGCTGACAAGACCACTAGACCACCATGTACTCTAGGTAAAAGATCAAAAAGTAAATGTACCACTGACTACTCAGGAAAATGAAGAGTACAAGGTCAAACAGTATTCTTAATGGTAGTGAGTGACCTATTTTATCAGCATAATGTTACCTACTACATTGTAAAGGTCTTGAGAAATGGTTTGAGGAACACAACAAGAAATTCAGAGTGATATCTTGCCCTCCAAATACCTCAGATCTCCATTCAATGAAATGTCTGTGGAATGCACTGGTAAAACAAGTCCAACCCATGGAAAACCCACTGTACATCTAACAGGACTTAAAGTATACTACTACCAGGACACTTCCATTGGTCTTGTGGAGTCAACAGGTCAGGGCTGATTTGCTTGCAGGTGGCTTTATAATTATGGCTGATCAGTGTATATCAATATGGTGCATGCATGTACAGAAGCCTTAGCAAAACATCTGTTGTACTGGCATGTAGCAAGGTCTTCTGTAGAGTACATTGAAATGATCTTCCCCTTTTAGCCAACATTTTATGCTTAAAGGGGTTCTCCAGGAATTTTGAAAATGAAAATAATTAAATATTGCTTTATTGTAAATATATTCCCAAATACCTTTCATTATTTATAATGGCTTATTTTGTTTAGGGAGCAATCATTAGGAGAAACAAAATGGCTGCCGTCCTATTAATACACACAAAACCTGTCCTAATCATAGAGGAGGACATATTACTTCCGAGCACTGGGGTAAAGAGCTGCCTCATCCTCCTCGTCAGGGGTTATGATCCTGAATATAAGAACTTTAACTGAGTCTCTGTGGGAATGGAGGAGACATGAAGTACAGAGAGGACGGACAGGACAGACTGTGGTAATGGAGACTGCATACAAGAGCTGCTGCTCATTATCCACATCACCCCCACCCTCCTCTCTGTACTTTATGCCTCCTTATGAACTCTATTTCTACAGAGATTTAGCTGAATATCAGCAGACCTCACTGCTCTGAAGTACCTTGTCCTCCTGTGTGATTAGGACAGGTTTTGTGTGTACTAATAGGACGGCGGCCATTTTATGTCTCCTAATGATTGCTCCCTAGACAAAACGAGCCATTATAAGTAATTAAAGAAATATATTTAAAATAAAGTAATATTTAAGTTTTTTCATTTTTGTAATTCCCGGAGAACCCCTTTAAGTGGATGATATTAAATTTACTATAATTTACTTCATGGTACTTCATGAAGTAGTGAATCAGTGGATTTATTCTTTGCTGATCTTTACACTTTTCCTAATTACTTTACTCTATGAAATCGTAGGATTAAAGCCATGTTTTAAATTGAGGGCTCTGCTGAAAGCTTGTGCAGAGTACGGGATTTAGCTCTTCTTTCTCATGTCTGAGAAAGCTTAGAAAAAGTTATATATAGTGATACTGCTGACAACCATGTGGGTCTTTCATTGATAAATCAGCTGCTGACTGTGACTTCTCTGGAAACGGAAACACACAAGTGTTACTGGGAGATAAGTGCCCATCCCAACATCCAGCTGCAGGAGTGCTGGGAAAATATGAAACATAAAAAATGACTAAACAATAAAAATGTACAATGCCATAATACTCACTGATAAAGAAATGTAGAAAGGATTGACCCTGGAAATGTCATTAAAAAAAAAACTCTGAACATGCAAATAAGGAGAAAAAAAAAAGTTCAATTTATTGTAAAATAAGTATAATAATAATGCAATGGGTTGCGGCGTTCTAAAAAGTGCTGCTGCCCCATCAGTCAACTTTTCATAGGGGATGCCAGAAGTAGTAACACCCCACCTTTCTGAAATTGATGGCCAATCCTACGAAGAGGAGATCAATTTCAAAGACCCAAACAACCCCTCTAATGTTGGAATACTAACCCTAATACATGATGGGAAAGGTCCTGCTGGTATTACAAAAAGGGAGCATGTCCTAAATCCTAACTCTAATTGTACGTACTCTAGTCTGGGGACATGCCAGTTTTAAGTCTGACTTTTTTTTGTGAGCCTGCACTAAATTTATGAAATGGTGCACCTTAATGGTGCACTCTGGCGTGAATAACATGTAGTTGAGAACTTTAGGTGTAAAAGTAGACTAGGGGGTTGTCTGGTGTAGGGTGCAACTTTTTTGACTTTTCAAAATTCGCACATAGTACTGTAAGTGAACTATAATCCAGGTCTAATCTCACTTTTAGTTCCTAAATAGAGATGAGCGAACGTGCTCGTAACGAGCACTGTAGCGCTCGGCTGCCCTGCGCTCGCATGGGCGCAGGCATCCGCTTCCGTCAGGTGAGGAGGACGGAAGCAGATGCCTGCGCCCATGCGAGCGCAGGGGAGCCGAGCGCTACAGTGCTTGTTACGAGCATGTTCGCTCATCTCTATTCCTAAACATAAAATTACAGATCCGGCTGGCAGCTGGAGATGAGCTCTTCCATTCCATAGTTTAACCCCTTAGGCTTTTTAAAAGTTGGGTGGTATGTGTGTGCACTGTATATGTGGTGTATTTATGTGTGTGTACCATGTATATGGTGTATTTATGTGTATGTGTGTTGCATATATATGGTGTATGTATACGTAAACATGTGTCATGGCACCACGTGACCATCATTGAGTAGCAAGCCTGTTGTTAAAAATTTGAATCCCACCCCTTGGTACGGCCACACAATCAGCTTTGTACATGCAGAATTGGAAGCCAAAAAGAGGAGTAGACTTAAAAAAAAAGAGGAGAAGTCGTATCTGTCCTTTATAATGTCTGTCCTTTTATCAATGATGTTGATTTCCAAAACTGCATGTAGGAACCTGGCAGTGTAGCTGTACCCTGAATATTTGAAGGATAGTACCAGCATGGACTCTACTGTTTGCTTCCAATCACAGCAGATCTCTGAGGATCTTGTCTATACATATCAACCAGAAGATCAGCTAGATTGGTGTCCCTCCATGAGTCTGGCATCCAAGGGTCCACTTGTACCTAGAGGCAGATTAAGGGAAATTTTTAGCCAGTTCTATAGTGTCATCAGTCTTCTTCTGCTTGTCCATGAGTCCAGCATTTATTTGGCTGCTTTCCTAGCCTGTGTCTACTATGCTTTAATGAACCAAGTCTAGAAGAGAAATATGAAGAAGATTAAAGTGAGTAATTAAAAATGTTCTGTTATCATTGTAAGAGAACAAACTGTGGCCATAATGTTCCTAAATAGACTTGTCTGGACTTTAGCTGTCACATTTCTTATGGCTGGATTAAATAAAATGAAAACATCATTTGATGAAGCTATGTTGGATCTGGAATACAAACAGTAACAAAGTGTTTTGGACATGAAGTGATAAGAGCGATGTGTCAGTTCAGATCTGGGTTAGTTTAATGTCACTCATGCTTGCAGGCAATTATCTAATATTAGCTGTAATACGCCACTGGCAAGTACACATTTATTTCTTCCAGTCTGAATATATCTAGCGTCAAACTTATTGAAGAGAAAATGCCAATTACGAGTCCTCGTTGCTTCTATTTACAGTATATGGCTTCAGCATAAACCCTATTTTGTAACTGAAATGTTCCATAGCTTTTCCTCAGAGGTGAACTCTAGTGTTGAGCGAATCGAAGTCTACGAACTTGACTTCGATCCGAATTTCAGGATTAATTTGATTAGCTGCAAAGCTGAATTTCCTCGTGCTTTGCGGTAGCAAATCGATTTAATCTGAAATAGTGTAAAAATCACAAAAAAATCATACTTACCTGATCCATTTGCTCACGACAGGCTGGCCGCCGTAATCTTGCTTGAAGATCTGGCACAAAATCCCATGTGAGGTGTTGTAAGATGTCACCACACCACCCGGCATGATGACATCATCCTGGGCCACGTGAGATTTCATAGTAACATAGCTTATAAGGCCGAAAAAAGACATCTGTCCATCCGGTTCTGCCAGTTATCCTGCAAGTTGATCCAGAGGAAGGCAAAAAAAAATGTGAGGTAGAAGCCAATTTTCCCCACTTTAGGGGAAAAAATTCCTTCCCTACTCCAATCAGACAATCAGAATAACTCCCTGGATCAACGACCCCTCTCTAGTAACTATAACCTGTAATATTATTACCCTCCAGAAATAAATCCAGGCCCCTCTTGAACTCTTTTAGTGAACTTACCATCACTACCTCAGGTAGAGAGTTCCATAGTCTCACTGCTCTTACCGTAAAGAATCCTCTTCTATGTTTGTGTACAAACCTTCTTTCCTCCAGACGCAGAGGATGTCCCCTCGTCATGGTCACTGTCCTGGGAAAAAAAAGATGATGGGAGAGATCTCTGTACTAACCCCTAATATATTTATACATAGTTATTAGATCTCCCCTCAGTCGTCTTTTTTCTAAAGTAAATAACCATAATTTTGATAATCTTTCTGGGTACTGTAGTCCACCCATTCCAGTTATTACTTTAGTTGCCCTCCTCTGAACCCTCTCCAGCTCTGCTATGTCTACCTTGTTCACAGGAGCCCAGAACTGTGCACAGTACTCCAAGTGTGTTCTGACTAGTGATGTGTAAAGTGGCAGGACTATGTTCTCATCACGGGCATCTATGCCCCTTTTGATGCAACCCATTATCTTATTGGCCTTGGCAGCAGCTGTCTGACACTGGTCTCTGCAGCTTAGTTTGCTGCTTAGGTCCTTTTACATGTTAGAGTTACCCAATGTTTTACCATTTAGTATGTACTGGTGACTTGCATTATTCCTTCCCATATGCATGACCTTACATTTGTCAGTGTTAAACTTCATCTGTCACTTCTCTGCCCAGGCCTCCAGTCTATCGAGATCCATCTGTAGCAGTGTACTGTCCTCTTCTGTGTTAATTACTTTACACAGTTTAGTCTCATCTGCAAAAATTGATATTTTACTGTGCAAGCCTTCTACAATATCATTAATAAATATTGAAGAGAATTGGGCCCAATACTGACCCCTGTGGTACCCCACTAGTGACAGTGACCCAATCTGAGTATGTACCATTAATAACCACTATCTGTTTTCTATCACTGAGCCAGTTACTTACCCACATACAGACATTTTCTCCCAGGCCAAGCATTCTCATTTTATACACTAACCTTTTATGTGGTACAGTGTCAAATGCTTTGGAGAAGTACATACGACATTCATTGATTCGCCGCCAGATCTTCAAGCAAGATGGCGGCGGCAGAGCAGCCTGAAGAAGATCTAGGAGAGTTAGGGCAATGGACCATGACTGATGTTATTCCACTACTCCCGATAGACATGACTGCTATATTGCTCACCGTATCTACTGCTCTGGGTGTCTGGTGGCCCAGTCGTGGCCCAGTTCTATTGACACCCCTTTTCCACTGTCTCAGTGTTTTTCACAGATGCTGAGACCTGCTTATTGTTGGCTCTGTATCTTACTGCCCTTAGGGTACATGCACTCTATCAGGCCCTTAAAGGTCCAGTGCCTAAGCACCCTCATCTTTCCCAGCCAATGGTTGGCCACTCTAGAGTACTTACCTCTAGAGTACTCTTGGATCTAGTACTCTAGTGTCCTGAAAAGATATTCTTGTTTGCCTGACCTGTGATTGACTTCTGGATTTGACAAAAATAATATAATAAAAATCTTTATTTATGTGGCGCCCACATATTCCACAGCTCTTTACAATCACAGGTTCATGTGCAAGCAAAATCATGCAAAACATCCAACAATTAAAACAAGAGGAGTGAGGGTCCTGTTCACAAGAGCTTACAATCTATGAGGAGATAGGGGTAACACAGATGGTGAAAGTGCTTTCTTTGTGCAATGGTTCGGCCATCTTAACACAATAGGGGAGTAGATATAAGGCTGCATGAGCCGTCACCAGCCGGTATCTGTAGTGCTTCTGAGAGACTGGGGTTTGGTGTATAATGATTGATGATGGATCAGGTTCAGAAGAATGATGTTGGGCGGAGGGGAGTTAGATTAGGGGATGTGATGGGCCACCCTAAAAAAATTTGTTTTTAGCTCCTAATACTGTGTTGGGAGGGACCAGCCAATGGCAGGCGGGAATGTGTATGAGCCTCCCTAGCCTCTTTAGCATCGCGGCTCGTCCCCATCCCCGCCTGCCATTGGCTGCTTCCCCCCTGACACTGGATGTTTTCATCGGTGTGCAGCGAGAAGCAGCAGCGGTGGTGCGGGACCCAGAGCGGTGCAGGGAGCGGGGTAAGTATATTACCTGTGAGGGGCCCGGCACATGGGGGAGATGTTTCTGAAATCAGATAACCTTAATTCATTTGACCCTTCACTGCTTGATATGACCTCTCTGTATTGACCCTTAACTGCTTCCCCGATTTGATAAGCACAACAGCATATGGGGTTTTGAGTATTTTTCTGCCATTTTAGACCATTTTAGACCATAGATTACACAAACATTGTCTGTCCTGACTCAGCCTGTCCTGGACTACAGTTTACCTGCTTCATTGCTGCCCTGTACCAGTGTCTCTTAATCCCCGTGGGTCACAGTTACTTGAACAAGACCACTCCAAGAGGTAGCGGCCTGGTTGTTTCTCTGCAACGAAGTCTAGGTCCATGCAAAGGTGAAGGAGGGGAGCTACTAAGCTACTTAACACCCTTAGGAGTAGTCCCAAACTAAATCTGCCCTTATTTACATCAGTTTCATTACAAACAGCAATGAATGGGGAGATTCCTGGATCCACCTGATTCTTAGAGAGAGATTGTCATGTACTATCTGTTTTACATCAATCATGGCATAACCCCTTTATGGAGGCAACAGTCATCACCCACCCGGGAAACCACACCATATAGGATCAGGGTTCTTTTTTTTTTTACATATGTAAGCATGAATGATGATTCCCTTGGGCAAGCAATGAATCATTTGCTTGCTCTTTATATCTAATGCCTTAGACCATTCTTAGCCTGCCTCTGCTTTCTTTCTAGTATAGCAGCTATGAACAGCTCACAATTTTCTAGGTTTAGGCTTCAATGACAGGTCGGTTTAAAATTCCATGTGTATTTCCGTAGCAGAAACCCATGGCTGACCCTGATGTGCTTCTGTGTGTGCAGCAGATCCAATGAGGATTAGCATTATTGTCATTTCTGTCTGAAATAAGTAGCATTTTGTTTTGCTGCAAGCAGACAAAAATTTGCACAGACATTTTGCTTTCCATGTGAGCAGGGTTGCAGAAACGCCATTCGTAGGTGTGAGGGGTGGATTGTGGTTGGATATGGCAGGGAATCCGCACTGACAAATGTTAATGAGACCGTAGTTTGGTATTCTGTTAAAAGGAACCTGACACCACATAGACCCTCATTAAAAGAGAGGGGCATGCTACTGCCATAGCAATTCTATCAAATAGCTTATTGTATACAAATAAGGGCGGACTACATCAATGTGACACCTCTCAACCAATCAAGTAATGAGACACATGACATCTAAGCTAAAGTTTTGCATCTGAAACTCCTCTTGGTCAATCAGGCTAACAGATGCCTTCACACGCACATAGCACATGTAATTGCATGCATGTGAACTACAATGAGTCTCTAATGAAAGGGATCTTAAAGGGATCTGTCCATTGATAGAATTCTTTCATAGGAGTTCTCTCATGATGAACATTCATACCGTCAATATGTAATTGGTCAGGGCCAGGCGTGATGACTATGCAGAAATCTGGCCCTTTCAATCAAGCTGGCAGAGGACGTAGAAGAAACAAGGGTGCACTGAGTGGCTTGGGCTTGCCCTTGGCGCACTTAACTGCTCATTTGCATATGAATTAAGCATAGTTTAGTGTACTCCAGAATGAAAGAGTGGATCTCTCTATCAAAGACATCATTACATTTAGCTGAGCAAGCCCTGAAAGACATTGTGCCTGGTTTATCAGTGATTTTCCTGGTGACAGACTCCCTTTAAATACTAATGCTGGGATGAGAGTGCCACAGGGAGGAAGACGGGAGGGACAGTGATGATGAAGGTGGTAGTAGTCCCGATGCTCACGGTCGCTATGTCCTTCTCCTTCACTCAAGGGCGGATTGGGAACTTAAAGTGGCCCCAAGTTGTAGGCGAGTCCAAACTGACAAAAGGTGGAGCAACACAAGTAGGCAGGACAACAGAAGAAGGTGAGGCCAGCAATACCACAGTACAGCACAAAATACCACCCTAGCAAAATCAAGTACCACAGTGCAGAATAAAGGGCTACCCTATCACCATCAGGATGGTGATACAGTTGAATTCAGGAGGGACCTGGGGCTGATGCACCAAGTGCACATGTATCTTGTGCTCCTAGCATTGATTAATGCTGTGAGCATCAGATCGTTATGTACCTGGTCAGCATCTGTGAGGAGGGCTCAGGTGGCACCCTGACCATCGACCCACTGGGAAATTTCCTTGTAGGGTATATGGCCCATCCACCCCTGCCTTTACTCCCAGGGCAGGTTACAGTAAAGAGGGGGCAAAGAGGATGATAGGTCTAATTCTCTCTGGGACACACCCAGATTGTGACCTCTTGCGTGGTGGAAGAAGGGGAGCTCTTGGTGTTAGAGTACAGTTTAAGGACAGTAGACCAGACAAGGATAAAGGTTGTGCAGGTTAATATCTACCAGAAGTGTTTACTGAATAGTAAGTACGAAATTCATATAAAATCAAGGCAAAATTCTACAAGGATTCCAATAGGATCTGGGTTCAATCAAGGGGGATAATACCAGATCTCTTTTACAATGTTTCCAATTCCTAATGTGAGGTGTAAACCCTAACAGAAACACAATCTGTCACACTGGTATGTATGACTGGGAGCCAGAAGCCTTTTTACTCCCCTCTGCGCTCATAGAAATGAATGGGAGCGCCGCGCGCAAGCGTGGCCACCGCTCCCATTCATTTCTATCGGCTATTTTCGGCGGCCCCATAGAAATGAATGGAGGGCGGCTGCGCATGCGCAGTGCACCCTCATTCAGTTCGGGGGCTCCGTTCTGGATATAGGTGCGGGTCCCAGCGGTGGGACCTGCACCTCTAAGATAGTTGGGGGATTATCCTAGCAATATGCCCCCATTGTCTAAATTGAGAATAACGCTTTAAGCACCCTACTTTTTGGCTGCTCAACCTTATCAATAATTCTCATTCTCACAGTTGCCGAAGGACTAAAATTAAGCCTGTGATTCAGACTAAAGTACATTAAATTAATAGGGTACAATATAAGACCTAATATAGATTTAAAGAACATGTAACATAAAAAAACCTTATCATTAAAAGTGGCCTAATGGATCACGACATACTCCTCCTTTTTAAAATAATCCATCCTTGACATCTAGTGTGGCACAGATCTACAGACGACCAGCAAAGAGAGGGACATATGAGTAACATACTGGGTCACCTTACAACGTTGATTTTATCCAGAAGTTGAATGCAATAAACTGAATAAAGTAAATTATTTGTGGGAATTACAGAGAAATATTTATGGATAACATAAATTTATGTGCTTGAAGGAATGGCACCTTCAAGTGTGAATTTGCTCCAATTATCTGGGGAGTAGCATTTTTGTGCACTTTAGCCTGCCTATCCCACAGGCGACGTTGATTAGGTGGTACATATAGCTGTGCGTGCTCCTCCTATCATTGGTTGCTTGGAGCACACAGATGCAACTAGGAGCAGCACAATATATGTGCAGGGTCTACTCTCCTGAATGTAGATGCACAACGTCATAGGTAGGTTTAGAGTAGGACCTGCCTGACCTGACACCACCATGGCGCTGGTAGGTGGGCACAGATGTGTTTTGATAAAAATATATAACTGTAGCTGAGAGTCTCAGATTTTATCATATCAGAGTGGGGGCTTAGTCTATATATAATATTTGCATATATTGTGTTAGTGCACTATTTTCCATGATTTGTTCCATATATTTATGGATACAACATTTAGAGTGTAAAAAATCATCCAGCAAACATTGTATATCATTTTAATGCTTTAAGAAGTTGAAAATGAAAAATGTAATAAAGTTCTCACAGTCACAATGCAAATACTGCTTTAAAGGTCATCGTTGTTCAGTGAGGTAAGTTCTTTCCCTTGGTTATAATTATGTGATAATTGGAAGCCTAATGCCAAGTTTTCCCTACTTTAAGTACAGATACGTGCCACCAGGACTGTAGTATAAGAGGTGTGTGGTGCAAGTGTCCATTATGTACAACCTTAAAGACGATGACCTGGATTAGGAAAAGATCGCTGCCATCTTCCTAAAACAGAGCCACATCTCAGGTTGTATATGGTATTACAGTACATCCCTCCCCATTCACTTCACTGGAGCTATGCTGTAATAACACATGTCACCTATAGTCAGGTGTGGTGCTGTTTCTAGAAAAGCAACCATTTAAAAAAAAAAAACCTACAAATCTATTAAGTTATGCATTTAGATTATGCTAAAATCAAAAAGTCTGGACTCCCATCAGACACTTTCATAAAGAAGCACTTAGAAGGCATCAGGGTCTGTGTCACTTACCAGGACTCCATCAATGATGGAAGCTATCAGACAGCTAAAATAACATGGTAACCAAGGCAAGGAACTAGAGATGAGCGAATCATTCAAAAAATTATTCGCCGAACATTCACCGAAGTTTTCCTAAGATTCGTATTTTCGACGAATAGATTTGTTGTATTTGCGTACAAAATATACGTTATTATGTTCTATTAGCGAACATTTGCGCACTAATAATGAACGTACATTTAAAAATGTACGCAACTTCTTAGAAGACGTATGCATGAGCATACAAATAGCGTACGAATCCTCAGCGTACTATTGTCTACGCGATTACATAATACGCAGGCACGTATGAGGAGAGGCCACGGCGTGCACTCCTCAGAAGCAGAGCGAATATTCGAAAATGGCATCCAGATGATCCTCATCATTTAGCTCTGCTGCACAGCTGAAATACATAGTCCGGCTGATGGACCGCCAGGATTACGATTTACGATGGAACACACCGCCAACCAAACAAGCATAAAAAGGAGGTGATCCAGCAGGTGATCCGAGGCTTGCACCGTCGTTTTGACACCTTGCGGACCCCGGGCCAGATCCAGCGTAAATGGTTAGATCTGAAATCACCCTCAGAGGCAGTATGTATATTTGAGGTAGAACAAGTGAGGTGCTGTCTATCCGGCTAAGTGCATAATACAACCATCCACCATACTATAAAGTGAATATGAGGACCCATTGCAGTACCTGTAAAGAAATACACACAATGGGCAATATACTTGAAAACGTTGCTGAAAGGTAAAACATTAGTGCAAACAATCCAGTGCAAACAATATAGTGCAAATACATTATATATATAATTTAAACATTTTAAATATCACCTACCTAGTATGCTTACGGACACGTTTAAGTCTCTTTTCTTCTGACGCTTGTCATAGAACTGGAGCAGAGTCCCAAACTCAGTTGCAGGATTTGTAATCCACATAGGTAAAATTGTAATCCAAATGGGTAAAAAAATAGCAGCAAAGGTTCCTTAAAAACCCCTCTTTCAAGGGGCTCCCCAATAACCTGAAAAGGGGGAAAAAAGGGATGAGGTGCACGTCTGCGCAACTTGGTTAAAACTTTTTTTTTGATGGGGGAGTCCTGACAATCCATGTCCATCTGGGTGAGGACAAACGCAGGACACCAAAAAAAAAAAAACACACCAACTAGTGCTCACCCTTCAAGTTAAGTCCACGTTGTGGCTCCCATAAAAGCTGCAGGATCCTTAGGCCAGCAGGTCCTCTTCACTGCTGCTGGAGCTAAAAGACATGAGAGGGCGCTCCTGCCTCATGAAAGCAACACTGGCTGTGGCAGCAGACCCCCACCGCCCTCTCAGGGATGGTCTTGGTAGTGACCGGGCGGTCACACTGGCAAGGGCCATGGCAACTTGGGCCTTGCCCATTACCTTGTAGTGGCCAGATCCTCCCGCCGGCATACAAGGTGACAGAATCTCCAGCTGTAAGGGCTCTGGTAACAGTCTTCCGCGAGCGGCGGACTGTGCGGCCTGCACCTGCCATGGCAGTTGGTATTGTACCACCAATGGCTGGAACACAAAACTGTTGGTGGTCATCTGTCCCACATGAAGGATCAGCGGCAGTGGCAAATCGGGTATCATGGGTTCCAGCTGAGCTTGGGATTTCTCCTCAGATCGCAGAGTCCCATCATTGGTCTCATGGGAACACCGAGCATCTTCTGCGGCCTGGGCCTCCTCAGTCCAGTCTTCCGGGGGCGCTGCAGGAGTAGCTGGTCGCTTAAGGAGTTTCACCCCAGTAGCAAATGGGCCTTGGAGGCTCTTCATGAGGGTATACTCCACGTAATCCCCTGCTTGGAGATTGTGGCGGATGGGCGGAAGATACGGCTGCTTTACAGAGCAGCGGTTTACATATAATTCTTCTGCTGTCTCCTCATCGCCGATAAAACCTACTGCCCATTCCACGCTGAACCAAATAATGGTACCCCTTCGGCCCTGCAGCTTAGGGTCACCAGACCATGGGTGCTCCAAAACCTGCACAAACCACTCCTCTACCAGCTTTTTTGTATTCCCAGAGGGTCAGGGCGTTCCGGGTGACAGCCTCGGGGACCATTGAATTTTGCCGAAGGGAGTAGTCCTTCTGCGGCAGAGCGGGAACTCCTGGTGCCTCCGCCGTGCCCAACTTCTTAGGGTGCCGGACATGTTTAGAGACGTAGATCTCCTCCGGTTCCTTCTCCTCATAGGGGTTGTTGCCCCACACCATGCCTCCACAGTCAGGACCTCGCTGTGTCGCCATCTTAATTTCCTGAGTTGCCTCGTCTTCCTCGCGCACTGGAGAAGGGGGCGGAGCTACCAGGGAGGAGTCTGCATCGCAAATGAATTGAATTCGTACGCAACAGCGTATAGAGTAACTTATACGTAGGACAAACTACGTAGCGAATGCGTACAAAGCCGAAGTGAATCACCTAATATTCGGATTCGCTTTGCAGCTAAAAATTCCCAAGATTCAATAAGAATCAACGATTCGACAAATCGATTCGCTCATCTCTACAAGGAACCAAATTTGAGTTTTGCTTAGCTCTCTGACCGTCTCTCTCTTCCTATGACTTTAAATGGTTTGTACAAGAATTGGGGCGGGGAGCGGTAGTTTGGCCAGACCTGTAAAGGAATTATTACTTATCTGCTTCCCAGCAACGTCTCTCCGCTCTTACTCCTCCAGGCCTGCAATGCTCAACTGAGCTCACTTAATCTCAGCATCGGGTTTGACATCACCGCAGCCAATCACTGGCTGCAGCAGAGACTGGATGTCCTTGTGTCATGTGACTATTTGTCAGGACGTAAGTGGATCTGGTCTCCACCGTGGCCAGTGATTGGCTGTAGTGATATCAAATCAGATGTTGACATCGAGGAAACCCAGCGGAGTATCGCAGGCCTGGAGGAGAAAGAGTGGGGAGCCCGCACTGAAAAGCAGGTAGGTAATCGTTCCTTTACAGGTCTGGCCAAGTGGGGAGGGAGTAAGTTGCCAAAAGCCTTCCCATTCTTGCACAACCCCTTTTAAAGAGGTTGGCCTGCAAACAACATTTGTCAAGTACACTTAGACTGAGAAATGTATGATCACTGGGGAGCACATACTGGTTAGGAGAATAGTGATCTTCAAACTCCCATTGTAAATGGTAGTAAGTAGGGCTGAGTGAATCGAGCTTCAGATCCAAGATCCAAAGTCGATTTGTTCCTAAATTTTGTTTCAATGCTGTATGGAAACCTATCTCAGTACAACATTAAAATGTATCTGTTTAGGTGAGACAAAATTAGTTAAGTCCGAAGTCACATGACACTTTGATGAATAACATCAGGCTTCAATTCTACAACTTTAAAAACATTTTAAAACAGGAATCGAGGTACCAGCCGATACCGAAGCTGACTTCGGATTCCTGTTTTAAAATGTTTTTAAAGCCCTAGAATTGAAGCCCGATGTTATTCACCGAAGTGTCAAGCGACTTCAGACTTCACGAGTTTTGCGTCATGCCAAAGCACATTCATTTTAATGTTGTACTGAGACAGGGCTCCATACAGCATTGAAACAAAGTTTCGGAACTAACCAACTTCAGATCTTGGATCAGAAGCTCGATACCCTTACCCCTAGTAGAAAGCATGTGTGACCATCACTCCATTCACGTCTATGGACTGATGGAGATAGCTAAATGCTGTCTAATCCTATAGACTGTGAATGGATGCATGCCTACTACCAATCCATTCACAATGGGGACTTGAGGACCTCAGCCTTACAATTGGTGAGGTCCCAGTGATTAGACCCCCAGCGATCATAACTTTATCACCTATTCTGTGTTTAGGTGAAAATGTTGTTCGTGGGTCAAGCCCTTTGAAGGAGTTGTTTCAGCAACAGTAATTCCTGCTAGAGCATTTGGATGTCATAAAGGGGATCACCCATGGTATTTGAATAGTATGATAGCAGTCCACAGTAATATAGTAAGTAAAAGACAGGGAGGTGGGGTACGCAGCTGCAGATTATTTCTCTGCTGAAAGACTGCTGACAGTATTTTCACATCAGGAAGAACCCATCCTTGGAGGTAGAAAGCAGGCATTTTCATGAGGCTTTGAGAGATGGAAAAGTCCCCAAAAAACAGCTTGAATAATTATCCCTTTCTATGGAAGAATGGAAAAAAAATCAACAATTGCTTTTTGAATTATAATTTTTTTTCCACTCATCATGCTTCATAAGTAACATGTTATATTCATGGGTCAGTACCATGACAGCAATAGCAAATTTACCTAGCGTTATTATGGTACTTTTGCACAATAAGAAAAAAGTTTAAAAAAAATATATATTTTTTGTAATATTTATCTATAGCTACTTGCAATGATTGGTACACTGTAATATAAGCCCAGCGACAGCAGATATTACACATATACACAGATATAGATAAACGTGGTTATACCCATGACAGTGAGGAACGGCCTTGTCCAGCAGACCGATGGCTCGACCTCTTTCGACTGATTTGGTGGGTGCGCTTGTTTTTATGACTTTTTGTGGGGCACAGTAAATTGTTGCTGATGTCTCGGTCATTAGATGCCTACTTGCCAAGCGTTCCTCAGATACAGACATACAAATAAAGTGATTACTCATTTATACTGGGCCAGAACTGTGAGCTGTGCCAAGGTTTAAGAAGAAAATAATCTTGTCTAGACTATGAATAAGCTTGTGAGCTGGTTAGAAGGGGGCAAATAATTCCACTTCCTGACAGTAATTATGGTATTAATCAACAATTTATTATATATTTATTTATTTAATAATTGTTTTTAATTTATTTGAAGCTTTCTTGCTTGTTTTTAGGTTTAAAGGGGTTTCCATGATTTACAAACATAATGGGAGTGTCAAGGTTGGGATAAACAGACAACAGAGGAGCGTGTGCCCTGAGCTTACCCAACCCTCTGTCCCTGCCTATTGCCTCACCCACGCTAAACCGTGGGGCGACAACCACGAGGACTGCGAAATACACTGTATAAGGTGCAGGGAACAGGGAACAACAAACAAGACAGACAAAACACCAAATGGATCATCAGGAAGCCGCGTCAAAACCAGGAATAACAAAGTACAAAATCGGAAGACGGTGGAGAAGTCAGATACAAGCCAAGGGTCAAATCAGCAGTCAGGATACACAAAACAACGCAAGCAGGAATAGCAAGGAATTGCAAAAACCAGCAAGGAGCAGAGAGAAAGATAGGTATATAAGCAGGAAGATATCCCACCCCCAGGTTCTGAATGGACCAGATTCAGAGAAGCCACTCAGCCAGCACCTGAGTATTAACCCTGAGTAGACAAACCAAACATGAAGCTGGGCGTTGGCTCTAAAACAACCCACAGTGTGAACATGGTTCAAGGCAAGGTGTAGGCACTAAACAGAAACACACAAAAACTCAGAATACCAAGCAAAACATAGACCCTATGTTCTCCGATGACCAGACCTGACAGGGAGAAGCGCTGCAGTAACCAGGGACGGTCACTACTCTGTGTATGCGGCTGTTCTGCAGCTGATCGGCCGGGGTGCAGGGAGGCGGACCCCCGCCAGTCTGATATTAATGACCTATCTTGAGAATAGGCTATCAATAAATAAGTGATGGAAAGCCTCTTTAATCAATGTAATAGGAAGAGCATTGCTTCTAATAATGTTTTATTTCTTCTCCATTTTCAGAATCTCTACTTGTCGGCAAATAATGTTCAGAGGTAAAAAACCTAAAAACCTGTTCTCATCATGTCCAAATGACAAGGTGTATTGCTTGATGCAAGAGAGAGAGACTTCCAACACACTGTAACAAGCCATGCACCTGCGCCACTTTGTGGTACATTCGCATAAAACTTTGTTCTAATACTGTACAGAGCGGGAGAATGTATTGGCTCCAATGAGCCGAAGTTGTTAGTTCACGAAGTTTTGCGAGACTTCATAAATTCATTTTTACTGTAAAAAAACATTTCCATTGGAACCGAACCCGAGTTTGGGAAATGTTTTTTTTATAGTAAAAATGAATTTATGAAGTTATTACGCAAAGTCTCGCGAGACTTTGCGAAGTAATAACTTTGGCTCGTCGGCGCCAATACATTCTCCCTCCCCGTACAGTATTAGAACAAAGTTTTATGCGAATCGACTTCGGATGTTTCATCTGACGTGGATTTGCTCATCCCTAGTTGTCTTCTCAACACCACTCCCTAGGGCCAGTGCAGCATAAGGAAGGGGCACCTTTTCTTCCCTCGGGCACACCTTGGTTCTAGGGGTCCTGCTAGGTGTTTGTATGGGTGAAGACAAAGTGTGTCGGGTGCAAACTTCAATGGCCAGAGTATAGTGCAAGAGGCAGTAATCAGGCCAAATTAAATAGAATAAACATGTCTCAGTAGGACTCTTGTTGATCTGATAGTTATCACCTATCTCGTGGATAGGGGATAACTTTTACCTACTGGAATACCCCTTTAGCTCCATCATTACCTTAGAGAGTTATACTGGGCATATACAACACATTGCATAACATAACATGATATTACATAACATCAAACAGCAAACCATTTGCAGGTACCCCCTGCTCTGGGGTAGGTACTGAATAAATGTTTATAGAAATCTACGCCAACTTCAAACTGGCATACATTTCATCCTAGGTGCAAGGACTTCAGGAGGATGCACTTAAAGGGGCTGTGCAGCAATTTATATTGATGACCTATCCTTAGGATAACCCCGCCGATCAGCTGTTTGCCGAGGTGGTCATCACACTACGAGATGTCTCCTGAGGAGCGGCATTATAGTGTAATTACAAGTACTTTTTCCATTCAAGTGAATCATTACACTGCATAGTGTAAACACCAAGAAGAAGCACTTGCACAGAGCGCTGCCTCCTCTTCAAACAGCTGATTAGTGGGGGTGCCAGGTGTCGGACCCGCACAGATCAAATATTGATGACCTATCCTGAGAATAGTTCATCAATATAAGTCACTGCACAACCCCTTTCACGTATGGGGAGACATGTTCCTTGTCATAAATGAAGCACATTTTCCAGTGGAAGGTTTACCAACACATATGATATTTTAAATGGCACCAAATATCCTCAAAAAAAACCCTCAAATGGCTTTGTGAAGGGAGAAATAAAATTAGCTATGGAAAGCAGGATGTAAAAAAATGAAAATAAAAAATAAATAAATAAGAAAAACATTTTTTATCAAAGGAAGATATTAAAGCCTCAGAAATCAAGGACAAATTCTTTAATTCTTTGCTGGATCTTCAAGGGGTTAAGCTTACAGCTTCTGGTCCGAAAAAAACATCAGGACTGAAAATACCTGAGCAGCCTGCGAGATGTGTATTTTATGTGCATTATTACAGCGCTGTGCCGCGAACAAGGTTATTATGTGTACTGTACGTGACGGCGACCTTTCTACCGCCTCTTTATATACATTTAAGCTCCTTAGGAACCAGACCCCATGTCCAAGAGTGCCCATTACAATCACGTCGATGACCGGATAGGAAAAATACAAACAGGATTTGTGCCAACAGTTTCAGCAAACTTTAACTTGTTCCAGTGTGATTTATGAGCAGGAAGATCAACGCGGAAATGATTTTTGGTGCGTAATAGAAATAATTTATGTTATCTCTCAGCCCATCTACATAGCACATAATGGCTGTGTGTACTGCAGCTTATTCCAGAGCTTTGGTAGTGGCTACTATTTGAATTATTATTTTTTCCAATCATTTTTTTTTGTTTTCCTAAGGGACACATTGGAGTATGTCGAGCAGGATGCAGACTCTGGGAATAGTTATGAAGGATCAGCTGCAAGAACAATGTACATGTAGCCAAAACATCATATGATGAAAAGAACCATAAAGCAGTATGGCGTCAAAATCCCACATCGAAGACATCAAAGACCCACAAGACAATTGATATGTTGGATATGCCGTGACAAAATTGATACAAAATTGATGCAAATTATGATTGTTGGTGATTAGTAGAGCTTAAAAAATCCCCTCCGCTTCTAAATTCCTGGCTACTTCAGGTCCCTGCTGTATTGGAAGTGACGTGGTTCCTTGACTGCTGTGGCCAATCAATGGCCTCAGTAGTCAGATTATGCTTGAACAGCTTGTTCAAACAAATTGACACCAAATCACTTCTAATTCGGCAGGGGCCTGGAATGGGAAACAGGTGAGTATTTTTATGGTTTTTTTTTTACTTGGGCAACATTACCACCCATTGAGGTTGTCTGCTCCTAGTCCAGACAACCCCTTTAACATATTTGTGTAAGCTGGAAGATAATTAAGCCCCAGTAAAATGATTACTTTTTATAAATGTTTTTTATAAAGTTATTATCCATATAATTTACACTTCCAAATCTGTAGACATCACTTTTCAGCTTGTGCTATATACAGCTACTCCCAAAGGGTGGAATTCAAATTTTTAACAACAGGTTCTCTACTCAATGGCGGACACGCGGTGTCACGACACATGTTTATATCACCATATATATGCAGCACACATACACATAAATACACCATATACATGGTACACATACATAAATACACCACACACACACACCACCAAACTAAGGAGCTAAACTATAAGCAGCGCACAAAGCAATGGAAGCGAACATCTCCAGCTGCCCTGCCGCCACCAGAGCACCGGGTCGGGACTCAACCAGTAACACGGCTCTCTGATGCAGTTTTAATTTTAACAACCGGATCTGGAGAACTGGAGGAAGATTGCTGAATCACATGCCTGTCTTCTCCTCAGCCCTTCCCGTTCCCACATTGTGCTTACTGCGTATGACAAAGAGCATGCCTGCAACACTCATCCATAGATGTCAAGGAGTTATTTTCTGACTGGAGTTCAGCTATAAGGCAAGTCTCTCAAACTGCTGTTCACAGCTCATAATCATGTGCAGAAAAAAAAATTATCAAAGAAAGAAAAGGTCATACATTCTCTTAAGGTCAAAATAATTTAGGCTCATGGCAAGATATCATCAAGAGAAAATATTGTGGTAACTCATGGTACAGCCCATTTCTTATTGCCAGCAACCTCCTAAAATGAATTGGAATATAAAAGCTTTATACATAGGTTGAGTATAGATTGCAGATTAAATGAATGATACTGGATAACATCTGTACAATCCTCAACTAGAAAAACATGTGAGGCCTTAAGACATATTTAACGAGACTTCTCTGCCATGCTTTTCATCAGCACGCATCCTGGAAACCTTCCAACGTTCAGGTAGCTATTAGTTTCGATGTACTTCTACAATCAGATAAACACGGTTCCATGTACAGATGTTGATTTTCACTTAATCTCAGCCACCAATCACAATTTCCCCCGGGGGCAGAAGGGTAAATCATAAATTTCCACTTGTGAGGTTAGCGTAAAAACTTTTTGGAGTGAAGGAATGTTTGTGGTCATTCGAAGCCGCGGGAGGATGTTATGCAAGTCCACAGGCATAAGACAGCGTGTACTTCATATTCTCAACAACAAACTTTGACTGTGCCTAGGCTCATCCTCGAGGCTTTCCCTGATCTTCCGTCACCTTGACATAACCTCTTCCCTTCACAAGTGGGCACAAGCTGTCTTCGTTTTTGCTTTCGACTGGTTTTATTTCTCAAGCGTTACAAAGTACGGTGTAATTATTTTTAGCTTGTCAATCATTAGAGGACGACTGAACAGCTGTTTTCCTCTGGGAAAGCAGCAAAAGATGTTGGCCTGTGTGTCGTGAACATTCCCAAATATTTTTACAAACACATCAGACTTTAACCCCCTCCCCGTTGTAGAAGCGCCCCTGAGAAGGGTGGACACGGATCATCTCTCACTAGACTATTTTTCTATTAGTAAATCCTTATCAATACATGTTTTTTCATGTTCATGTTGCATTTGTTGAGTTTCGTAATCCTCGAAAAAATGAACATACTCTGCCAAACAATACATAAGCTTCAGTGTAGTTAGTTTTTTGTGGTCTACGTTTGGAGACCCGGCTTAGCTGTGAGACTACTTTTATTTACAGCTCTCCATGACATCTCAGTTGATATTTACACGGGCTTGAAATGTACCAATTAAGGACATCACTGGAAATCACAGAGCGCCCCATAGCAAAGTGTGGAATGGTCCTTCAATAGATATGATCGAATTCTCCAAAATTTGCTTCTGGTCTGATTCTGTCAAATCAGTCTTTCAGATTTCATTCAGTCTGAATAAATTTGACCCAAGTCGAAATTGCCTCTGTTGCCCTAAAACGCTGTGTATAATTAGTAATGTCAAATTGACAGCAGCATAAATGGTTATGGGTAAAAGGATACTATATTCTAAGCACAATTTTTGAAGAGAACAAATTTTAGAATCTTTAGGGAAATTCACAACAGATAGGTTAGCTGAGTTGTCTTTTTGGGGTCTTGGGGGTGCTCTCATTATGGAGACCACCTAGTATGGATTAGGAGTATTGTAGTACATCCAACTCTGTTCTACATTTCTAGGAAACATATTTGAAAATTAGCATATCTTACTTCTTCTGGCATCAGAGAGGCTTAGTGTTCTTTAATTTTTGGAAGGAAAGCTAACTTGCAAAACTTTGGGCTTCTGGGAAAGATTCAAATTCAAATTACCTTTCTTTCTAAAAAGAAAAGAACATTAAACCTCTCTGATGCAAACAGAAGTAAAATATGCTGAAATGTAGAGCAGCATTGGCTAGATTACAATACTCCTCACACATACCAGATGGTCTCCATAATGATAAAGCATAACTCCAAGATCAAATAAAGGCTATTCAACTAACCAGAGCAAATTTCACTTGAGAAACTCAATAGTCTTTTCCCTTTCAAAGGAGAACTGACTTGCATGTTCCATTTAAATAAGTATAATACAGGTCCAGTACAGGTGGTATCTGCAATGTTATGTAATGTTATATCATGTAATGTACACCCAGCATAGCCTGGTATAGTTGGCAGGGATAGGGCTTATTACCCTGTTCCACCTCTCTCAGGAGTTGGCTGGTCCTACTTCCTTAGTTTTGAGACTAGTGTGTGAAAAGGGATGAAGCAAGTCTATATGCTCCTTCTCCTTAGGTCCCAGGATCCAGAGACTAACCGATCTCTGTTAAAGTTACTGCTTCTGTTACAGCAAAAAAGAAAGAGAGAGAGAAGAACTTAGAATCTGCATGGCCGAGCATAGGAGTCAGCAAGGTAACCTGCGACTACAGCTAACCAGACTTTGCTGCTTGCGAGGGATTAGTTAAGACACCCATCACACTTAACCACATCCTGCCCAGATGTGCCTCTAAAGATCTGTATCCTACAGTGGACACTACAACCATAATTGCCAGATTACAGCTGCCAGCCAAAGGTGGTTCCATAGTTTTAGAGTATCAATATAATAAAGCTAGACAACACAACAGCCAGTACCATGTTTTTCTCCACAAAAACCTAAGTTCAGGGCAATATGTCTGTTGATGCTATCAGGGACTTGAGCAAATTTGAAAATAAAAATGGCAAACCAATGTTAGAAACATGAACGTAGCACATGACATTTGGGGGGTTGAGGGAACAGGCCTCATAACAGTGCAGCGTTCATGTAGGGAGTCATATAGGCCATGTAATGCTCTTCTGGGAAAAAGGTATGCCAACCTGTTTATGACCAAACTAGAGGAGGAGTTTCTAGCCACCTACACAACCAAACCTCTTCTATCATGACATCATCTATCTATCATAAACCTACAGGCCGTCGAGCATATCTTAGATGGGACAGCTTTCATCAGAAACACATCAAAAAGTCCATAATTTACAGCCAGGCCCTACAATATATTCATATTTGTTCAGACAGGAAGGACAGAAATCAACCCCTGCTGTCACTAAGGAGTACATTCTTATAACAGGGATATCATCCACTGGTTTTAAATGAATAAATACATAGGGCCACAAGGATTCCAAGGAGCAGTTTTACGGAATACGGACAAAAAGAGGACATCAACAGGGTGCCATTAGTAGTTATGTACAGCCCTCACATGAGCATCCTAAGGAAGAGTGCGGCAGACCTCCAACCCATATTCAACAAAGAAAACAGATTAAAATCAATATCTCCAGAGTTACCTCTACTGGCATACAAACAACCACCAAACTTGAGGAATCTCCTCTCATCACCACTAGAGACGGACACATTTCCGTGCAAGACCTGCACACATATCTTAGTCCGTATACCCAACACCCAACAGACCTATAACATTACAGACACTTTCTCATGTGGATCCAACGTTGTGTACATGATACTTTGTACAAGATGTCCTATTGGAGGAATTTATATTGGAAAGACTGTACAGAAACTGTGATCTAGAATGAACTTACACAGATACACCATAAAACACAAGGCCGGTGGAACTGTGGAAAAACATTTCTCTGCACCAGGACACTCCATGGCAGACTTAAAGGTTTTAATTCTCAAAGGGAATTTTTCAGAAGGGTAGAGACAGGAAAACTTGGGAAGTTAAAATGACTGAAAGGGACTGAATCTAAAGCCTGTATTACACCAGGTGATTGTTGGGCCAATCATCACTAAAGATCGCGGAGTCTGCTGCAGATAAGCTACTAGACAGCATGGGGACGAGTGATGGCATAAAGATCGCTCCTCCCCACACTGTGGAGGAGATCGCTGCATGTAATAGCAGCAGTCTCCTCTGCTAGCAAGCAGGTGATTGCTGGGAAGGAAAGCTAGATCAACATATCTGTGAACGTTGTTAGTGATCATCTTGCAGTGTTATACTGTCACTGATTGCCTGATGAACGAGCAAACGCTTGATCATCAGGTAATCCAAATCTTTTGACATGTTAAAAAATTATCATTTGCAAATGGCAGATCGTGGGGTCTAATAACGATCTGCCCCGGCAAACCACTATACAGCATGGGGATGAGTGATGGCATATAGATTGCTCCTCCCTATACTGTGGAAGAGATCACTGCATGTAATAGCAGCAGTCTCCTCTGCTAGCAAGCAGGTAATTGCCTGGAAGAAAAGCTTACCAAAACGCCAAACACTATCTTGGCTCCTATCTGAAGTCCAGTAGTTGTGAATGATAAAATTCATGCAGGAGCAGCTTGCTCTTCATTAAGACAGGGCCCCATTCTTCAGAAAGGAGTTTACCACTGAAGCGATACCTGGACCTATGGCATATCCCATCGATACCCATATCTATTGATACCCCTGTTACCCGCTGTACATCCACAAATTAGAACTGGGATACATTGTGAGGACTGATGAGCATGCACACATAATGAAGGGGACTCAAGAAGTCCTCTCATGGTATTTCAGATATGTTTTGTGGGCGCACAGTGGGGGAGTGGGGGTGAGTATAGATGTATAAATTAGCAATGTGGAGTCAATGGGAGAAGTAGTATTCATTTTCTACTTTACTTAAAGGAGTTGTGTCATGAAACATAGTCTACATTTTTCAAAACATGCACCTAGATCTGACAACTTTTGTAATTGCATGTAATTAAAAATTTAATACAGCCAGTGAGCTATTCAATAAAATGTATCTGTATAGCGCCACCTGCTGTTTTTTCTTTAACTTATTTTTTGTCCGTCTCACTCAGATGGTTGCACATGCTCTGCTTAAATCTTCAACTGCCACCAGCAATATGTTCTGTTAGAAGCTGGAGCATTTACAAAGAGAGATCTGCAGCAGAAAGAACACATGAGCAGCCAAGGTGAATGTGGAGATCTCTGGACCCATGTAAGGTACATTTCTGGTTCTAGCTTTGTTAGAAAGGTACTGTTATGTATTATATGGTGTCTGATTTTCATCTTCTACATCAATCAGAGCATAAAACCTTTAATTGGGCTTAGCGAAGGTGACATGACACATGGCCCTGTTATATCTTCAAGTAACATCTTCGTGGTAGGAACTGAATGATCTTGCATCCTAGCAGCATAGACCTACAGGTTCTACAGTATAATACTTTTCATGTGACTTTTGATCATAAGCGATCAGCAGATTGACAGGACTGCAGTGCTTGCTGAAACACTGCATCGCCTGATACAGTGACATTCATCCCGGTGTGGCTGTGTTTGGTACTGCAGTTCAGCCCACTCAAATTCATCCTGAATAATATACTGTAACCTCCTTTCTGATACTTTACCCAAATAATCCATATGGAAAGGCAATGTCTTTATGGGACAACCCCTTTAAGAAGAAGGTCTGTTATGGATACATAAGCTTGCATTTGAAGCTGGAAAACATAAAAAAAATAAGACAGTGAGCTGCCTGAGTATAACGTTCTAAAACAAGTCACATAAATAGTATTATCCATTATTTATTCAGAGGAGAAGTTGTGCTAACAACATGATATTATTTCAGACCGGACCGCGAAAGAATTGTGAAATGGGATCAACGCGGCCTCTTAATGTTATTCTGCTTGAGGCATCCTTGCAGCACAACGGCTCAGAAGAAGATTTCACTGAAAAGAAGCAGACGTTGAAAATAAGCAAACCCCCCCCCAATATTGCTGGATAAGTATTCCTGTCAATAATCTGAACATGAAGGAGATGTACACAGAGAGGGATCGGATATCTTTTATTTATTTTTTAGTCGGGAATAAGAAGGATCAGAAGAAATAGAAAAATTCTCCTTACAAATGCAGGAAAAACACATTATACATTACTAGAAATATGAAGGGATGGCTGCATCATAACTGAATTCTCTTAATGCTCTTAGTAGTGCAGGCTTTGTAAAAAAATATATAATAAAAAACAAAGCTTAGGCCTTTCCGAGCAACATTTAAAGAGACACGGCCAACAATGTTTTATTTAATCATATATCACTAGTCTATAAGTGATTATTACATGTACTTTTGGGCAGGTGGTTTTCTCCATTCAGTGAGCTGGACTTTCATTCTGCCCATGACATGCATGCTGCTGCACAGAACGCAGACTCTAGCCTCTCATGTGCATTTTCCCGTGCTTTAGACCAAATCATTTTTTTCCCCCATTTTAAATGTTTAAAAAACGTTAGCTCCTGATAGATATGATCTGGTCACACCACTGTATGTGAAGAGAGGAAAGCGCTCATTTGTACATATAGTTATGCTACAATCGAAACAACAGACAGAAGCTGACAGAAGCTCCTTACTCCAAAGTAAGTCTTATTTTTTTTTTGTAAATACTTTGTGCTCAGATTTCTCCAGGTTGGCAAACACATCACCTATATGCACAATTGACAACTTTTCTCTCCACGAAGTAGGGGTTTGTGGCATACATATCACCCCTCAATTTAGAAGGAGCTAACCATTTTCCTTTTACAGTCCCCTACCATTTAAAACACAAACTCCTCCCCTTTGAAGCCAGGCCACACACCTTTACAACACATCATTAGGGCTCATTCAGACGGCCGTGTGCTCTCCGAAAAAATATGAATCCGTATTTTTGCGGACAGTTCAGCATGTCCGCAAAGAGACATATTGCATTTTTCATATTTTTGCGGAACCATAGACTTCAATGGGGCCATGTCTCGATTTTCATTGACAAGTATAGGGCATGTTTCATTTGTTTTGCGGAGCCCCATAGAAGTGAATGGTCCAGCATCTAATCCACAATAAAAACACATTCACATTTTTGTGGACAGCATATGGCCGTCTGAATGAGCCCTTACTGTGAGTTTAGAGGCCAAGGCCATGTCTGATGTCATGCACCCAATGCTACACACATATAGGGACTGATGGGCTTCCACCACCACCACTCCTTCGGATGGTCCACCTTTTGTTTGAGTCTCCAGGACATTAGTAAAGATATATGGAACCTGTCACAAATATCTTGCAACCCTAAGCGCGGGCAGTATGGTGATTGGTCCAGCTATCAGTAGCATGTTTTAGAGAAAATATACTATAGCACTAATTAGTAATTTACTAAAGACTAATTAATATATAATTAGATTTAATTTACATTACAACACAAAATATAGCATATTTATGTATAACTTTTGACTCTAGTAGATGCCCTTCTCCAAAGCAGTCTAAAGGCAGAAGCCTACTGTGCCTATAGGAAACTCCAGGCCTGCCTATCCCCCATATATCAGTGCACCAAGACATTTCATGTTGTCCATTTCATTTAAACATAGTAGCATAGTTTATAAGGCCGAAAAAAGACATCTGTCCATCCAGTTCGGCCTGTTTTCCTACAAGTTGATCCAGAGGAAGGCAAAAAAAAAACCCTGTGAGGTAGAAGCCAGTTTTCCCCACTTTAGGGAAAAAAATTCCTTCCCGACTCCAATCAGGCAATCAGAATTACTCCCTGGATCAACGACCCCTCTCTAGTAACTATAACCTGTAATATTATTACCCTCCAAAAATACATCCAGGCCCCTCTTGAACTCTTTTAGTGAACTTACCATCACCACCTCCTCAGGCACAGAGTTCCATAGTCTCACTGCTCTTACCGTAAAGAATCCTCTTCTATGTTTGTGTACAAACCTTCTTTCCTCCAGACGCAGAGGATGGCCCCTCATCACAGTCACAGTCCTGGGGATAAATAGATCATGGGAGAGATCTCTGTACTGACCTCTGATATATTTATACATAGTTATTAGATCTCCCCTCAGTCGTCTTTTTTCTAAAGTGAATAAGCCTAATTTTGATAATCTTTCTGGGTACTGTAGTCCACCCATTCCAGTTATTACTTTAGTTGCCCTCCTCTGAACCCTCTCCAGCTCTGCTATGTCTGCCTTGTTCACAGGAGCCCAGAAGTGTACACAGTACTCCATGTGTGGTCTGACTAGTGATTTGTAAAGTGGCAGGACTATGTTCTCATCACGGGCATCTATGCCTCTTTTGATGCAGCCCATTATCTTATTGGCCTTGGCAGCAGCTGTCTGACACTGGTTTCTGCAGCTTAGATTTCTGTTCACTAAAATTCCTAGGTCCTTTTCTATGTCAGAGTTACCCAATATTTTACAATTTAGTATGTACTGGTGACTTGCATTATTCCTTCCCATATGCATAACTTTACATTTGTCAGTGTTAAACCTCATCTGCCACTTCTCTGCCCAAGCCTCCAGTCTATCCAGATCCATCTGTATCAGTGTACTGTCCTCTTCTGTGTTAATTACTTTACACAGTTTAGTGTCATCTGCAAAAATTGATATTTTACCGTGCAAGCCTTCTACAAGATCATTAATAAATATATTGAAGAGAATAGGGCCCAATACTGATCCCTGTGGTACCCCACTAGTTACAGTTACCCAATCTGAGTATGTACCATTAATAACCACCCTCTGTTTTCTATCACTGAGCCAGTTACTTACCCACATACAGACATTTTCTCCCAGGCCAAGCATTCTCATCTTATATACTAACCTTTTATGTGGTACAGTGTCAAATGCTTTGGAGAAGTCTAGATATACGACATCCATTGATTCGCTGCGGTCTAGTCTAGAACTTACCTCCTCATAGAAACTGATTAAATTGGTTTGACATGACCGATCCCTCATGAAGCCATGCTGATATGGAGTAATTTGCTTATTTTCATTGAGGTACTCCAAGATAGCATCTCTTAGAAAACCCTCAAACAGTTTACCCACGACAGATGTTAAACTTACCGGCCTATAGTTCCCGGGCTCTGTTTTTGGACCCTTTTTGAATATTGGCACCACATTTGCTATGCGCCAGTCCTGTGGAACACTCCCTGTCAGTATAGAGTCCTTAAATATCAGAAATAAGGGTCTGGCGATGACATTACTTAATTCTCTTAGGATACGGGGGTGTATGCCATCCGGTCCTGGCGATTTGTCTATTTTAATCTTTTTAAGACGTAGCTCTACTTCTTCCTGGGTCAGACAGGGCACTTTTAATGGGGAATTTACTTTTATATTCTGCATTTCATCTGACAGTTTATCTTCCTCAGTGAATACAGTGGAGAAAAAGATATTTAGTAGCTTTGCTTTCTCCTCATCGCTCTCTGCAACTTCCCCCTCATTACTCTGTAAGGGGCCGACACCTTCAGGTTTATACTTTTTACCATTTATATAATTAAAGAACATTTTAGGGTTAGTTTTACTTTCTTTGGCGATTAATCTCTCGGTCTCTAGTTTGGCTGTTTTTCTTTTTCTTTTACATATTCTATTTTTTTCCTTGTAGTTTTTCAATGCTTCCTCGCTCCCCTCCTATTTTAGTGATTTAAATGCTTTCTGTTTGTCATTTATTGCTTTCTTTACAGTTCTGTTTATCCACATTGGTTTTTTCTTGTTCCTTAACCTTTTATTTCCATAAGGTATGTACCTCTCACAATTAGATATTAGGATGCTTTTAAAAATATCCCATTTTGTGGCTGTATTTTTATTTTTGAGGACTTTGTCCCAGTTAGTTAGGCCTATGGCCTCTCTTAGTTGGCTAAATTTAGCTTTTTTGAAGTTAGGTATTTTTGTTCCTCCCTGAAGAATCGCTCTTTTAAATGACAATTGGAAGGTTATTATATTATGGTCACTATTTCCTAGGAGTCCCCCGACCTGCACATCTGTTGTTCTGTCAGGTCTATTGGTTAATACTAAGTCCAGTATGGCCGTCCCTCTAGTCGGGTCCTGAACCAGTTGGGAAAGGTAATTGTCTTTGGTTATTTCCAAGAACCTGTTTCCTTTATGAGATATACAGGTTTCAGTTTTCCAGTCTATATCTGGGTAGTTGAAATCCCCCATAATAACGACCTCATTATGGTTTGCCACCTCGTCTATTTCGTTTAGAAGTAGATTTTCTATGGGCTCTGGTATACTAGGGGGTTTATAATAAACTCCTATTAGTATTTTATTATTGTTTTTGGCTCCATTTATTTCTACCCACAGTGACTCCACATCTTCATGTCCCTCACTTATATCTTCCCGCAGTGTGGACTTTAGACAGGACTTTACATAAAGGCAGACCCCTCCCCCTCTCCGGTTTTGGCGATCCTTTCTAAAAAGACTGTAACCCTGTACGTTAACTGCCCAGTCATAGGTATCATCCAGCCATGTCTCAGTTATTCCCACTATGTCATAGTCCTCCTCACACATCACTAATTCCAGTTCATCAATTTTATTAGTTAGGCTTCTGGCATTAGTGGACATACACTTAAGAGGTCTATGTATATTTTATACCCCACTTTTTAAATTACTATTACCTGTGAAGTGAATACCTGTGAAGTGGAATAAAACATCCACCTCTTACCTTACAACACCTTGCGACCGTATCCATGCTACGTTATATATCGGGTCCTCAAATTGCAGTCTAATTGATTTCTTCATGGCTGTTTCCTTTGTAGATTGAACAACAGTGACCAGATCTTCCTACCACCGGAGGAAGCTTGTACAATCTGTGGCGACTCTATCTAATAGGAAATTATTTTATCACTATTCCAACAAGAAAAGCATTGCACAGATTCACCCAGGGGACAACAAATGTGCAAAAAGAGTGACACAAATCAATGTCTGTGACGTGAAAGAGGGCATTAGGGATTTGCAGATATAAAAAAATCGGTTATCTTTTACTACGGCATTGTGTATACAGCTATAAACTTTGATGGTAGATTTTATAATCTTGTGATTGTAATATAATGGATTTTTTTCCGCCTGATTCAGTTCTGACTAAATAGTATTAAATTGTTTGTCTCTTCCTAGATAGGATTTATGATTTATAATATATGGAGAGAGAGGGAACCCGAGCCACCATCAGGGCAGTACTAGTGGTGGGGCCTGTTTTTATTGAAAATGCCTCCAATTATTCGCTTTTTATTACTTTCTTTCTACTAATTTTGTCTCATGTACCAGTCACTTAATATTACCATATATTGCCCAAATAAGAGGCAGCGTTTAAAGGGGTTTTTCCGGGATTTTACTACTGATGACCTATCCTCAGGATAGGTCATCAGTATCGGATCGGTGGGGGTCCGACACTCAAGACCCTCGCTGATCAGCTGTTTGAGAAGACACTGGTGCTCCGCTGACCGCTAAGGCCTTCTCTTAGCTTTTCCTAGGCCAGTGACGTCACGTTCATCGGTCACGTGACCTAGGTACTGGTGAGCTTCATTCAAGTGAATGGAGCTGAGCACGATACCAAGCACAGCCACTGTACAATGTACGGCGCTGTGCTTGGTAAGCCGCGAGGCGGTAGCAGCGCTCACAGGAGTGCCAGTACCTTCTCAAACAGCTGATCGGCGGGGGTCCTGGGTGTCGAACCTCCACCAATCAGATACTGATAACCTATTCTAAGGATAAGTCATCAGTAGTAAAATCCTGGAAAACCGCTTTAAATAATGATCCCTTAAAGAGACCACATGATTCTGCTATATATGCTGCAATTCACATCCAAAATAATACCACCATATGTGGCTAAAATCTAACTATGACCCATAGACCCCAATGAAAATTAACAATTATGTTATGGTAGTGGGTATGAAACCACTTTATCAACTGAACACATTTTACTTGGGTCTACTCCTAAGGGCAATATCCTGGTAGTCCCCTGTTTTTTACCCTTTAACCCCTGTGCAAGGATCTACACTTTGCTTCAAGGGAATTATCAGGCCACTACTTCTTGGAGTAGGCTCTGTTTGACAGATGACCCTCGGGAACAGAATACTAGTCAGGGAACAGGCAGAGGTCAGGGCAGGGAGAGTTTGTGAAATCCAGCAATCAGTCAGAGGTCAGAGCAGTCAGCAAAGGGTCAAAACAGTGATCAGGCACAGGTCAGGTTAGGCAATGAAGTGTCAGAATCCAGGAAACAGGCAGAGGTCAGTACACAGACAGATAACGCGAGGGTTCATACATCTCTTAAGGGCACAGTGAGAGACTTGGCTGGAAAGCATGCTGAAGCCAGGGCGGAGGGAGAAGGCTGCCTATGCTGCAGGGAACTGAATGAGTGGATGAGCAAAACCATGATGGCCATGGGCAGCAACTGCAACAATTACTTTCATTATACCCTCTTGTCTTTGGTCCAGATTGCTGTAGAATTTTTTTAAAAAGACAGGACAGGAGCATTAATGGTTTTGTCCAGCTCCCAAGATCTCTCCTCTGGATTATAACCTTTGCAATCAACCAAAAAGAACGTTTTACCTCTGATTTTCTTCATGTCCAGAGGGTTCTTGACTTCATACTGTGCGCCAACAGCATTGGGCTTAGGAACTAAACATCTGGCATAAAGGTTGAATACAAAAGGCTTAAAACCTGGAGTAAGGGCAGAGGGAAAACATAACTTGTAACTGCTTCCGAACTACGAAAGGACCAATGTAACGGGTTGCTAGGTTGTATGATGTTTTTAGAAGAGAACAAAACCTCATCTGCAGAGAAATTTAAGCCTTCCTCCTTTGGACAGCGAACCTCTTCACGCAAGCAGAAGCCTGTAAAAAGAAAGACTTAAAAGGTCATTTATTAAGCTGAAATACGCCTATATATTTCAGGCATAGATTGCGGTGCAACAGCTAGTTGCACGGTAATCAGCGACTTCTCCCTGCTCACACTAGGTTAAAAAAAGTGGGCATGGCATGGGCGGGGAAGGGGACAGGCTGGTGGGTTCGTCTTATTTACCATTTTCTACAAGTGTTTTAGGCGTAGACAAAGGTCTAAGGCTTGTAACAATGCCTATCCGCAAAACAGACAAGAAAAGGACACGTTCTATTTTTTTTTGCAGGGCTACGGAACAGACATACTGATGCGGATAGCACACAGCATTTTTTGCTGACCCATTGAAATGAATGGGTCCACATCCTATTCGCAAAAAAACGGAACTGACACGGAAACAAAATACGTTCATGTGCATGAGACATAAATGTAAGACAACTTTGAAGCTGTCTTACATTTAGAACTGGTGGAGGATCTGCTGAAGTTGTGAAGAGGCCAGCGCCTCTTCATTACTTCAGCGGAACCACCGCCAGCTTAGGGCTTTATTAAGACCAGCATCTAAAACGCCCATCTTAATAAATGTGCCCTTTAGTCTCTTGCCAGATCTGAAAATAATTATTGACAGAAGATTTGGCTGCCGGAACTCCAGAAGAGGAATCCATACATGACAACCAAACACAACAAAGAAAGAGGACTTTCCAGTCAATTCACTGGAGATGTTGTTGCAAAAAACTCTGCCCAGGGGAGTAACATGAGCAAGTAATCATGATGTGCAGAAACAAAGTAAAAAAAAACGAAATCTGGTTAATGTATTCCACTTGCCTTGCCCATTGTATGGTCAGCTGAACAAAAGTACAATTAGAAGTCCAGCTGTTTTCAGGTGACTCTCTGCAGATTGCACATCTCGGTCAGATACAATGTGTAAGGGCAAACTATACAAACAGAAAATGTGTTTCAGGAACAAGATTGACCAGTTGACTAGCAGTATGAAGGCTGGACAGGGGTTTTGAAGTAATGTGTGGTCATGGTGCTTCCGGTATGGACAGAGGAAGTAAGAGTCTTGCACATTTTTGTGTAAGAGTCTTGTTCTGGGCACGTGGTACAGAATGCCACATAATCCTTGATGTCCTTAGAGGTTGTAGGCCACAGAGAGGTTGTTTTGCAGAGACCTGGATGGCCAGTGACCTTAGAGCAATGTCCCCAAGCCATAACCCATCTTCTCTTGGGCACGGAAAGATACATCTTGCCAGGAGGTATGTATTTGAGGAGAACTGAAGCAGCAGGGACAATGTGGGAAGGATCAATGATCAATGACTGGGGATCAACTGCTGAAATAATGATATTTTTTCTTAGCTAGGGGAAAATGAAGAACAAAATTAAATTGGTCGAAGAACAATAATCAATGGGCCTCTAGAAGGTTTAGACAGTGAATGGTTTGCAAAAACCATTTTACCAGTGGAATCCTTTTGGGTGAGGATAGAACTAGGAAGAACTGTCTAGAAACATCATGATGGTACTGAATTGAGGAGAAGGCCTACTTGATGGTCTGGAACACTAACTCTGCTGCTGGTGTCCACTTTCTTGCGTTCACCCATTTGGGCAGATAGGAGGTGTCAGAATGAAGAAATGTATAATAAATTGTCTATAGTCATTGCAAAGCCCCGGGGCCATTGGATGACTTTCAGGCCTGTGATATGAGGCCAATCCAAAACTGCGGACTGCTTTTTTGGGTCCATCTGAATACCTCAGTCAGAAATTATGTGGCCCAAAAATGAAAAGACATTTTGTCAAGGAGGAAATTGACATATAGTCTGTACTCCCAATGATGGGGCACCACAGCAACAAATTGCCCAGTTTGCCACCCTATAAAACCTTTGCTGACAGATTCAGTATATAAGGGTCCTGTAGGCTGTTACCCACCCGCTATCCACTCACTAGCTTCTACATAAGAGTGAATGAGCTTACGTACATTTGAGGATCTTATTTGATAATGTTGCAAAAGTGGTTCTTAATATGATGGGCATGAGGCTGCATAAAGGCTAAATTACTTCTACTCATAGCAATATCAATGCTTCATTGTGTTTGAGACGAAGTATAATAAATAACTTAAAGTGATGTAAGCAATAGAGTGCAAGCAAAGAAGTTGATGGACATAATATGATGTTCAGGGGTCCAAACAATTTGGCCATATGAGTCTCAAATGTGTTTGATGGTTGTCCTGCTAAATCTGTGGTAATGAAATTTATGGATAGTACTGAAAGTGCAAATATTACAACGATACATGTGGCAGATGACAGGGAAGTTGTACCCATCAAAGCTTCTGGTCGGAGCAATACCTAATACAAAATGACTGTATTGACTTCATACTGATGTTTTTTGCTTGTGGCTATATCTAGTCATTTAATTCAATGCCCTTAGGGGAGCATAGTATAGCCTTCCTTCCACAGAAATTAAAGAAAATACTAATAATAAATGGTGTCCTGTTCATTGTAGTCTGTAGTCAGCTTTAATCAGCAGCTATTCCCGCAGCGTCCAGCAGGGGCGCCTCTATTAGGTAATTAATGGAAACTTGTCAGTAGAATCGTGCCATTGACATAACGGAATAGCGGCAGTGTCCTCATTATTACAAACTATATTTTACTCTGAAACACTTCAACTTTCCAGAGGTAACAGTTTTAAAAAGAGTTAGGAATGGGGAAAAGAGTCTACTGGCTTCCTCTCACCTGGACACCTTGATTGACAGCGCTCTTCATATGCCCAACTAGGAAGAGGCCTGTCAATCAAATTGACCTGTCAATTCTCCCTATGACCAGCTCTTTTATATATTTTGTTATCTGAAAATCCAGAGGCCACAAGGTTTCACAGTAAAGCATAACACATTGTAATGAGGAAGACTGTTGGCAGCAAGGTGTGGACCCACTATGCCAACTAACAAGTTTGACTTTGGGCTAAATCTAAGGGCGTTGTCCTGTCTGTTCCCTGGTATTCGCTCTTCAATCCCTGTACAGGGATCTGGACTTCATTGCAGGGAACCAACCAGGCCGCTACCTCCTGTTATAGATAGATGCTGGTCACCGGGGTGAGACACCGGTGAGAAGCACCAAGGAGATAAAAAGTGTAGTCTGAACACAATCCAAAGTCAGGGCAGGCCGAGTACTTGAGTATTCTAAATAGCAATTCCAAGACTGGGTAGGCTGAGTACATGTGTAGTCCAGATAACAGTTCCAAGGTCGGGGCAGGTGGCAAGGAGCAGAATCGGGAGACAAGCAAGGTATGGTACACGGGTATTCAGGCAAGAGATCACCTTTGCTGGTTACTAGAGAATAGAAAATCTCAACGATCAGGAGAGGAGGTGGATCAACAGCCTCAACTAAATAGGAGGGTTCATCAACTCCTTAATTCAGCAGCTGGACAGGGAGCAAGAGGAAAGGATTAACTCTCGCAAGGCAGTGTAGGTGATATCAAGACCAACGTAAAACACCAGTTTATGGTCAATACTCCCTCATTCCTAGTCCACATGGACATTATAGAGAGATCATCTCCACTCCTTAGAGGTAGGACCTGGCTCATCCGTATAAAACATACTTAAACATCACCTTCAACCCTTTCACTATCCTAGACCATATAGCAATAAACTTATAAATGTAAATAAGATTCCACCTTTCATTTTTCAAAGGAGCTGTCAAAAATAAAAGGTGGAATTTTTGCATACAGGAATTTGTTGTCTGCAACACTTTCCTATACATAGAAACACAGTAAAAATATGCGTACAGTGCCTATAAAGTAGCATATAGTGGAGGCTTCAATCAGAGATATACATGAGAGGATAAATATACAAGTGCATCTCAGTAAGGCCCCATTCACATGACCCCATTCACCTCTATGGGAGTGGGCAGCATAAAAAGATAAGACATGTCCTATACTTGTCCGCATGAGCAGACAAGTATATGCATTTTGAATGGGGCGCCCGGCCGTGTGTTCCGCAGCAGCCATAGTATTGCGGGTCCGCATTCTGAATGGGCCCTAAATTAGAATATCATCAAAACATTGTTTTTTTTCAGTATTTCAGTTCAAACAGTGAAACACATATATTATATAGAGTCATTATAAACAGAGTGAACTTTTTCAAGTGTTTATTTCTGTTAATGTTGATGATTATGGCTTATAGCCAAGGAAAACCCAAAATTCATTATCTCAGAAAATTAGAATAATTAACCCAAACCACCTGCAAAGGCTTCCTAAGCCTTTAAAAATGTCCCTTAGTCTGGTTCAGTTAGCGACACAATCATGGGGAAGACTGCTGACTTGACAGATGTCCAGAAGGCTGTCATTAACACACTCCATATGGAGGGTAACAGTTTTTCAAGTGTTTATTTCTGTTAATGTTGATGATTATGGCTTATAGCCAAGGAAAACTCAAAATTCATTATCTCAGAAAATTAGAATAATTAATCCAAACCACCTGCAAAGGCTTCCTACGCCTTTAAAAAGGTCCCTTAGTCTGGTTCAGTAAGCGACACAGTCATGGGGAAGACTGCTGACTTGACAGATGTCCAGAAGGCTGTCATTAACACACTCCATATGGAGGGTAAGCCACAAAAGGTAATTTCTAAAGAAGCTTGCTGTTCACAGAGTGTTGTATCAAACCATATTAATGGAAAGTTGAGTGGAAGAAAAAAGGAAGAAAAAAGGGTGGTAGAAAAAGGTGCACAAGCAACAGGGTGAACCGCAGCCTTGATAGGATTGTTAAGAAAAGGCCTTTTCTAAATTTTGGGGGTTCACAAAGAGTGGACTGCTGCTGGAGTCAGTGCTTCAGGAGCCATAACACACAGACGTATCCAGGACATGGGCTACAAGTGTCGCATTCCATGTGTCAAGCCACTCATGACCAATAGACAGCACCAGAAGCGTCTTACCTGGGCCAAGGAGAAGAAGGACATGACTGTTCTCAGTGGTCAAAGGTGTTGTTCTCAGATGAAAGTAAATTTTGCATTTCATTTGGAAATCTAGGTCCCAGAGTCTGGAGGAAGAGTGGAGAGGCCTCACTCCAAGCTGCTTGAGGTCTACTGTGAAGTTTCCACAATCAGTGATGGTTTGGGGAGCCATGTCATCTGCTGCTGTAGGTTCACTGTGTTTTATCAAGACCAAAGTCTCTGCAGCCGTCTACCAGGAGATTTTAGAGCACTTCATGCTTCCCTCTGCCGACAAGCTTTTTGGAGATAGAATTTTTATTTTCCAGCAGGACTTGGCACCTGTCCACACTGCCAAAGGTTTACCTGGTTTAATAACCACAGTATCACTGTGATTGATTGGTCAGCAAACTCACCTGCCCTTAACCCCATAGAGAATCTATGGGGTATTGTCAAGAGGAAAATGAGAGACACCAGACCCAACAATGCAGATGAGCTGAAGGCTGCTATCAGAGCAACCTGGGCTTCCACAACACCTCAGCAGTGCCACAGGCTGATCGCCTCCATGCCACGCCGCATTGATGTAGTCATTCATGCAGAAGGAGCCCCAACCAAGTATTGAGTGCATTTACTGAACATTCTTTTCATTTGGCCAACATTTCTGTGTCCAAAAAAAAATAAAAAATACAGTTGGTCTTATATAATATTCTAATTTTCTGAGATAATGACTTGTAAGTTTTCCTTGGCTGTAAGCCATAATCATCAACATTAACAGAAATAAACACTTGAAAACGTTCACTCTGATTGTAATGACTCTATATAATATGGGTTTCACTTTTTGAATTGAATTACTGAAAAGAAAAAAACAACAACTTTTTGATGATGTTTTAATTTATTGAGATGCACTTGTATACCTTCAATGGTAGCACAAAAACTAGATGTGATTAGAGCTTTATTGACCTGTAAGGTGTCATGTATTTTTTCTTTCCTTTTTGTATGCAATCTTAGAATAACCAATGTGTAATTCAGAATGTCAGCTTTAATATGAACTGACGATATTTCTAGATTATTTATAGGCCTGTCACAGTAATCCATTTATGATTTCCAATAAAAGTAGATTAGTGGTTTGTAATGTCACAATGTCCTAGATATTTTATTATAAAATCAGAATCATTAAATGAACAAGCAGACACGGAGGGTTGGAAAGATGGAGCCCTTTCTACACCGCGCGGTCTGGTTAAATATCTCATTAACTTTCTGGTTTTCTCTCGTTGTGTGGCATCTTACAAGCAAAGCTTGCAAACCCTATTATTTTACAGAATTACATGAACATATTCTGGAACCTGTGATGAAAAATGCGACCAACCTAGTGACCTCGCTTGCCTTTCAACTCTGTAAATCCTTATTTAGAATTTTCTGGTGCGCTTTTTGGCATACACTAAAATCCTGCCATCCAATGTGCCTTTGTAAATATAACAATGTTATCTGTGATTTACTGCAGATGAATAAGAAGATGATTTTAGTCGCAGATACAATGTTTTCTAAATGTTTTTCACTGGATACTTTCCAACTGGCATTTTAAGCAGAACTGCATACCTAAAGGTATGGAATGGCGTTAAAGTTATTTTCCTCTTGATTCTTATCATGGTCAGGAGTGAAAGCCCATCATGGCACTGTTAGACTTGGGTAGGCTAATCTGTAGGGTGGAGTCTATGACATTTGCAACCTTCACCATAAAACATCCATCATGGAGGTATGGATTTTGTGCAGGTAATCTCCAATTCACTTCCCAGGAGCAGTCACCAGTGGCAGCCTCCTATAGATTCCTGATGGTATTACCAAAGGGAGAGTTAGTAAACAGAAGCATACTCATACAAAAACAAGGTCAAACCTGGCAATCAACAAATACAGGTAAGGACACGCAGCAAACCCAAGGCAGAGTTAGGAAAAAGTCTAGGTCATATGCAAAATAGAAAACCACAAACACCTTCACAAATGGACAGGGTCCAATAGTCCAGGCCCTGCTTACTTGGCAACGGCTTCCTGCAACTCAAGAGTTCTGTCTTTCTGCCAAAGTTCCCTGTGTCTCAAATGTTTAGTCTTATACACATGTATCTCCAGTTACGTTCAGTAGGTATTCTAGCTACAGGTCAATTGAAACCATACTTTAGGTCCTAACCACACACTGACACTGACTGTAAAAAGTTTTCACACCAGGGCTCATACATTTTCAAGGGCTTTTGCTACACCAAGATTCCCACTGTCTACACCACCTAGTTCAGTATACTTCAGAACTGTACTGTCAGACCACATCTTGGGACTGCAGGGCACCCATTTCACACTGTAGTTATCCCACCAGCACAATAGACAAAATTCTCATAATTTCCAACAGAAACTACCTACAGCCCACTCCAAGGTTTGAGCATCACATCACTTACCTCCAACACTGGTTACCATACCAATTGACTACCTCCACTAGGATGACCTCAAAAGCAGACAATACGCCTCAGCCATAACTATCTAGGCTGTGACCCATATGGATCTCCAGTAGGCCCATCTCCTACACAGAACCAGTCTATAAACTACCAGGCCACTAATGGTCATGTGTTAGTATGCAGTCCACTCTGTGAACTACACTCCAGGCCATGCTTGGTAAACAGCCATAATGGTTCCCCTCTCAGGATTAACTCTCTGTAGGCAACTGCAGAGACTGCAGAAGTACAAGTCAAATTCTGGTTGGCTATATCTTGTGGTCTCATATGCACAGACCCACAGCACAAGGTCTAGTGCCTCACATGGATCACCGCATACACTCAAGATCGGCTAAATCTCCTCCTTATATGAGCTTTTAAAGGGAACCTGTCATCAACTTTATGCTAACCTCACTGAGGACAGCATAAATTAGTGACAGTAATGCTGATTTCAGTGGTGTGTCACTCATGATCTAAAAGTAAGTGGTTGCTGAGAACCAGCATCATACAGCACAGGCCTTGAAAAGAGTCAAATCTACCTGAGAAGAGTCATGGTTATTCATAATCTCCTGCTCTCCCCGCCCATCTGCTGGTGCTTGGCAGTTCTCTCCTAGAGAGAAAGGGAGAAAACTAGGTAGAAGACTGACAATCATCAGCAGGTGGGCAGGGAGAACAACAATTCATGAATAACCATGACTCTTCTCAGGTGGCCGTGACTCTTTTCCAGGCTGCAATGTTTGTGATGTTGGTTCTTGGCAACCACTTACTTTTAACTTATAAATGACAGACCGCTGAAAACAACACACTTGTCTCTACTTTATGCTTTTGTTAGTATGGGCAGCATAAAGTTGATGACAGGTTCCCTTTAATGTTCCCCCGAAAGTGTGGTGGTGAGCTGTGTTGATGTCACCATGCTGTCTTCTGCCTGCACCAGCCTATTTCTGGACCTAGCCTGTCCAACATAACTCCATTGCAGCTGTCCCCTAGAAGTCTCTGATGACTTTTTATAGTCACAACATCATGCTCATTCCATAAAACTGCAGCTCATCATGGCCTGACATCCAGCCGACCTGATAAACGGAGGAACATATATACAGTGCAAGACAACGTACCAAATATGTATGTATGTATAGTATATAGTACAAATAAATTGGAATCTGAAAAATCTTTCAGCAATAGTTTTAGTTCATTAGAGAAATAGGCAACTGAAAAAAGATACATGGCAGTCAAATTTCTAGGAACAAGAGTTTACCTCAGTACAATATAGCTTCTTTACCTACCTGGAAAATTTATATTTGTCATATCCTGATCTACAGTGTAATTTGCTAATGAAAGGTCTTCATTGGTCCCATTCCAAGTGCTGACATGGAGAGAAATGTAAGGCACATAATTTTATCAAAACACCATAGATGCTCAATCTATACAGTTTTTTATTAAAATACTTGAAGCACTTTTTACTTTTGTTCTCCATAGTCATATCATTTCAACTGGAGAAGCTCTTTAAGGAGACCATCCACCATGGAGACTTCATGGACTTACGGATCTGGCCGACCATCAGCCAGTGTAATACAGCCTTGATACAGAGATGATCTGGCAGTGTAATACTGCTGCCCATTACTCGATGAACAAGCAGATGTTCGTTCATTGGGCAATCTAGATTTTTTAAGCAGGTTTTAGAATCATTGTTTGCCGGCGGCAGATTGTGCTGTCTAGTCAGGATCTGCTGTTGGCAAACAACAATTCAGTATGGGGACGAGTGATGGCATTAGCGATCGCTCCTTCCCATACATTGGAGGAGACTGGTGCATGAAATAACAGCGGTCTTCCACACTAATCAGCAGGCAATTGCCAGGAAGGGACGCTTCCTTCCCGACAATCGCCTGTAAAATCTTTTAATGTAATACAGCCATTAGAGTTAAATAATAACAATCTGACTAAGAGCAGCCACCACTAGAGGGAGCTGAGGAGCTTATTACATACCGTGTACGCTATGAGCTCTATAAAACACAGCGGGTGACATTTATCAAACTATATACATCTGTTTTTTGGTATAAAAATGGCACATGATATGCTGATTGCGGCGTTTTCTTTCTGCAACATTTAGGAGCCATGCCACCTTTCAAAGTTGTCTATATTTAAAGGGGTTATCCAGTAATGGATAATTATGACCTATCCTCAGGATAGGTTACCATAATCACATTGTAGTGGTTCGAGTCCTGGCACCACCAATCAGCTGTTTCAGGGAGCCACCATGCTCACTGGATTTATGGTGAGTACAGCTACCTCCCGGCACGGCAGCTCTCCAAGCACAGGGCTGTACATAGTACAGCAGCTGTGCTTGGTTTTGTAAGTGCAATTAGATCATATGACCATTGTACAGTGACGTCACATGGCCTTGGAAGAGGCCATGGTGCTCATGAAGCGCCCAACCTCTTCTTATAGCTGATCGGCTGGAGTCCCAGGTGTAGGATCCCTACCGATCTGATATTGATGACCTATCCTGAGGATAGGTCATCAATATTAATTACGGGATAACCCTGTTAAGATTGAAAAGTGAGATTAGACCTGGTTATGGCACATTTATTATCTGAAACCCTTGGAAGTGACATCCTAAAGGTAGCCCTTGGTGTATTTTTTAAGACTAAGTCATACAACACAATGCAATTGCACCAAATACATGAAAACTGTGCACTATTTCATAAATGTGGTACAAAACCAGACTTCAAAACCTTTTTCAAATGATAAATGTCCCCCAGTATGCAGTAATCTCCTAAGCTCCCTCTAGTGGTGCAGAATGAGGCAAAACATTCTAAACATAAATCTGCACAAGGTATTGGACCTAAATCTTGACCGAAAATGATCTTTTTAGAACTTTTCCAATAAAGAAATGTACCTTCCTTTAAGTATCCTTTAAGTATTTCAATACCATTACTATACCTTCAGGTTGCTCATTGAGTAACTCATTTCTAGCAACTGAAATATTTTATAGACTATGTGGAAATCCCATAGAAACAGTCATTCTCCAAAATTCCCTGTGCTTCTTGCACTTAGCAGAAGAAACCAAAATGTATATACGGCAGCTAATCTATTTTTGGAAGTTCTCTGATGCGTTTAATTTTAACATCTGTTACAAAAAGCCCTTTGTAATCTTAACTGGAAATGAAAGTGCAATATTCGAGGAGTTTCAGAAGCATTGCGGCCGCATAATGACTTGTTACAGGAATCTGACCTTATTATGAGGCACCTTTAAAGTCACTATATTGCAGTCAGCATTTAGGAAGTGTGGGCCAGAGGTTGAGTGTGGTTATGTAGTGGTTCACTGATGTTGCATAAAGGAAAATAAAAGCTGAGAAAATCCGAATAATTTTCTGCTAGATCCAAACTGAGTGGGAAAATCTGCTGCTATTACAGCTGGGCTCCTCGGGTTTCTCAGGCTTGGTTTTCGTCTTCTACACTGGACTAAATGTTATGAAGAATCAAAAATACCAAGCAGTGCAAATGTGCTGTAGGTTCATGCACAGTGTAAGACCTCGCCAAGAGACCCACAGCTTGTTTTTTTTTCTCCTGATCTTTTTTTTTTACTACTCTCCCAAAAAGTGTTTTGGGTGAGGGGTTGTTATCACCCCTTACACATAATCTTTGCTTATGGCAGCCTTACATACAGCATGTAGTCAAAAGAAGCAAAGCTGCAATATAAAGCATCCAGAAGGACAAACCACCAAGCTTTGGTGAGACAGGGAGTGGATTTAAAGTATATCTGTCACCTGTGACCTCCCTATCAAACTGTTTTCATAGACACATATCTGTAGTACACCTGATTAAAATGCTGCTTTTCTTTTGTGGATCTGAGGGTCCATTCCTGAGTTATGATACTTTTTCATAATATGCAAATTAAGCATTTGGTGCAATAAGGTCCTCACCATTGCTCTTGTTGCAACTAAGCTCCTCTCCTTTTTGTGGCCAGCCTCTCCCTGGCTGCTTGGCCCTGTCAATGAAACCAACAAGAGAGGGACTGGCTTAGGGGTATAACTACCATAGTGGCAGACCATGCGACTGCTATGGGGCCCAGGGCAAGATGGGGCCCAGTCTTAGTTGGGATCATCTCCTCTTCTACTGGAGGTGAAAACTTGGTCAGGACTCTTTTAGCAAACTTTTAGCAAATGAGGCAGTGGAAAAATGGCCCAAGGGTCATTGAAAAGGGATTAGGCAGAAACCCTTCTGTCCTGTGTGGGGGCCCTGGTTTGATCTTTGCTATGAGGTCCTTACTTCTCTATGTACGTCACTGGACTGGCTGAGAAATTAGTGGAGCTTGGGTGCAACAAAAGCAATGGTGACACCCTCAGTGCCCCAAAGGCCTAACTTTTATAATAAGGAAAAGATCAGGTGAAAGGATCATAACCTGGAAACGGAGCTTCCAATCTACAGAAGAAAAACAGTACTTTAATCAGGTGAACCACAGCCATGTGTCAAGCAGTTGGATTGGTCGGTCACTGACAGATTCCCTCTAAGAATTCATGAAACAATTTATCTGAGCTGTGGTCACAGATGATAGCTGATGATAGCTGCAAAGTGAAATAAAATTAGCAGGTAAAGATTACCCACAAGTCCTGATTCGAGTTTTCAAACCGAACATCTGCTTTGAATGTAAGAAAAAAAATATTACACGACCCTGTACAATGCTCAGGTTAAAAGAACAGGCAGAAAACGTTTCTAAGAATGAGTCCGTTCTGGGTCAAACTAATGATTCACCGGCACTAATATTCTGCTGGTAACATTTCATAATGATTTTCTGGCAGGTGTTCGGATTTGCGTAAACTCTCCTCAGCAGATGTTTTACTCATAATAAAACTTTATAATTAGTTTTACTGCGTCAAAAACAAATCTTGCCGAGCATACTTAGCATGTTTAGATTGTCCTCTCATCTGTGACAAAGTGTTCCTGAAACCCTGACAGAATGCATCCCGAAAAATAATGAACGTCAAGTTCAAATAAAGGAAATAAATAAACTCCATGACCAGGAGGAAACTGTGGTGACATACCAATAAAAAAAAATACCAAAAAGCAAATGTGTCAGGAATCGGCCTGCGAGTGATGCTGTAGATTAGTATATTAACTCAAGCAAAAGCAGAGAACATGAATTTACTTACCGCAAAGTTGGAAGCAGGATATTCATTCATTGCTTTCTCCACCGATTCCTTTCATTAGGTCATATTTTTCAACTGGGTTCTCAGTTCATGCTTAAAGGGGGCTGTCTCATCTGAGACAATGGGGCATATTGCTAGGATATGCCTCCATTGTCTAATAGGTGCAGGTCCCATCTCTGGGACCTGCACCAATCTTCTAAAAGGAGCCCGGAAAATGGTGGAGGGTGCACTGCACATGCTCAGCCGCCGTTTGTTCATTTCTATGGGGCTGTCGGACCCATAGAAGTGAATGGGAGCGGTGGCCAGTCATGTGTGGTGCGCTCCCATTCACTTCTATGGGGAGAGCTTTTGCTGGTGGCCGGACTAGAGTCCTCTAACCACCACTTTGGCCTGTTCTGTTCTTGATATAGGTGCGGGTCCCAGCTGTTGGACCCACACCTAAGTTTAAAAGGAATGTGTAAGGTAGTAAGACCTTACAGACAGGTTCTTTTCACTCTGGGTGGTATACGTGGCTTCCCTTTCTAGCACGGCAAAATGATTCAGGTGGACACAGGTGTAACCTACATAAGGTGGTTTTTACTGGTCTTTCATGGGGCAACAAGCTTATGGTCACAACCATATTTTGTCAGGCAACAGGCTTTTGGTTATTGCCTCTTAGTATCGGCACATTCTTGGTTAGAGGCAACAGGTTAGTTGGGTAGCCTGTCTCTTCATGTGGCAACAGGCAAATGTAACAGTCCCCTTAAGGCCTCATGCAGAAATCCGTGGACCACGGTCCGTGAAAACCCAGCCTGCGGTCCTGCTGAGTGCACGAGCGAACTGTGTCATTGGTTGCTATGACGCCGTGCGCTTCGTGCTGCCGACGCTGCACAGTAATACACTGGTATAGATCATACGAGTGTATTACTGTACAGTGGCGGCTGCACGAAGCGCACGGCATCATAGCAACTAATGACCCCGTGTGCTCATGCACTTAGCAGGACCACAGGCTGGGTTTTCACGGACCGTAGTCCACGGATTTCTGCATGAGACCTAAGAGACATCTCATTCTCCCTCTGGCTGATATTGTACCCATTTTCTGGGCGATGACACTCTGGCCCAGGTGTTCTCAGAGAAGCATGAATGAAAATGGTTGTATCTGCAGCTATGACTACAGCGATCTCTCCACATGGTGCTGCATTGCACAGTCTGCACAGTCTCTAACATATGTGATATCTGTAACTTCACAACCACCGGACACATTATTGTCAGTCAGAGTATGCCTTTTTTCATAACATACAATGTTGCCTGTAGGCTGTAGGCTGGCTGATCTTGATTAGAGATTAACAATTATAGAGGCCTTGTCTGCCTCCAGGATGCACACACTAGGATTCAGATGCCCTAGCTAGTCCCTGAAGGGGTTGCATCCTGATGACTAGAACCAATCACCTCGACTATCTAGCTAGTTAATCACGGGACTAATGCTGGCTTTGTTTCCAGCGCTACCTCACTCTTCCATCACCTGCCTGCTTCTGATTGCCCCTGACCATGAGGTTTACAGAGCACTGCTACTTATAATCTTGCTATGTACTCTCAGTTCTCTGACTACATATTTAAAGACCTTATCCAAATCAGATCACTCAATGATGCTTACAAAACCAACATTTACAATTTACAGCTATATATTAAATGACATTTTGCACTATATCCATTACACCAATGTGGTCCATCTACAATGTCTATCACATCCTGCACAAGCTATATGAGTTCATAGTGGTAACATGCAGTCAAAGCCTGTCTGAGACATTTCCCACTTTTCTACAGCTTTGTCCAGGGCTCATGCACTACCTTCAGTACCAGTCCTTAGTGCAGCACCTTCATTTGTGGTCAGGGTTGGACTTGGGTTTCTTTGGCCCACCAGAAGCAATTATTCTCGGGGCCAATAGGCCCAAACCGACATCTGGAACCCCCACCAATGAGCTCTTTGCAAAGGTAGCAGCACTCGCAGTGGTGCAGTGTCCTTCCCTGTGCTCACCAACCACAGCTCAGTAAATTGTATAGCAGCATTCACTTCTATGGGGCTTCGCTGCGCCTAGGCCACATGACCGATGAAAGTGTTGTCACTCGGCTAGGGAAAGTGGCTAGAAGGCCGCAGCGCTACTGAGAGCCTTGTGCCTTCTCAAACAGTTGATTGGCAGGGGTCCCAGGTGTAGAACCCCTAAAGGATCAGATACTGATGACCTATTCAGAGGATGGGTCATTAGTATTTAAGTCTTGGGAAACCCCTTTAATGCTATCTAATAGATTTAGATTTAAAAAAATAGACCCTAAAGGCAAGTTATTGACTTCAAAGACAGGTGCCAAATGCCAATGTTCTTTTTTTTTTCTTCTGGACTTTTGGGACTCACTGTGGTATCAGAGCCTGGACCCAACGGAGTATCCTCTGTTACTCAGGTGGGCCAGTCCAACGATGCTTGTGGTACCCAGCTGGTGTTTCTTATCATTAAAAAAAATCATAGAGCATGTATAAAATACATTACATTACAAAACTAACATGTCATATCAACGTTACTGCACATTACAGTACACTTAAGTACGGTAGACTTAAGTGCAGGGAAATGTATGTATGCATGTACAGTATACCGCATATAGCAAGCAAGGTATAGCAACAGTCAACAGGTCAACTACTGTAGGTGTAGTGGCTACAGCAACAGCATAAATGTTAACCAGTACCAAAAAGTGCTTTATACAAAGGATGCTTTCTTGTAAGAGAGGACACACTTTTTTCAACTGTAAATGTAAATGAATCACCTATATTAAAAAAAATAAATAAATAAAACTATATACTGGTACAAACTCCTTTTTTATCTGTTTGTTTTTTATTCTGATTGTAGAGTTTTTAAAATTCTTTTTATCTGTACATAATTATGAGGCGGCATCTTGTTGAAGTTGGAGATATGCTTTTTGGCAGTATATGGATCATAGGAACCTGCAGTCTGGAGATGACTCATTGATTTCTAAGGGAGAGTGTTGTGAGCATGCTCTGTGACCTGTAGGAAGGGGAGGAGGTAAGCTAGGACCACTCCCTATTGTAAATGGGAAAGCAGCATAAATGGAAAATATTTGTTCAATCTTAAACATTCCCTGACTTTAAATGGTTTGTCTAAAATTAGAAATAAAATGGATTTCCTGTTTTTCCTAAAGTAGAGCCAATGTTGTCCACTGTCTGTGTCCCTTTTTTCTAATCCTCTACAACCCCTTAATTTCCCTTATTATAGTCGAAGAATTCTGTAGACCAAACTATTTTAACAGTTTAGTATTTTGCATAGCTCCTTGATCTGACATCTCATTTTATTTATTTCTAATTGTCCATAGAAAATGATTATTATTTTTTTCAAATTTCTAAAAAAAAACAAAAGAAGTAGTAAAAGTCTTAAGACTTTCCAGCAGGTCCGCCAGCTCCCACACGCTCCTCAGAGAACCTGCCTCCTGCTGTCCCAGTATAAGGGGAGTGAATAGAAAGTCTTCTCATACTGTAAAGTCACATTCAAGGCTAATTAGTTATTAGTATGTAATTATGGTTATTTCATTTCATCACAATGCCAGTGTGATTTGTTTCCTGGTACTTGATCCTTTAGAGTGGCTATTTTAACAGTCGAAGGGCGATAGTAAAGCTGAAAGCTGTTATTTGCCGTCTCTTTAAATTAGACTCTTTTCCATTCCTACAGCCTTGCTCCACTTGGGTAAACAGTATTTGTTTCATTGAAAAAACAGTAGACCTGACTTAGACTGATGGAATTGCTGGACAGACTGAGAATGCAAAAGCGTCGGAAATATTGGACATGGGCAGTGGCATACATAAAGAAGTAAGGGCCCCATAGCATAGATCAAACCAGGCCCCCCACACAGGACAGAAGGATTTCTGCCTAAACCCTTTTCAATGACCTTTTGGCCATTTTTCCACTGCCTCATTTGCTAAATGTTGTTCCTTTAGAGGGTGGAGTCCTGAACAAGTTTTCACCTCCAGTAGAAGAGGGGATAATCCCAACTAAGACTGGGCCCCCTCTTGCCCTGGGCCCCATAGCAAGGATCAAACCAGGCCCCCCACACAGGACAGAAGGGCTTCTGTCTAAACCGTTTTCAATTAGGTTTTTGCCATTTTACCACTGCCTCATTTGCTAAACGTTGTTCCTTTAGAGGGTGGAGTCCTGAACAAGTTTTCACCTCCAGTAGAAGAGGAGATAATCCCAACTAAGACTGGGCACCCTCTTGCCCTGGGCCCCATAGCAGTTGGTAGTAACGCCCCTGGACCTGGGCCACTTTCAGTGGCATACATAGAGAAAAAAGGGCCCCATAGCAAGAAACCAGGCCCCCCACACAGGACAGACGGGTTTCCGCCTAAACCCCTTTCAATAACCCATGGGCCATTTTTTCCACTGCATCATTTGCTAAAAGTTGTTCCTTTAGAGGGTAGAGTCCTGACCAAGTTTTCACCCCCAGTAGAAGAAGAGATGATCCCAACTGGGTCCACTCTTGCCCTGGGCCCCATAGCAGTTTCATGGTCTGCCGCTATGATAGTTACGCCCCTGGCCAACTTGAAGAGGGTGAAATATAGTAATTTCTTGCTCATTGGCCCATTCTAGTAGTATTATGCTTTCAGCTTGTCGTTAATCAGGAAAATCTTTTTGGAACCTAATTGTATTCTACAAATTGACCCACAATTATATAAATTGGCATCTATATAGCAAAAAGTAGGCCCTTTCAGGAGCTGCTTGACACCACCATGGTCATTTTACACACGACAGGAGATCTTGGTATCCCTATTCCATTTTAATAACTTAGGCACATATTCCATGTTCTTGGTTTGCTAATTTTGAAGCCCATATGGAGACCACATACCTTTGTACGGTCCCACCAACTGTTAAAATGAAGACAAAACCAAGCTGAAATGTGTCCATTTGACATAGTGGATGAGCCCCCTTGAAAATGTTCTGTTTCTTGTGCTACTCTCATCCAACTTCAACCAGTGACTGAGAGTCCTTGGGTCCATCAGAGAAAATGTTTTGGAGGCCTGCCCTCCATCTATATAAATGTGAAATTAAGTATAACATCACCAAATGGAAAATTAAATATAACATCACCAAAAATACACTTTAAAAATACACTAATTGGCATAAAAAATAATGCACCCAGATAGAAGTATTGGCTAGTCGCAAAACTTAGCATGTGGTTATGTCTCATGCAGATATGTAAATGATTACAGGCCTGGTCTGGTTAGACACTGGGTCTTGCCACAGAAGGGCATAAAACTGCTTATCTCGATGCCCTAAATAAAAAGGTTCTCAGAGGTTACTTTTGGGTAATGTACCTCTTGGTGAAAGATCACTGATGGCTAGACATGCCTTTACAACTCAGAGTCATTTTGCCCAGTTGAGAGACATTGAGAGAGGGCTCATCAATGGACTAAGAGAAGCAGGAAGTATGAATTGCCCACCAACTAGGCGGCTCTGGTTTTGCAGGCACACATGGCGAATAGGCTCCAACAGGCAAGCATGGGGAGCTCCCACAGTTTCTTTGTCCACGATCCAGACACATAACCTTTTCTGTGGCCAGATAATTTCCAAGTGCTTAACAGAAGGAAATTTGCTGTCTCAGAGACCATTATGTTTCCTGCCATTGACAGCCAGCCATTGTTGCCTTCATTTGCAGTGGCATCATGATCAAGAAACCTGGGCTGAAACTATTTTGTCTTTGTGTCCAGGCTAGATGTGGCCTAGCAGGGCACTAGAGCCTCCTTGTACAGTTTTTCCCAGTAAATGTATCCTTCCACTGTTATATTGCAGTCACTTACATATACTATCATTACATTCGCACATAGAAAGTTTAATTTGATTCCAACAACTCCTTCGTGGTGCGGTCTATTTTTGTCAATGATGTTTTTAAACAATAGGACGTTTTCTGAGAACATGTTCCTTTAAGGCAGAACGAAACTTCATAATCATAATACTCCTGATAATAATAACTTCACTGCTCTCCCCACTGCTGGCAACAGTTCAACATGCTAAACCGCTGTCAGAGCTCCTTTAAGGGTATCTATATTTTTCAGTAAATAGACTATAAGAAAAGTTCAATAGAAAATAATTACTTTCATAAAAATGAGATCAGAAATTAATTTGCTAAATTCTGGTTTTCAGTCTGTTGAGGTTTGAATGTCCGAGCCACTTGTGATCCTGATTAATTAAAATTCTCATCTCCATAGAAACATAAAATGGCAAACTCCATCCTTCGGAAATAAGGTTAGACAATGGACAAAAGCCTATTGGCCTGTCTTTTCTGCCTTTCACTCTGCATTGTCTCCCATTTCCTTTCAGACTGTCTGACGCGTTTTGTCTTTCTTCATGGTATTGAAGGTTGTGTATTTGCTGTATTCATATATCTTCCACATATAACTCAATAGAGATAATTAGGCTTGTAACTGGCAGGTTCAATTAAATTAATAATACATAGTGTTCAGGACAAGTTTGCGGCTTGATGACTATTATAGTCATTAAAGTTTTTAGAACTTTTTTATTCCAAATGTCTATAACTTTTGGCACCTCTCAGATATTCTAATGATAGCAGGTAAGCATTTAGTGGATTAAATTAAATGTTATGTAAATGTAGTAGAGCCAAACTGTAATTAGAAAGATACTGTAGCAATATTATATGCAAAGACTTACTGTATTTTCCGCTCCATAAGATATACTTTTTTCCCCAAAAAAGGAGTGAAAAATGTCAGTGCTTCTTATGAGGTGAATACCAATAAGTGCTCCATTATAGAAGTGCCTAATAGTACACAAAAGGACTGGGGAGCCGTAAATATATAGTGCTCCTGGTGATGGCTTTACTATTCGACTCCCGCGCTGTGACCTAAAAGCGTTCAACGCCGGGACGTATTGCACAAAAGCGCGCACTATGACCTGACTCTGTCCAATGACAGGTCAGAGTGCAACCCTGAAGAAAGAGCGAGCTGTATCTCCAGAGTGCAGGCGCCTTCTGGAGTGGGAGAGGTAGGCACCATTATTTATTGTATCCCTGATGAAGGTTGGGGGTCTGATCTGAGATCTGATAAAGATTGGGGGTCTGATCTGAGGTCTAATAAGGATAGAGGTGTGATTTGGGTATCTGATCTGAGGTTTGATGAAGATTGTGGGTCTGGTGAAGATCGTGGGTCTGATCTGAGATCTGATGAAGAACAGAAATGTGATTTGGGTTGTCCAATAAAAAATGGCGGTCTGATTTGGGGATCTGATGAAGATTGGAGGTCTGATCTGCAGACTGATGAGGATTGGGGGTTTGGTGAAGATTGAGGAACTGATCTGAGGTGTGATGAAGATTAGGGGTGTGATTTGGGGGTTTGGTATGAGATCTGATGAAGAATGGGGGTCTTATCTGAAGTCTGATGATAAATATTTTTCTTATTTTCCTCCTCTAAAACCTAGATGTGTCTTACAAAGAGGAAAATATGGTTCCTCACCAGTTTCCCTTATCATTCCTTTTTCTTATCCATTGTTGCTGCTGCTCTAAGTTTTATGCTCCAATGACAAGGCAAACCATGATACTGATGAACACATGTGCAGAGCACACTGCCCACCTAATTGATCAATTAAAAGAGAAAGTACACTACTATCACAATCACAGATCTCATAGGGCCCCATGGCAGTATGGGCCTCTGGTCCCACCCAGTTTCCCAGTATGCTTGAAAAAAATCTCTAGGAGTTCATGTCCTTTATACTACTGAGTGAATAAGTGCTAATTTGTTAGACACAGACTTGGTGACAATAAAGGGGTTGGCTCATTTAGCACAATGGAGACATATCGCTAGGATGTGTAGATAGGCGTAGATAGGTGTGGATGTGGGTTACACCTCTGCGAAGTGAAGAACAACTCGCTGAGCATACGAGGCATTAACTTCCAAAAAGAGCCAAGAGTACACTCTGTTATTTTCAGATTCCCATACAAGTGAATGAAGAGTGCACAGTGCAAGCACAGCCACCTCTCCACTCACCTCTATGCAAGTTCTAGAAATGGCCTATAGACTAGCTGGCGCTCTGACACTTTTGGCACTCCCATAGAAGTGAATGCCCCTTTTTTCAATTTGAATACCCCTTTCTAGACATAGGTGCGAGTCCCAGAGGTTGGATGCACAGCTATCTGACATTGGTGGCATATTCTAGGGATAATGTGTGAATTAGGCCAAACCCTTTAAGTGCACTGAGGGCGGGTCCAAGCCACTATGTGCACCCTTTCACCTCCCTCTCCTTCTCAAGGTGATGACTATGTAGGAACCTGGCCCCATTAATTAAGAAGGGGAGGGAGTAGCTTGCAGAAGAAACAGAAAGAGCAAGGGTTCACAGCATGGCCTGGGCCCGCCCTTGGTGCACTTAACTGCTTATTTGCATATGGAATAAAAGTACTTTTTCTCCAGAATGAAGCAATGGATCGCTAATTGAAAGGCATCATAACATTCAGCAAAACTAGCCCTACAAATCATTGGGGTGAAGGGTATTATCATCTCTCTTGCACCTGAAAAGTGGTGTTAAAAAGTCACAAACTATGAGGGACCGGTCCTAATACCCCTTTACGCAAGCAGTGGCTGTGCTTAAGTTATGTAGAGGAGTCGGCCTTTACATGGGGGGCCGGTCTTAATACCCCTTTGCGCAAGCAGCGGCTGTACCTAAGTTATGTAGAGGAGTCAGCCTCTACATAACTACGTCAGATTCACCGCTGGTCTAAATCTATGCCAGCCCCCTTGCACATTTAAATCATTTTATACTCATAAAACAGGTGTAGAAAATTATAAATAAGATGAACTGTCTGGCCCTCCCCCTTTCCCAACTTATACCGCATCCCCTTTTTAAGACCTGGCGTGAGTGAGAAAAAGTCGCAGATTGTAGCACAAATAACCTTTGTATCGCAATCTGTGCCAGATATATGACAAAAATTGGTGTATGTCTGTTAGTAAATGACCCCCTATGTGTTTGCGATTTTTTAACTACACTTTTTAAAAAATTGGCACATCCCTCGACTTTTACGCCACCCTCGACACTTTTCTTAAAGGGGGTGTGATAAGGGTGGGAAGAGGACATGACCAGCCACTCAGACAAATCTATCTTAATTTACGCCAGTTTTCTGCCACAAATGAAGCCAGAAATCAACGGCAGCTCTGAGCGTTGTAGATTTAGAGCGTTGGGGACGGATCCATTTTGTCTGACACAATAGAAAACGGATCCGTCCTCCATTGACTTTCAATGGAGTTCAAGACGGATCCGTCTTTGCTATGTAAAAGATAATACAAACGGATCGGTTCAGAATGGATGCAGACGATTGTATTATCGTGATGGATCAGTTTGTGAGAGCCTGGACAGATCTCACAAATGGATCCTACAAACGCAAGTGTGAAAGTAGCCTTACATAGTTTATATGGCCGAAAAAAGACATCTGTCCATCCAGTTCGGACTGTTATCCTACAAGTTGATCCAGAGGAAGGCAAAAAACCCTGTGAGGTAGAAGGCAATTTTCCCCACTTTAGGGGAAAAAAATTCCTTCCCGACTCCAATCAGGCATCAGAATTACTCCCTGGATCAACGACCCCTCTCTAGTAACTATAACCTGTAATATTATTACCCTCCAGAAATACATCCAGGCCCCTCTTGAACTCTTTTAGTGAACTTACCATCACCACCTCCTCAGGCAGAGAGTTCCATAGTCTCACTGCTCTTACCGTAAAGAATCCTCTTCTATGTTTGTGTATAAACCTTCTTTCCTCCAGACGCAGAGGATGTCCCCTCGTCAGAGTCACAGTCCTCGGGATAAATAGATGATGTGAGAGATCTCTGTACTGACCTCTGATATATTTATACATAGTTATTAGATCTCCCCTCAGTCGTCTTTTTTCTAAAGTAAATAACCCTAATTTTGATAATCTTTCTGGGTACTGTAGTCCACCCATTCCAGTTATGACTTTAGTTGCCCTCCTCTGAACCCTCTCCAGCTCTGCTATGTCTGCCTTGTTCACAGGAGCCCAGAACTGTACACAGTACTCCATGTGTGGTCTGACTAGTGATTTGTAAAGTGGCAGGACTATGTTCTCATCACGGGCATCTATGCCTCTTTTTATGCAACCCTTTATCTGCATTATGGATAAATCTCTCCCATTGTGTCTGGAATTTCCTGATGATGGACTCCCTTTAAGTGACATCTTTGCAGTATGGCGGATATGTTGTGGGATGTAAATGGAAGTTTAGATGAAAGAACTGACAATAAAATGTCGTCTGATATTCCAAGAGGAAAAACTTAACAATGCTGTATTATTTCTAACATAAAAGCTGCTGAGCAAGTTATCCTGATATCCTTCCAAGTGTCAGACTGCTGGGCAAGAACCTGGAGACGGCCTGGCATACACAACGGTCCAGGAATCCAAAAGGAAATTCTTATGAAACAGACACCTGCCCAAAGGTAAATAGACAGAAAATAGTCTGTGGCCAGAAATTCATGTAAAAGTTTGAAAAAAAGAAAATATCTTGAACAAAAAAGTGCCCTCTAAATGTTAACAATTCCATTGCATATAAACCTCTCCATAACCTCAGATATTTTCATGGCCTTAAAAACAATCTGATGTCTCTTCTGATGTGTCGGTACATATTCCCCATCAAATAAAAATTCTGGAGCAATTTTTTTCTTAGAACTTTGTGTTCTGTCCTTCTGTTATTTCTCCTGGAATTGTATGACTGATAATTGGGTTTTACTATTTCTGTTATTTATAGGATGTGTTCCTATAAAACTGTCAGCTTCGATTAACCTCCTCAAAACCGGGGGCGATTTACCCTGCTTCCTGGTCAGATGAATCTTTTGTTTATTTATTTTTTTTATAATACATACATCATAAGATTTTTTCCATTAGGTTATGTAAATAAATTTCTCTCCTTTTTACAGTCATACATGGGGCTTTATTTTTATGTCATTTTTATTTTAGTGTTGTTTTTGTCCTTTTTAATAACCAGGAAAATGCAAAAGAAAAGGGAAAAATATTCTGTTCAATTTTTTTTCCTTTTTTTTAATTAATTATTATTATTATTTTTTTTTTTTTAGTACAACTTGCAACTGAAATATATTTATGGGTTGTGGTCACCAAGAATAGGGCCAGAAGCTGAGTTGAGGCATTTAATGGCTTTTTTTTATTATTATGTAACACTTATTATCATTATTATTATTATTATTATTATTACTATTATTATGTAACGCCTGTACGTGGGGAAAGACACAGACCATTAACCCTGACCTGGAACCCAGCCCACTTTCCCTATTTGCAGCAGTAAATACCACAGTGCACCACAAAATACTGCCACTCTTGCCACTGCATTCAACTGTATCACCATCCTTAGGAAGGTAATTCCGTTGAATTTAGGAGAATACATCCAGCTGATGGCCAGGTGCATAAGTACCTGAGGCTCCCAGCATAAATTAATGCTTAAAGCGTCATTATAATCATTATGTACCCCACTAGCAGCCATGAAGAGGGCTCTGGCGGCCCCAAGGGCATTGGCCCACCAGGTAATTTCCCTGTTGGGTCTATGGCGAGTCCACCTGTCACGCGAGGTCGGCGTCGCTCTCCCTCTGCACGACATCGCCGAACCTCTCTGTCCCCCTAGAGACGAGCAATAGGGAATTGAAGTGCTGGTCTTGTCAGCCAGCACTTCATGAGTTAATTCTCTGTTTGGGTTTAGCCATGTGGTGCTGATCACACCGCCTGACCGCCTGACTCCCCAAGCTTGCAGTCTGTGGAAGCATTTTTTCAGGCCTTAGGCCTATTATATGAGGAGCCTGACTTGACTTCTGTAGCTGAGACTCAGCTCAGAGACATTCAGCAGGGTAACCGTCCAGTAGAGGATTACTGTGCTGAGTTTAGAAAGTGGTGTGTTTCCTCTGGATGGAATGACCCAGCTTTGAGAAACCAGTTTAGCGAGGGGCTGTCTGACCATCTTAAGGACTTACTTGTCAGTTACCCTACTCCTGACACCCTAGAGGCGACCATGACACTAGCCATTAAACTGGATCGTCGAGTGAGGGAGGGAACGTTCAGATATTCCTCAGGTTGTCGTCCTGCCTGAATCCCCTCTTCCGAGTCCACCTTCTACCAGGGTCCTGGAGGAGTTCATACAGTGGGGAGGAACTTTGAGAGATCAGAGACGCTTGAATGGAGCCTGTTTCTACTGCGGTGAGACGAACCACTGGCTCCAGCAATGCCCGAAACTTCTGCCCTCTAGAGAGCTTTCTGCCGGAAGTAAGGTAACCCCAGCGGTGGTAAGGAGGAAAGTATTATTACCTATCTCCATTGCGTACAACCAACTCAGGGGGTCCGGTAAGGCTTTTGTTGATTCTGGTTCTGCCATTAATTTTATTGATTTTGATTTTATACAATCTGTGGGGATTCCGCTAGTTTCTTTAAGGGAGGTGATTGAAATTATCGCACTGGATTCCACTCCATTGAATAATGGGAGAGTGGAGTTTTGTACTCCTGAGGTTGTATTAACTGTAGGAATTACCCATACCGAGACTTGTTCCTTCCTTGTATTAAAGGATTTACCTGCCGACCTTGTTTTAGGTCTGCCATGGTTACAGGACCACAACCCTGTGATCAACTGGTCGGTAGGTGAATTGGAAAAATGGGGAATGAATTGTGACAAATGTTGTAGATCAGTATTGCAGTTGGGAGGTACCACTGAGTCTCTTTCCTTGCCCAAGTATATCGGCGATTTTTCAGATGTTTTTTCCATGTCCGAGACTGAGTTCCTCCCTCCTCACCGGCAATATGATTGCACCATCGACCTTATTGAGGGATCCAAATATCCCAAAGGTCGCATTTATAATCTCTCTACTCCTGAACGTCAGTCCATGAGGGATTATCTCAAAGAGAGTCTGGCCAAGGGTCACATCCGGCCTTCAGTTTCTCCCATGGGGGCAGGTTTTTTCTTTGTTGGTAAAAAGAATGGAGGATTGAGGCCCTGTATCGATTACAGGGAGCTCAATAAAATCACTGTTAAAAACAGATACCCGTTGCCCCTTATTCCTGACTTGCTGAATCAGGTCCAGGGGGCCTGTTGGTTCACCAAGCTGGATTTGAAGGGGGCATACAACCTAATCAGGATTCGTGAGGGGGACGAATGGAAAACTGCTTTTAATACCCCGGAAGGTCATTATGAGTACTTGGTAATGCCTTTTGGGTTAAGTAACGCTCCGGCAATTTTCCAAAACTTTGTCAATGACATTTTTAGACCATTTATTGGGAAATTTGTAATTGTCTATATTGATGACATCCTGATTTTTTCTGCAGACTGGGAAAGTCACGTATCTCACACCAGGCAAGTGCTGGAGGTGTTGCGTGAGAACAAGTTGTTCGTTAAAGGGGAAAAGTGTATCTTTGGTGTTCAGGAAGTGGCCTTTTTGGGATACATTCTCACCCCTTTTTCTTTCAAAATGGACCCAGTTAAAGTACAGGCCATTGTGGATTGGGTGCGACCTTCCTCTTTGAAGGCGCTCCAGCGATTTCTGGGGTTTGCTAATTTTTATTGTAAATTTGTCAAAAAATTTTCAGTGGTAGCCAAACCCATTACGGATTTGACTCGCAAGGGGGCTGATCTGGTCAATTGGCCCCCTGCAGCTATTGAGGCCTTTGAAAGGTTAAAGCAGTGTTTTATTAATGCTCCTGTGTTGGTCCAGCCTGATCAAAGTAAGCCTTTTGTAGTTGAGGTGGATGCGTCTGAGGATGGTGTGGGGGCTGTACTGTCCCAGGGGTCTTCCACCTTAACTAATCTTATGCCATGCGCCTTCTTCTCCCGCAAGTTCTCTCCTGCCGAGAGGAATTATGATATTGGGAATAGGGAGTTGCTTGCAATCAAGTGGGCATTTGAGGAATGGCGTCATTTTTTAGAAGGGGCATTTCACCGCATAACGGTCCTCACGGATCATAAGAATTTAATGTTTTTAGAATCGGCTAAGCGATTGAATCCTAGATAGGCGAGGTGGGCTTTGTTCTTTACTCGTTTTGATTTTTGTGTTACCTTCAGACCCGGGAGCAAGAACGTTAAGGCCAATGCCTTATCCCGAAGTTTCCAGGCGTATCAGCCTCCTGACGTCCCTCCTGAGCCCATCCTGCCAGCTGATATCATCATGGCCGCTACTTCATCTGACCTCGCTTCTGAAATCTCGGCAGGACAACATCTTGCTCCCATTGGTACCCCCAATGACAAATTGTTTGTGCCGGCTCATTTGCGGTTGCGACTGCTGGGTGAGTGCCATAATTCTGTTTTGTGTGGACATCCTGGCATCAATGCCACCAAGGAGTTGGTCTCTAGGCAGTATTGGTGGCCGTCAATCTCCAGAGATGTTCAGGCTTTTGTAACTGCGTGTAACACTTCTGCCAGGTCCAAGAATTCCAAGACACGACCTATGGGTGAGTTACATCCTTTACCCATACCTAGTAGACCTTGGTCACATCTGTCCATGGACTTTATCACGGATCTGCCATGCTCTGAGGGTAAAACCGTGATATTTGTGGTGGTTGACAGATTCAGCAAAATGTGTCATTTTATTCCTTTATGTAAATTACCCTCTGCGAAGGTCTTGGCGTCCGTGTTCATTGATAATATTGTCAAACTGCATGGTGTTCCTCAGAATATCGTTTCTGATAGGGGAGTACAGTTTGTGTCTAGGTTCTGGAGGACGTTCTGTAATAAGATTGGTATCTCTTTGTCCTTTTCATCAGCCTTTCATCCGGAGACCAATGGTCAGACTGAACGTCTTAACCAATCCGTTGAGCAATATCTCAGATGTTATGTTTCTGATAACCAGCATGTGTGGGCCAGATTCCTGTCTCTGGCTGAGTTTGCAATTAATAATCGTGTTAATTCATCCTCTGGGATGTCGCCGTTTTTCTGCAATATGGGTTTTCATCCACGCTTTAGCTCCTTTTCCCCATCTGCGTCGGTTGTCCCAGAGGTCAATGATTTTTCTCAAGAACTGTGCACAGTTTGGGCACAGGTTCAGTCGAACCTGGAAAAGGCCCAAGGAGCTCAAAAAGCTAAGGCTGATAGAAAACGTTCTAAGGGTGTGAATTTTAAGGTTGGGGATAAGGTATGGTTATCGACTAAAAATCTCAACATGAGGGTACCATCCTACAAGTTTGCATCTCGCTTCATTGGTCCTTACAGGATCACCAAGGTGATCAATCCGGTTTCATTTAGGTTATGTTTACCCGACTCCCTTCGTGTTCATAATGTTTTTCATGTGTCTTTGCTCAAACGTTATGTTGCTCCCGTTGGTCCTGAGGAACAGTCTCCGCCTCCGGTTGAGGTAGCAGGACAAATGGAGCATGAGATTGCCAGAATTGTGGATGTGAGAAGGGTCCGGAATTCCTTCCAGTACCTCGTACATTGGAAGGGGTTCGGTTCTGAGGACAGGTCTTGGGTACCGTTGACCAGGATGCATGCAGACTCGCTCATCCGAAAGTTCCATCTGCAGCATCCCGATAAGCCTGCTCCCGCTGGTAAGGGTCCGGTGGCCCCTCGTGAAGGGGGGGGTACTGTCACGCGAGGTTGGCGTCGCGCTCCCTCTGCACGACATCGCCGGACCTCTCCGCCCCCCTAGAGACGAGCAATAGGGAATTGAAGTGCTGGTCTTGTCAGCCAGCACTTCATGAGTTAATTCTCTGTTTGGGTTTAGCCATGTGGTGCTGATCACACCACATGGCTACTTTACATATTGTTTGGACAGCTTGCTCCGCCTCAGGTCATGTGATGCTGGCCACATCACATGATCCTGGGCAGGCTATTTTAAGATGGCAACTGCCTCACTCAGACGCCTGTGATTAGTTTATACCTTTGATCAGTGCTTGTGCGACCTTGTGTTTTGGATTTGCTATTTGGACTCTGACTTTGGACTTGGACCTCTCTTCTCTTGACCCCTGGTATTTACGCTATCTCCTGTGTTTGACCCGGCTTGCTGACTACTCTATCATTGTGTTTGTTCCGTCTGTGTTTTGTCTCTCCCTGTGTTCCCTTTCCCTCCCTCTGCGCTTACCCAGTATAGGGAAAGTTTTCGTGGTTGTCCTCGGCCGCCTAGAGCCGTTTGAGGCAAGTAGGTAGGGAAAGAAGGGGGGTTTCAAGTACAGGGCACACCTTCCCTTGTCTCCCCCGTGACACCACCCCAGTCAGTCAATAGCTTGCCCGTTCTCTTCCTCCTCTCAGTGCTGACATAGTGATCTAATAGTGAATCATTACAGAAACCTTTCATTCATCCCGACTAAATTCATAGAAACGTATAGCTATATCTCTCTCTAGACAGTGGAGAAAGACATTGTGGGAACATAACATACAATGTGTATCTCTGTGGGCTATAGGTAAGGGACTATTTTGTACAAAGGGGAAGAAAGAGCTAATTGCAGTGTATCCTGGGAGATTCAGGCCCTTGACCGTCTCATGTGAGCTGCTTCCCACCCACAGAAAGGGAAGACAGTCCTCCAGATAAGCAGATGTTAGTAAAAATAACTTTTATGTATTTATTTATTTAATATTTCTGATGATCTGCTTGTTTAATAGATACAAAAAGAATCAGAATGGCTAAACCTAAGCCAGTCCTCCTCCTTCTTTCTGACTTCCCTTTCTTTACTGCACAAGCTGTCAGTGTAAAAATTCACCAGAACTCAAGTTCTGAGACCCTAATCTTTTGTTGAAATGGGCTGCTTTACATCTCAGCATCTCAGCTTAGTAAAGCAAATCCAGGTTTCAGCCACTTGGCATACTGAGCGTGACCCCAGAATGGTTAGATCAGACTGCCAGTAGATGCATACCAATGTGCACTGGTATGCTTTATATGCTTCACATGCTGATGTTTTTCAGTCCAACCTGTCAGAAAGTAGATGCAGAGCTAAATTTGTCATTTAACTGTCTGTGCATCATGATTACTCATGCTTTTTTCATACAGGGCAGTTTTAGCACTGTTTTTACTGTTGTTTTTACAGTTTTCTTTTTTTTTAACCAAGTATAGGATTAGATTAATTTCCAAGATGAAATTTAAAAGTGATAACTAGTTTTATAACTACCTTCATCCGAATTTCAGGAAAAATTTGATTCACCACAAATCAGAATTTCCTGGTGCTTCATGGTAACCAATCAATTTTTGCCTGATATGACGGTTAAAAAAAAATATATATATTCACCTCATCCATTTGCTCGCGGAGAGGCAATCTTGATTGGATGGCATATGGATGAGGTGAGTATGTATTTTTTTTAACCCATGATTAACTCCAGAGAGGCCTTAATGTGACAGATGCCATGATCCCAATTGAATGTGGCACCTGAGGGATTCACTGACGGGGGATGCAGCGTGATCACTGTTCCCTGTCATTGTGCCTACTAGATATGATGGAATGTGATTTGTGACAAAGTAATTTGTAACAAATCAAATTTGTTTGTGAACTTTGGTGAAGCAACCAAATCAACCAAATCAAATTTTGATAACTTCACTTATCTCTAGTGATCACCAATATGGCTTCACTTCCTGTTCCAATATGACTTCATTTCCTGTTCCAATATGGCTTCACTTCCTGTTTTCAGGAAAATGCCAGTAACCCTGTAAGTAATGACCAAAGTTTGACTACTGCACTGACTTCCAATATATACATTTTTTTTTTGTTTTGGGTAAAAAAAATAATTGTAAGATAGATGAGTTTTTTTGGCCATCCTTCCTTTGAGCTTTGCCTTATGCTGTTCCTCTGCTAACCCCCCTCAATCCCAGATATGTATAATTAAAAGTTATCACTCCTTGTCAACGAGATGTGATCAACTGTAGAATGAACCTCATTTGGTTCCACCAAAGAGGTTTGAGGTTAGACTCTTGGGGTGGTCCATGATGGCAGTGCTCTGATCTGTATTACATGGCCACTTCAACCATAAATAAGGCATACATAATGTTTTATGTGAAGGATTTACAGACCTAAGAACCATGATTTTTTTCACGTATCCCAGATGGGTTAAAAATCCATCTTCGAGCATCACGTTGAACGTTCTATCTTCTGACAAGTGATCTCTCGTGTCCTGGCTCTTATTATTGAGCTCATTATAGAAGCAGATGACTAAACATAAGCCATTAGTTTGTAGCGTAAAATTCCTGAACTCTTTGTACCCCTTTTCAGTCCATTTCGTGCATAGTTTTAGCACATGCTTTGGAGTTAGATGATTTGAATATTGCTGAAGTAGGATTGCACGCAGCTGGAGAGCATTAAATGAGCCTAAATGATATACAAAGTGCATGGTTATATTAAGGAACAGGAGAAGATATCAGAGTTTGGTTTAGCAGACTCCGTTTCAAAGCCTTTCAAAGCCTTGTAATTGTCCTGTTTACTGGATTCCAGTGCAAAATCTTCTTCTCCGAAAGTATAATGGAGCTAAGCTACAAAAGGCAAAATCAGGGCATGGACCAAATCATTTATGGGACACGTAGACTCAATGGTTATGGTGGAAGATGGTGGACTAGGGATAAAGCTTGGTGTACAGAGGGGTAAATACACTTTTGCATGACTGTAGATCTCTTTGAAATGTTGGAGTGTGAGTGTGATATAAGGTGGATCAAAAAAGTTGGTTGATTTTCATCAAGTTCCTCCAATGGAAGAAATATTCACTGGGAGAGAGTCGTCTGTACTGCTGGGAGGTTTGTTTTTCTTCATTTAAGCATAGGCCACTAAGTAAATTAGTACTGTTGTACATTGTGAATGGATTTTGGTAGAAAAATATCCTGCCCTACAAGAAAATAGAATTGTGCAAACCGATTGTTTCATTTCGGAGATGTACTAAAATAACGGATAAGTGAGTGAAGGGTAAAATCTGGTAGGATGATCATATTTCAGTGCAAGAAATGTACTAGCTGCAGCTTCTTCAGATCTTCTAGGTGTTCGTGGTTGGGTGCAGTAACTAGTGATGAGCAAAGTATAGAAAATGTACTCCGTCTGCTTGGCCGAATTTTGCAAAAAAATTTGCAAATTCGTCACAAAGCGCATTTCTTTGTAAGTAGTGGATGCAATGACAGGGAGCGGCAATTTTACAGCATAAAATGTAAAAAAAAATAAATAAAATTATACTACCCTTATCCATTTGATTGCAAAGAGCCAGATGCCCCCATCTTGATTGTAGATCCAGCACGAAATCTTGTGGGACCCGTGATGACGTCATCACTTCGGCCGCCGGTGTGGTGACGTCATACTTCACTGTGCATGGGATATTGCGCATGATCTTCAATCAAGATAACAGCGGCCCACTCTTCGTGCTCAAACAGATGAGTTAAGTATGATTTTTTTTTTTTTTTTTTTACCGACATTCATGGAAAATTGATTCATTGCCACAAAGCACAAGGAAATTCGGCTTAGTGGAGAATCAAATTTTCCCTGAAATTCGGATGGAATTACACTTCGCTCAACACTAGCTGTAACCCACGGGATTCATGATTATATAACATACAAAACTTCATGCTGTTTTCTGCCCTTGAGGCTTTTTCTATGTATGGAAGAGTATACTCTACCTCCACTACGTGTGAGATTTAAAGGGAACCTGTCAGCTCTGGAACATCTTCCAAACTAGAGTAAGCGGTGTATAGTGTAAGTGACGTGGAGTCCGGTTATGTAATTTTTATCTTCGTACTCACTTGCATTCCGAGGCTGTGCTCCCACAAACCTGCAATAAAATGCACTGAGAGGACTCCGGTGCTCACTCACATAATGGAGAGGACTCAAAGAAGAGTCCTCTTAATGTATTTTACTGCTGGTTTGTGGGAGCACAGCGTCATAATGGAAGTGAGTATGAAAATAAAACTTACATATTCGGATTCAGCATCACTTACACTATACAACGCTTACTCTAGTTCAGGGGGTGTTTCGGAGATGACAGGTACCCTTTAAGGAACATCAAAATTCTATTAGAACTGGAAAATGTTACCCTAGATTAATTGCATATGTTAGAGAAAGTCACGGGGCAGAAGTAACTGTCTATTAGTGATGAGCGAACATGTTTGGCCGAATACACTATTACACCGTGTGTCCTCGAGCGCCATACTGGAGTCCCCTCCCCGCACGCTAATTAGCCAATTAGCGTGCGGGAAGGTACTGGCATTCACTGTAATGCCAGTAGCCATGTTAGCTACTGACATTACAGTGATTGGCTGGCCCGGAACCCGTCATCGGGTGCAATAAAGCACCCTGTGACATGTGACCGGATCATACCGAGCCAGAGACAGCTGCTGTAAGCAGGGACAGAAAGAGTAGGGACAGAAGAACGCTAGGCAGGGATAGAATTTGCTCAGAAAAGACCAAAAAGCCCTTTTAAGGGCTATTATATCTTGCTAGCAAACATTTTTTTTATTTTGGGAGTGTTAAAAATAGCGCTAGGTGGCCTGCCATTAACGCCACCTGTGCAGATGCTGCATCCTGTATTACTCTCTGTATACTATATACCTGACATCCTTTGCTATTATTTCTGCTGTTAAGCCCGCAGTGCCTCTTTTGCATCTCACTGTATAACATTTGCGCAAGGAGGGACTTATAGTGTAGGGATAGGATTTGGCTAGGCAGGGCTAGTATTTCTGTTCAAAAGACACAAAAGTCCATTTGTTATATCTGGCTGCATTTTTTTTCTTTTGGGGCAAAAAGGACACAAGTGTGCCTGACACTACCAGCACATGAACAGCACCACCCCCTCTTCCACAAAGTACAGTCTCAGTAGCCAAGAGTCTGGGCAACCGCATCCTCACCCTGATCCTCCTTCCTCCCACCATGCAGAGTCTGGGCAAAGAACTTCGGATATTCCGAGGAGCTTTTTTTATCACCATTCCTTGGCTCAGGCCTCTCGCCAAGGCCGCTTGAAGTGGAATATGAAGAGATACTGTGCCCTGATTCCCAACCTATTGAGCAAACACAGTCTGAAGAAGATGACAGTGGGGAACGGCAAGTAGCGTCTCACTAGGTGCATGATGATGATGAGACACAGTTGCCAATAAGTCAAGGGCAACTAGTGCCTCAAGAGGTTGTTGATGAAGATGAGACGCAGTTAAGTCTGGTTCTTGTTAGCTCACCATGTCAGGAGGAGGAACAGAGTGAGGAAGTGGAAGAGGAGGTGGTGGACGATGAAATCACTGACCCAACTTGGGAAGGTGGCAAGCCGAGCGAGGACAGCAGTACACAGAGGGAGGGATCCACAGCACCGCAACAGGCTGGAAGAGGCAGTGGGGTGGCAAAAGGGAGAAGGCAGGCCACGCCAACCAGGCCCGCAACTATTCCCCGGAGCAGCCCCTTGCGGCAAGCTCCCTTGCCAAGGGTTAGTTGTTCTGCAGTTTGTCGTTTTTTTGAGGAAAGTACTGATGATAAACGGATTGTAATTTGCAACCTGTGCCGTACCAAGATGAGCAGGGGCGTAAACACCAGCAACCTGACCACCACCAGCATGATCCGCCAGATTGCAGCAAAGCACCCTAAAAGGTGGGCCGAACGTCTGGGTCCATGATCTGTGTCTGCAGGTCACACCACTGCCTCCTCTTCCCCTCTGTTACGTGCTGTCCAAGACGCAGGCCCAAATGCCTCCCGCCCTGCACCTGGACCGTCGCAAAAAACATCAGCCAGCACGTCCACTACAGTGTCCCAGCGCAGGGTTCAAATGTCCTTACCCCAGGCATTTGTACGCAAGTGCAAATACCCTGCCACCCACCCACAGGCCATAGCTCTAAACGCGCAACTTTCTAAATTGCTGACCCTGGAAATGTTGCCGTCTAGGCTGGTGGACACCGAGGCTTTTCGCAGCCTGATGACGGCGGCTGTCCCTCGTTACGCAGTCCCCAGCCACCACTATTTTTCCCGGTGTGCCATCTCTGCCTTACACCAGCATGTGTTCAGAAACATAACATGTGCCCTGACCAACGCAGTTACTGGCAAGTTCCACTTAACAACTGACACATGGACAAGCCCTTCTGGCCAGGGACGCTACATTTCCCTGACGGCACACTGGGTGAATGTTGTGGAGGCTGGGAGCGAGTCGTACACTGGGATGGCACACTACTTTCATCCGGATTTCCACAACCACCTACAGTAGCAGCTGCAAACCCTCCTTCTCTTCCTCTACCTCCTCCTCCAGTTCCCATGCAGAATTGCCATTTTGTAGTACCAGTCAGACTTCTGTCAGTAGCTGGAAGCAGTGTAGCACAGCAGTTGGGAAGCGTCAACAGGCCGTGCTGAAGCTTATTTGCCTAGGTGACAAACAGCACACCGCCGCAGAGCTGTGGCAGGGCATAAGGGACCAGGCTGAGCTGTGGCTCTCGCCAGTCAACCTACAGCCAGGCAAGGTTGTGATCTGATAACGGCCGCAACTTGGTGGCGGCTTTGGAGCTGGGCAACCTCACACACATACCATGCCTGGCACATGTCTTCAACTTTGCTTCAGCTACTGGTGAAGGTGCGTCGCCTGTGTGCCCATTTCCGCAAGTCACCTACAGCTTCAGCCGGCCTGGCAACGCTGCAGCAGTGCTTGCAGTTGCCAGCTCACCGACTGCTGTGCGACCTGAGCAAGCGCTGGCCACCCGAGGAGGGAAGACGAGGGGAACACACAGCAGTTCCAACAAAGGCAGGGGAACACTCTCCAAGGCCTGGGACAGTTTTATGACACCCTGCCAGCACCCTCACCCTGATGAGGGGCCTAGTGTCACAAGGAGGGAAAAGTTTTGGAATATGGTAAAGGAGTACCTAGCTGACCGCGTCAACGTCCTCAGCAATCCCTCTGTGCCGTATAATTATTGGCTGTCTAAGCTGGACACGTGGCACAAACTGGAGCTCTACTCCTTGGAGGTGCTGGCCTGCCCTGCCGCCAGCATTTTGTCTGCCGCTGGGGGCATAATTACTGATAAGCGCATCCGCCTGTCAACTGACAATGCTGACAGGTTGGCGCTTATCAAAATGAACAAGGCCTGGATTGCCCTTCACTTCTGTACTCCACCAGAGGAAAACGGCTTAACATGAAGGAACCTTAAATGTGGCTTTTAGGGTATATTAAATACACTGTATTCCTATGTACCCCTTCCTCTTCTCGTCCTCTTTCTCCTCATCCTCCATCATATGAAACTGCTTAGATTGCCCTCGAAGTTCACCAGCTGGCCCTGCACCATAATTTTTTACACGGTCAGCTCACCAGCTGGCCCTGCACCATAATTTTTAACACGATCAGCTCTGCTGAATGTCAACCATAATATTTTACATGGTCAGCTCTGCTGCATGTCAACCATAATTTTTTACACCCTCAGCTCTGCTGCATGTCACCCATAATGTTTTACATGGTCAGCTCTGCTGCATGTCGCCCATACTTTTTAAGACATTCAGCTCTGCTGCATGTCAACCATAATTTTTTACACAGTCAGCTCTGTTGCATGTCACCCATAATTTTTACATGGTCACCTCAGCAGCAGCACGTCACCTTTATTGTTTTTGAGTATGAGCAGCAGGCCATCAATCCGAATTTTTCAAGGGTATGTCTGATGCACTCCTTTATGTGTAATAAAGGGGGTATTGGAGTGCCTGTTCATTGTAATTTTTGGCAGCCCTTTCACTTTGTGCATAGGCTTTATGAGTGTAGGAGTCCCACAATTATACCACAATGTGAATGAGGCCCTCCTTTATGTGATATACCGGTTCTATTAGAGTGTCTCATCCGTGTAATTTTTGGCAGCACTTGCGCTTAATGTACAAGTAAATCTATGTTTCCTAACAATATTTCCTGTAAAATCAATGCTATCTTGGGTTTTGGGGGGGCATTTTTGTCATTCCATAAAAGTGGCGTAATACTCGGACATCATCGTTAACAGCAGTGACTTCGGTGTCCAGGTTGCATCCAGACATCCTCCTCATGCTGTTCCCTAACCATTTCTGTGGTGTTTCCACCACTTTCTCACATTTCCCTATCAACCAGACACAATCCCCTCTGCAGAGCAGGGGGTGCCTGGTCTTCTCCCCTAGACTTCCATTATACTCGGGTGCTCGGCCGAGCACTCGAGCCCCACCTAGTTTTCGGCTGGAGCACCCGAGCATAGGGGTGCTCGATCATCACTACTGTCTATGATTTGCTGGGACTGTGAGAATGCACCCCTCTGGAGTACATGGGGATTCTGAAAGGTGACGCTTTGGGGAACGTCCAAAATTATTTACGTTCATTTATTGACTGAATGTTAATTATACCAACTGTGATTTTATTATAATAGAGGTAGCATGACATATAAGGTCTGCATAATTAAAAAGGTGTGGCTACCACAGTGCGGTCAGGACTTGAGGAAACGTGTGATGCGCAAAATGGCCATCACCTGCTTTTCTACATTCCTTCCACTTGTGTTGTATTTTATGAAATACTGAAATCAAGGACATTGAATTTTATGGTGAGTGTTACACTTTTCTACTTTATTCTCTTTGAATAGAAGAAATATGCTTGACTGCCCAATAGATCTACAGGATCTATCATTTATCCATGTGCAGTGCTCCAGAGGAACACTGCAAAGCGTAATTTTCTGCTAAAAGGTTTAATGCATTTTCCTTGCTGTATTATTTGATTCCAAAAGCTGGAAGGGGAAAACAGCTTAGTTGTCATTCCCTATTCAGCAGGAGGCTGGCCTTGCCCAATCTGAGAGATGAACTTTTTACTCTCATTACATCATCCAGTGAGTCTGGCCGAGGCAGCCAAATTGTAAGATGTCTGCACAGTGTGAGGCCTACTACTGGGGTTATCCCTTCCTACATGCTAAGGACAAGTGTCAAACCTCTGACAGACGGAAGCAAAGAATCTATAGACTATTTAGGACCACAAGGGACTATGCATGATAGCAAAGGTAATGCTCGTTTATGGCTATGGACATTGCTGCATCTGGAAAGGGATTAATTGCCTTCCGCATCCACCACTCCTTTCAACGGATTAGCTACCCATTGTAGGAGCTACACCCTGTTGTGGGAACTGTAGTAGATATTGTGGATTTGGTTACAATAGAGAAACTATACAGCCTGCCTTCCCATAGACAGCTGTCCAAATATTGTGTTTTTATCCTGGAGAGACTGACCTTATCCTCAAGTGTTATTTGCCAAGAATACCTTAGTAAACCTTGTTGGACTAATTACCTTACACTGGTCTACTTACTGCCTTCCACCCAGCACCAGAACTGTTGCCACCATCCTTCACCACCATGGAGTCCTACCTTGCACTTATCTACTTAACATCAAGAGAACCCCACCAAAAACCTTAGGGAAGAAAGGATGCGCCCTCCATTCAATGCATGGCCCTAGGGTGCGTTGGTGAGAGGACAGCCACCATGAACCACAACAACTTCTATCAGTGCCACTAACACACCCATCCTCCTCCTCACAGCACTACAAGGCAGGTAACTGCATAGTTATATCTATATGTCTATCTATCTATCTATCTATCTATCTATCTATCTATCTATCTATTTCATTATTTCTAAAAACAACTCACTACCAATTACCTTTTGAACGTTGATGAAAAATCTCTCTACTGTCTTGATACTGAATTCTGGTTGTTCATAAGACTTGGCAAACGCTAAAATAAAAAATTAACTTATTTTTTTTTCTAAACCATTAAAAACATGTCATAAGTTCAGCTTTGTCCTTCAGATCTGTCAACATCTATGAAGAGAGACATTTTTAGCAGCCACTTCGCAGTTTCATACTCCATGGTGACATTAAAACTTTTTAAAGTTAATTCAAACTTAGGAAGGGAAGCACAGCTACCAGAAATACTGTGAGGGTCATTTCTAAAAAAGATTCCAGCACAAGAGATGGAGAGTGACATTGTGAAGTACTAAGAGCTTGGTAGTGGAGTAGAAAGACTTTTCTAAACTGAGGATGTATAGGATGTATACTACAGTCATGGCCAAAAGTTTTGAGAATGATACAAATCTTAATTTTTACAAAGTCTACTGCTTCAGTTTTTATAATGGCAATTTGCATATACTCCAGAATGTTATAAAGAGTGATCAGCTTAACAGCAATTACTTGCAAAGTCAATATTTGCCTAGAAAATGAACTTTATCCCCCAAAACACATTTCAACATCATTGCAGCCCTGCCTTAAAAGGACCAGCTAACATTGTTTCAGTGATTGCTCCATTAACACAGGTGTGGGTGTTGATGAGGACAGGGCTGGAGATCAATCTGTCATGATTAAGTAAGAATGACACCACTGGATACTTTAAAAGGAGGCTGGTGCTTGGCATCATTGTTTCTCTTCTGTTAACCATGGTTATCTCTAAAGAAACACGTGCAGTCATCATTGCACTGCACAAAAATGGCCTAACAGGGAAGAGTATCGCAGCTAGAAAGATTGCACCTCAGTCAACAATCTATCGCATCATCAAGAACTTCAAGGAGAGAAGTTCCATTGTTGCCAAAAAGGCTCCAGGGCGCCCAAGAAAGACCAGCAAGCGCCATGACCGTCTCTTAAAAGTGTTTCAGCTGCGGGATCGGGCTACCAGCAGTGCAGAGCTTGCTCAGGAATGGCAGCAGGCAGGTGTGAGTGCATCTGCACGCACTGTGAGGCGGAGACTCTTGGAACAAGGCCTGGTCTCAAGGAGGGCAGCAAAGAAAGCCACTTCTCTCCAGAAAAAACATCAGGGACAGACTGATATTCTGCAAAAGGTACAGGGAGTGGACTGCTGAGGACTGGGGTAAAGTCATTTTCTCTGATGAATCCCCTTTTCGATTGTTTGGGACATCTGGAAAACAGCTTATTCGGAGAAGACGAGGTGAGCGCTACCACCAGTCTTGTCTCATGCCAACTGTAAAGCATCCTGAAACCATTCATGTGTGGGGTTGCTTCTCAGCCAAGGGAATCGGCTCTCTCACAGTCTTGCCTAAAAACACAGCCATGAATAAAGAATGGTACCAGAATGTCCCCCGAGAGCAACTTCTCCCAACCGTCCAAGAGCAGTTTGGCGATCAACAATGCCTTTTCCAGCATGATGGAGCACCTTGCCATAAAGCAAAGGTGATAACTAAATGGCTCAGGGAACAAAACATAGAGATTTTGGGTCCATGGCCTGGAAACTCCCCAGATCTTAATCCCATTGAGAACTTGTGGTCAATCATCAAGAGACGGGTGGACAAACAAAAACCTACAAATTCTGACAAAATGCAAGCATTGATTGTGCAAGAATGGACTGCTATCAGTCAGGATTTGGTCCAGAAGTTGATTGAGAGCATGCCAGGGAGAATTGCAGAGGTCCTGAAGAAGAAGGGTCAACACTGCAAATATTGACTTGCTGCATTAACTCATTCTAACTGTCAGTATAAGCTTTTGTTACTCATAATATGATTGCAATTATATTTCTGTATGTGATAAAAACATCTGACAAACACACATAAAAACCAGAGGGCAGCAGATCATGTGTAAATATAATATTTGTGTCATTCTCAAAACTTTTGGCCATGACTGTAATATGGGATACATTATTTCACCACTGCAATAAAGGATGCAACTTTAGTGAGCTCCTCCTATTAGATACAGTAATACACATAGCCTATGAGCATCCACCAACCTAATGTAGAGTAGCTGTAGGGCATGTGGAAGCAACAGTTGTATCTAGGTCCTGACAGCTGAAGGATCCCATATCCTATTCTGTCACATAAGGCACCAATAGTATGAGACATTTCACATAGAGGGTGATTGGGCCAATTACAGTAGTGTCAACCTACAGTATATTGTCTAAAGCCAGAAATTTACCATACCCATGTAGTCAATCTCAGAGGAGTCCAGTATGTACAGTTCTATGTTGCTACATGCTGGTCTCTATTTCCTGCTTCCTCTTGACACACAGGAAAGGATCACTCAGCCAATCACTGACTGATATGGGTCACCACTGCTGTCCGTGATTGGCTGACAGGTCATATCCAGTATGTCGAGAGGGAGCAGGAAAAAGAGACCTGCGAGAATATGGGAAGCACTGGAATTGGGGTGGCAAGGGTTTGGTAAGTATAATTTCTTTAGCTTAAAATATATATGTATATTATTTGAAGTTTTTTTCTTTTGAACTTTTTTCCATTTTTCTTTTTCATTTTCATTTATGTATTCACTGTCATTATTACACATACCAGTGTGATATTTTTATCCTTCCTTATTATTATTGCCTTTTTATTATCATTACTGTGTTATATTATCCAAATATATTTTCCATGATCCCCAAATAAGAGTGTGCACAATCTTTCTTCTATTGTACTTGATAACCCTTACCAAAGATCTTCTGGGTAAGATCTCTAGGTTGTGGCACCTCACCTTCAGAGTTTTTGGGACCAGTGAGCCACTTGATATTTGATATATATATATATATATATATATATATATATATATATATATACAGTACAGACCAAAAGTTTGGACACACCTTCTCATTCAAAGAGTTTTCTGTATATTCATGACTATGAAAATTGTAGATTCACACTGAAGGCATCAAAAGCTATGAATTGTGGAATTATTAATCTTAACAAAAAGAGTGTGGCTGAAACAAACTTGTAAATAAGTCTTATATGTCTACGGTGCTTCAAAGTAGCCACCTTTTTTGCTTAATTATCTGCCATTTGACACACTGCATCTGCCATTTCGCTTGATGAGCTTTGAAGAGGTATGTCACCTGAAGATGGTTTTCATATCACATGTGTTGCCCTGTCAGGTTTAATAAATGGGATTTTCTTGACTTATAAATGGGCGTTGGGACCATAAGGTGTGGTTGGGCGAGAGTACAGGTGGATACACCGAGAGCTGATAGGTCCTAGCTGAACTCAGAACTGTCGCGGGTAAATTGTTTGCAGATGAGTGCGCCTGTAAGGGTTGGGGGCAGGCTGGGGGGATAGGCAGGTTTTCGCTGGAAGAGCCAGAGGAGTTGCCCCGTGTTCTAAGCGTTGTTTGGGTGGTGACAACAGACCGCGATGTTAAGTTAGAATGGACGACGCAGTGACCCCAACTTAAAAATTTAGCATCAACCGGTTACAATGTCAATTATGAGCTCGATCAAGTGTGCATGACTTTTAATGGATATTGCATGTGGTCACGTACTCCCTGGAACCCCATAGTCACCCCTTCCCTGATGTGCTAGCCCAGAACATTCTCTGCCCCCAATTCGCAAGACCTTTTGCTGTTTCCGTTGCTGACAGTGGGGATTACCAATGTTGTCTGAGGAGGTGGTGACAATGGCGAGACACAGTGTTGGGGGTGAGTAGTTGTATGCAAGCAAGTTACAGTGGGATCCTTGGGGGACTTTCTCATGATGGACAGATTCAACTTGGGTGGATCAGGCACAGGAACAGATCAATTTTTTTTTTGTTTATTTAACTTTATTTAGCAAAATAACCACAGAGATATTTTATTCGTTATCTTCTCTGCGCAGTCTGGCGTTGGGTTCGTCACTTTGATGGCGAGCTGTGCCGCTCTCTCCACAATGGTCTTTAGGTTCTTAGATGAGACGTTGTCGGCGATTTCAGCACAGAGGACTTGTGCTCATCAACAGAACTCGACCTCCTGACATTGTGGACCAGGAATTGGACTGGACCAGGAATTTGCGAACCCTGTGGGCAGCATGTGTTTGGTCTTCTACTTGCTATCGTATCAATGTTGGGGCAATATATACGCAGTATATTATTTTTCACACCTATCCCAAAATAAATTTACGCAGTTTGCGCAAATAAAAACTGGAAACTGGAATTGGAGAGAGGGCTGTAGGAAATTTTTGGAGAGGACCTGTAGGTGACCTCCGGAAAAATTGTTTGGAGAAAGGTTCCTGTAGGTGGACCTCCGAAAAATTGTTTGGACAAGGCTGTAGTGGACCTCCGGAAAAATTGTTTGAGAGGGCCTGTAGGGACCTCCGGAAAAAATGTTTGGACAGAGGCCTGTGAGGACCTCCGAAAAATTGTTTGACAGGGCCTGTAGTGGACCTCC